>QLOH01000654.1:0-562391 GCA_026901365.1 Sesbania bispinosa | reverse complement strand
TTTAACCAAAGACCATGGTGGCATCTTTTCGAGAAGGAGGGGTTGCTTTGAAAACCTCATGGGTATTTTCGAGATGTTCAGTTCGAATTTTGCTAGAGAAAATTCGAATTTTTTCAGTAGAAAGACTTGGAAAAAAGTCATCAAAAGCTTTAAGGGAAGAAGGCAAGGAGTATGGTCCAAGAAAAGCAAATTGCTTTTTTCTAATGGAAAAAGGAATAAGTACCTGGGAGTTCCAAATGGCAATCTTTTCTTCTGAATCTTCAGGTTCAGGAACATAAACTTTGTCTTCCCGAGCTAGGAAGTCACCTTTTACAATTGCCAATGGAACAGGGGAAGAGCTCTAAGAAGCCATTAATGGAGGTTTTATGAAGCTTTGAAGAGAGAGAAAGAAAACAAGATTCTTGAAAGAGCTGAAAATACATAAAAGAGGATGAATCAGAATCTTGGAAGGTTTAATCGGTGAAAAATAAGCTTAAATCAACAAAATGTGATTAGAAATAGATAAAGATCATACCTTGTTTAAAGGGAATGAGCGCCGAGAATAAGAGAGAATAAAGAAAATTGATTAAAGCTTGAAGATGAATAGTGAAAGTGAAAAGTCTTTTCCTTCAAAATCAGTATTTATATGAGAGAGGAAAGACATGGTTACATGGTTTTAGTACGTGAACCAGTAACCCAAAAACGTGGGAAAGTCAGTTAACTTTAAAAGGTAACTGCAATATTTAATTTAATTGGAAAATAAAAGGTTTTATCTGAAATTGATATTTAATTTTCCATTTAAATTTTGAATGACTGTTACAAAAAGGAATGCCAAAGGTTTGTTCCAAAAATATCTCTTTTTACAACAAAAAGAATTTTTTATTCAAAAGAGACTATTTTGGGGGGGGGGGGGGGGGGGGGGGGCATCTGTTAGGATTTGATTTTTAATTATTTCGAATTCCTTAATTGATGACATTTCAATTATTTCGAATTCCTTAAGTCATGGCATTCTGAAGCCATTTCGAATTTTCAGAAGAAGAACAATATTATCTTATTTCGAATTCTGATTTAAAATCTTGTTAACTTAGAAAATACTTGAAGCAGAGTTAATATAGAAACTTTGGAAATTCGGAAGAGAAGATATATTGTGAATTCGAAAATGTAAAGAGATGTAAATGAAAGGTATTCCAAATCAGGTAAAAGACAATTCTTTTATTCAAGTCCAAAATTCAAATTACATGTTGTTTGAATACATTGGAAATACACTTAGATAGGAAACTGTCCTAAACACCTAGAATATTAGAAAAGAAACTATCCTAAGGTATACTAAATACTTCATTCTTGTCTTCCATGCCTTTTCTTCTTCTTTCATCCAGCACAGGTCTGATAAAACCTACATTCTTTCGAATCTCCTCGCACCTGAGGAGGAAGATCGAAGTCAGCATGGAAAATAAAAAATGAATCTATTTTGGCTATTACGTTCAATCCAATATAAAACTTTCGAGAAGAAAGATTGAGAAAGCCAATGACTTAGGCTATTACGTCAATCTTATCAAAAATGAAGTCATTCCAGATTAGATTAAACGTAACAGCCAAAGAAATTAACTTCTTCATATTCTTTGAAGAAATTCTATGAAGAGATTTCGAAAAGATGAAGAGAAGAGAAAAAGAGAAGAATGAAGAAGTTTGAATGAATGAAGTGTAAAATGAACTCCCATTTATAGGAGTTAAACGAGCCAAGAGCCATTAATGTGCCACTGTAACGTCCAATAAGAAAAAGCACATGTAAAATGAGAGGACGGTGGCCGGTGGTCTTCACAACCTTTGTAATGACTAATAGAAATATGCCACATAGCCTAAAAGAAAGAGAAAGTCAAAATTCGAATCAACATCTTTGAATTCGAAAAGCTTGAAAGGTACAGAGTCAAGATAAAGGAATTCGAAACAGTCAGAAAGCAGAAAGTCGAAGACACATCTTTGAAGACTTAGAAGAATTCTGAAGAAAACAGAAGACTCATTTTCGAAAAGACAGAAGACTCATTTTCGAAAAGATAGAAGATATCAAGAAAACAGTTATTGGAAGTTATGAAGATCAAGACAAGTGTCGCCTAGTTAGTGGTTGATTTTCAAAATTTGTAATTAGTTTTCTGGATAGCAGAAACGTGGCAAGCATCTACGCTGCCAACACATAGGGTTGTTGATGTGTCAAGCATGCATTAGTTAGCCGTTAGGATTGGAATCTATAAATACTAGAACCCACAATGTAATAAGGGTTGGCAAATCACTCACTCAAATTCTCTGAAACACCTTAACGTCCAAACTCACAGCGACAAACAGGTTACAAGGAGAAGAACAGTACGTGATGAACCCATCCAAATTTATCTTAATGCAATTGTTCTTACAATTCAATTTTTCTTTTCTTTTGTTTACATTCTGCAATTTACATTTTGCAATTCATTTCTTGTACAATTTCTTACTCAAAACTTTTACTGAAGTTTCTCAAAATCAGTTTCTGAAAACTCATGTTTTAAACTTGATAGAATTCTGAATCAAGCAATTTTATGGAAATTAAGTTCTTTGATGAAATTCTGAATCAAATCTTTTTAGAACTTATTGTTTCTAGATTTCTAACGTTTAGAAAATTAATTGGTGAAATTCTGAACCATTTAATCTAAGTTTCCAGAAAATTCATTCTTTTGATCATTTGAACACATAAACCTACTTTTTTAAAAGAGTCCCGTAAGAGGATTTGATTCTAATCCCCAGATTGCTCGTAGAATCAAAGTGATTAAATTCATTCACTTCGAATCTGAATTTTTCACCACAAACAGTACCCTATGGAGAAAAATAAAATTTTAAATTTTTTATAAAATATTTATGTTTGTCCCGTAACAGTTATTTCTTGGATCTGTCATTGCCTCATCATGTCATATTTATTTGTAAAATTGAAAATTTTCTCTTGAATTTTAAGTTTAGTGTATACTAAGTGTATGTTTGTTTTACCATCTCCAATAGCAGAATCGATTCTTTGATAATGAAAAAAAATCGATGCCATTCAAAGTGATTTGGGATTAGTGCAAAACTGATTTTAAAGCTTCTCAACGGTTAATCCATAGTTGGCCAAATAAATAGAGAGAGGCTAGTGATTATTACTTTAACGTTTATTGGTTTGTGGATGAAATTTCATCATGAAGTAACATTAAGTGTTTGTTTCTATAGAAATGTAAAAGGCAAAAAAAATAGAGAAGAAATTAAAGTAACGTGAAAAGGGGGGCTTTTGCTACTTGAGAGAGGAAAAGAAGGGGGAAATTCAATGGACCCGACAAATTTAGTTTCTAGCCAATATGAGGTGATGAAGAAAAGCTTGAACGTGGACATTTTTTAAAAAAAAAATTATCTTTTTCATACTTGTTCTTACAAAGCCTAAATTCTACTCATGGGGTACAACCAGGCTAAGTGTAGAAGCTAGTGTGTGTGTTTATGCTGCCTATGTCCCTCCTTTTATAGATGCTGGGGGTGCTCTCCAGTTATGGTATGATTTGTTGATTGGGAGACAATGTGCGTTGATCCTGCTGTTAGGCTGCGTGATATCAGTCATTTCCTTATTTATTCACTTCCCTCTTTAGTCAGGCCTTAGATCCCGCTAGGGTGTAGCAGGTCTACTTCTCCGAGTTTACCCTGGCCGAGCTTACCCTGACCGAGCTAAGCAGGTACGTAACATAAGCCTCCCAAGCTACGAAGTGTTGTGCAGTGAAGTAGCTTAATTGTTCTTGTTGCGATGCTTCTAATTGTCATTGATCCAAGCTTATCCTTATCGAGCTGTTCAGAGAAAGTACGAGCTGGTACGTAACATAAGCCTCCCAAGCTACGAAGTGCTGTGCAGTGAAGTAGCTTAATTGTTCTTATTGTGATACTTCTAATTCATATTGATCCGAGCTCATCCTTGAAGGAGGTCTCCCGGAAACGTCCTCGGGAATCCAAACCACGTCTGGATGTTGCAAAGAATGCAGGTCCGGACCTACCTACGCAAAGAGGTGTTCAGGTCCTCCATGATTTCACTGGGTCAGGTCCTACCATATCCTCTTTGTGGGATAACCGTTTGATGTTCACCATGTCATTGATTCTAACCTTTTTCTGAAGAATGATGTGAAGAAGTTAGATAATTGGGGACCCCATTCTGCTTACTTAATGCTTCAACACATGGGGGTTAGAACAGCTGCCTTAGGTCGGTATCTGGAGAGGCAAGATTCTTCAAACTCAAGTCAGAAAACCGAGTTATTGGAGTCTATTGACGCCTTACAGAAACAAGTCGTTAGTTATGAAGAGATGAGACCAAGGTTGTGGGGTTAGAAGGTCGAGTTGCTCTTTTATCTCAAGAAAATGAAGGTTTGAAAGAAAATAAGAAAACCTTGACCGCCGAGTTGAGTATGGAGAAGACTGCCAGGAAAAAAGCTGAGGATTTGCAGTCTAAAGCTCTTGATGATAAGAGGAAAGTTGAGGAAGATCGTGATAGGATTGAAGCTGGAGCTGCCAATACTTATGATCAAGGTTTTTCGCAAGCTTTAGAGCAAGTCAAGGCCTTGTATCCTGACGTGGATGTTTCATGTTGTGATGTGCTGAAGGAAGTTGTGAATGGTACATTGGTGGAAATGGTGTTGGAAGGAGGAGCTGTAGCAAACAAAAATGATGAAGATCTGTCTAGTCAGGGGGTTCCCAATGCTGAGAGTGGGAAAATTGATGCTGATGATGGAGGAATTGATTCTGAAGGTGAAAGAGTTGTCCAAGCAAGTGGAGGAGTTGATGGTTCCGATCAGATGACATCCGAGCAGCCCAAGTCGATCTGATTTAATCTGTTTTTATGCAAGCTTTTTATCATGATGTGTGTAAACTCGTAACTGTTATTTTGCATATCCTTCGCAATCCTTTACTTTAGCTTTCTTCGTTTATTTGCTCCTCTTATTACTGTTTTACTGATTATGTACTATAAAGGGGGTTTTAAATCCCCATACGTGGCGTGGGGAACCGAGTTCCGCAAGCGTCTTGTTATGTCTGATCCGTTTGATCCTGTTTTTAGCATATATAACTCGATAGATTAATCAAGTTTCTTGAAGTCATACTTACGCGAATATATATTATCCAAGTGTTAGACCTGGACTTTCAAAGTGTGAGTTCGGTGTTCTGAGTCGAACTTTTGTAAATAAGAACCAAGTTTAGACTTGGATTTTTGATGTGTGAGCTCGGTATCTTGAGGTCGAACTTCTGTGAATATTAGCCAAGTATTAGACTTGGATTTTAAATTATCAGCCAAGTAGGCAAAGGTGACACTCGATGGTGTCAGCTTGGCGTAACGAGGTGATACTTGTTTGTAATGACTTGGAGAGAATAATGGATCAGAAATAACAACCAAGTGTTGAACCTGGATTTTTTAAAGTATTAGCTAAGTAGGCAGAGATGACACTTGATGGTGTCAGCTTGGCGTAACGAGGTGATACTTCCTTGTAATGACTTGGAGAGAATAATGGATCAGAAATAACAACCAAGTGTTGAACCTAGATTTTTAAAGTATCAGCTAGGTAAACCGCGGCGACCTCTCGTATAATAACTTGAAATAATAATCAAATGTTGAACCTGGATTCTTGGTGTCAGCCAGGTAAGCCGAGGTGACGCTCTCGTATAATAACTTCAAATAATAATCAGGTGTTGAACCTGGATTCTTGGTGTCAGCTAGGTAAGCCGAGGTGACACTCTCGTATAATAACTTGAAATAATAATCAGGTGTTGAACCTGGATTCTTGGTGTCAGCTAGGTAAGCCGAGGTAACACTCTCGTATAATAACTTGAAATAATAATCAAGTGTTGAACCTGGATTCTTGGTGTCAGCTAGGTAAGCCGGGGTGACACTCTCGTATAACAACTTGAAATAATAATCAGGTGCTGAACCTGGATTCTTGGTGTCAGCTAGGTAAGCCGAGGTGACACTCTCGTATAATAACTTGAAATAATAATCAGGTGTTGAACCTGGATTCTTAGTGTCAGCTAGGTAAGCTGAGGTGATACTCGGCAAAATAACTTGATTAGTTATGGACTTGGATCTTTGATGTGTGAGCTTGGCACCCTGAGGTCATACTCAGCAAAATTTTAACCAAGTTATGGACTTGGATTTTTGAGGTGTTAACTCGGTGATGTGAGATCACACTTTTATCAATAACTTAGTGAAAATAATATCCAAGGATCAAGTGGAGTTGAACCTTTGGCGTGTGAGTTCGGTGATGTGAGATCACATATTTGTGGCGAAATAACTCTTCTTTTGGAGAATAATTTTAAGTCATTACCCCAATTTTTGGACTTGGTTTTTAGAGTATGAGCTCGTTACCCTGAGGTGATCCTCAGTTTTTGGAGCATAACTTTAGTGAAACAACTCTTCCTTTTCGGGAAATATTTTTACTCGTTACCCCAAGTATTGGACTTGGTTTTTAGAGTATGAGCTCGTTACCCCAAGGTGATCCTGAGTTTTTAGAGCATAATAACTTAGGCGAAAATCAATTTGTTACCCCAAGTGTTGTACTTGGTGTTTAGAGTATGAGCTCGTTACCCTGAGGTGATCCTCAGTTTTTAGAGCATAGCTTTGGCAAAACAATTCTTCCTTTTGGAGAAATATTTTTACTCGTTACCTCAAGTATTTGGACTTGGTTTTTAGAGTATGAGCTCGCTACCCTGAGGTGATCATCAGTTTTTAGAGCATAACATTGGCGAAACAACTCTTTCTTTTGAAGAAATATTTTTACTCGTTACCCCAAGTATTGGACTTGGTTTTTAGAGTATAAGCCCGTTACCCTGAGGTGATCCTCAGTTTTTAGAGCATATTTTTTGGCGAAGCAGCTCTTCCTTTGGAGAATAATTTTAACTCGTTACCCCAAGTATTGGACTTGATTTTTAGAGTATGAGCTCGTTACCCTGAGGTGATCCTCAGTTTTTAGAGCATAACTTTGGCGAAACAATTCTTCCTTTTGGAGAAATATTTTTACTCGTTACCCCAAGTATTGGACTTGGTTTTTAGAGTATGGGCTCGTTACCCTGAGGTGATCCTTAGTTTTTAGAGCATATTTTTTGGCGAAGCAGCTCTTCCTTTGGAGAATAATTTTAACTCGTTACCCCAAGTATTCCTTTGGCGAAACAGATCTTCCTTTGGCGAAACAGATAGCTTTTGAGCATAACTTGCAAAGATGAAGATGAAGACAATGTAATATAAAAAATTCTTTTCTGGTTTATAGTCTAGGTTAAGCCTCATTAAAACCTGTCTTGGCCAAAACCCTCCTTAGGGACAAAAAAACTAAGATAGGAAAAAAGAGTACCTAACCTGACTGTCATCATACAATTTTGATAAAATTTCAAGTGCTTAACCTTTCATGTTTTGGCATTGTTCTTCTTTAGGTTGGAGACTTGTTCCCAACCTAGTTGTTTGTGTAAGGCTATTGCTTATTTTGGATGGTCTTCAGCTCCCTAGTAGGTTGAGGTCTTTTTTCTGAGGAATCGATTCCGGGGATTCAGCTCGGTTAGATGGATTCTGATCTGAGTGTCAAACTTTCTTATTGTAAGTTCTTCTTTTTTTCCAGACTTTTCATATAACATCGCCGAGCTTCATCTTGCTCAACTTTCATTATTCCTATCTTTTGATCATCAACGGGGAATTTCATTGTTAAATGTGGGGTAGAAACGATTGCCCCTAATGCATTTAAGGTTGGTCTCCCGATAATAAGATTGTAGGAAGTAACATCATTAACAAGTAAGTATCTAACATTCACAGTTTTGTAAATTCCATCAGACCCAAAAGTCGTTCTGAGATTTATAAAACCTTTACCTCGACTTGTTCCCCAGCAAAACCTACCAAGTTTCCTTCGAAAGGGTGAATGGTGTCTGTTGGAAGTGAGAGGTCCTCATAAGTCTTCCAGAACAGGACATCGGTCGAGCTTCCTTGATCGATTAAGACCCTTCTGACCGAGCACCCTTCAATGCTTATTCGAACCACCATATGGTCATCTTGGTTTACATCTTTTAATCCTGCAAAGTCTCTGTCAGAAAAAGAAATGACAGGGTGAGATCTACCTATTCGAGTATGTTCTGTTTTGTTGATTGAGTAAATCATCCTGAGATGTCTTTTACTGGATGAGGAGGTAGGTCCTCCTCCAGCAAATCCTCTTGAAATGGTATGTATGGATCCAACTTTTCGTCTTGGAGTGCTAGGTCCAGGATTCCGGTCAGGGGATTCCTCTCGGTTTCTTCTACGATTATAGTCTACCCGAGCTGTTTCCTTCTTATCTCTGTGTCTTGCTTTGTGGGCTTCTCGTAGAATTTGATTCCTTCTGGCGTTTAGAGGGGTGAAGTGATCAAAAACAGGTGTCGGTCTTGGGGGGTTTGTCCGGTCTCCCATTTTTCTTTCCTGCATTGAAGTTGAAAGTTCCCTTGTTATTTTGTTGGTTATGTGAAGAATTGTCTTTTTCTAGGGGTTTTGTTAACATAGTTCTTAAGCGTTTTTTGGCCACCGCTGCCTCCTTCGCATCTATCTGTCCTGAAGCTTTTCGTCTAAAATCGGATATGTCAGTTGGTTTGGATTTGGCCAACTCGTCTGCGAACTGACCTTCCTTTACTCCGTTGATGATTGCCCTGAGATGAATTTTGGGGTCTAGCTCCTTGACTTGCATAGCTTCCTTATTGAAGCGGTTGATGTAATCTTTGAGTGGCTCGTCATCTCCTTGGAGTATGCTAAACAGACTGTCCTCCGTTTTCTTAAAAGGACAACTTGAAGAGAATTGATTTTTGAATTCCATACTAAACTCATCAAAATCTTTATTGATCCGTGAGTCAGAGTTGAGTACCACTGTAGGGCAGGACCTATCAAAGTCCCAGGAAAGATCTTACATAAAATAGGGTCAGTAGCACCTGTCGTAAGCATTACTGTGTGAAATCTAGTAAGGTGTGAATTTGGATTGGTTGTTCCATCATAGATAGGTAAATCGGGAAATTTAAAATACCTCGGTAAAGGAACAGACATTATATAATCAGTAAAAGGATGTAATCGTGAATCTACGTGATTATTTACGTTAACCTGTGATTCTGAGTGTTCTGAAGGAGTTTGAGTTCCTGAAGAATGCATGTCGTCTTCCACGTCTCGTGAGTTTTGCGCATTTCATTTGCTCTCGCATTGCTCTATTTTGCTCCAGGATCCTCTGATTTTCTTGTCTGAGTTGCTCAAGTTGTTGAGCAAGCTCTTGCATGGTTAGGACGCCATCATCGTCGTTGCTTGATCTTGTCCTAACCATTTTCTGGAAAACTTGTGGTTCTCTGGGAAAGTTTTACCAGAGCCCCACGGTGGGCGCCAAATGTTCTTACAAAGCCTAAATTCTACTCATGGGGTGCAACCAGGCTAAGTGAAGAAGCTCGTGTGTGTGTTTATGCTGCCTACGTCCCTCCTTTTATAGATGTTGGGGGTGCTCTCCAGTTACGGTATGATTTGGTGATTGGGAGACAATGTGCGTTGATCCTGCTGTTAGGCTGCGTGATATAAATCATTTCCTTATTTATTCACTTCCCTCTTTAGTCAGGCCTTACATCCCGCTAGGGTGTATCAGGTCTACTTCTCCGAGCTTACCCTGGCCGAGCTAAGCAGGTACGTAACAATACTATATCTTCTTCATCAATATCATACGATGTAAAACCTTTTATCATTCTCCCCATCAGTCCCCATGTGCGTGCTGAGGTAGAATCTCAACTAGGTTGTTGCCCATGATGCCCTTAACACTAATTTTCAGTAACACACTCTAAAATCTCCACATCATTTCATCTTCTTCGACTTTCTTCCGCATAGTATAAGAGAGAGAGAAAATTATTGACACAAATTAAGAATACATATAGGAAAATTAATTAGATGGGAGATTTGAAAGATTAATATGGCACTAATAGACCATCCCATCACTAGCTAGCTCTCATTTTTTCCTCAGAGTAATTGGATGGAGAGGATATATAAGGGACCACAGGGAGTGGAAGAAGGATGAGATAGTCTTCTATAATGTCAGTTCTCTATAGCAATACAAACATAGCTAAAGGGGCTTGCGAAGGCTATGACCCTAAAATTTTTTCAATCTTTTTATATATTATGTAGGTATTTTTTAATATTTTATTAACTCTTAATTTATTTTTCCTTCCCAAAATTTTTAATTTTTTTATTAATTATGTAGATCTCATATTAAATATTTTGTAAAGATAACTTCCTTCAACATGTTGGAGTTACTCTATAAAAAAAAAAGGAAACTAACATGAATATCAGTGTGGTTTTATGTTATTTGGTTAATGTGGTTACTTAGAAAAGTGTGAGTTTTAGAGATGAAGTAGTTAATTTGGATAGGTTATATGAGTTAATTATATATAATTAGAGCTTGGAGTATATATTACTAGATTAAAGCGAGGATTCATATTAACTTTTCTTTTTTTATTGGGTCAATGAACCTTTAATAATAATATGGTTAACATCTTAGTAAAGTTTTTATATTTGTATCTCAATTTTTTTGGACATGTCTGTAGTTTTGTATGGGTTTGAGTATCCTTGTACCCCTAATAATTTATTCCTTTTTTATTGATAAAAAAGTGATTTATTCACTAGGCATAAACCCAATACCTTATTTAAGAGGAACCAAAGCTCCTTGCTATTTGGACCAACTTGGTAATTAAATTCTTATTGAATTTTAGTGTAATGAAACACCAACAAATTACAATCAAATTTAAATTGAATAATAAGTGTATTTGAAAAAATAGTTTAATTAAATGCTTAATTATAATTTAATAAGCACTTATATATAATATGGGTGCATATTTCATAAAACGTTTAAACATAAGTTTCATAAGCTTATATGAGAAGGTTAGTTACTAAAATATTCTTTATATAGGTATATATAATATATGGGCATGTTTGGTGGACAACATATGATGATATGATATGATAGGATATGATACACGAGTTGGATAGAAACAGAATTGGATAAGAGCATGATAAACTCTTATTATATCCTATATGTTTGATGCACACCATGATAAGAAGACAGATAACATTATTTTATCTTATCATAGATTTGAAATTGACATATGATGATATGATAGGATATACAATATATTGATATGATAAAATTACCCTTATTATAAAGAGTTGGGAGAGGAGAGGAGAGGAGGGAGAGTGAAGAGAGAGAAAGAGTTGGGAGAGGAGGGAGAGATGAGAAAGAAAGAGAGGGGAGGGAGATGGGACAAGAGAGAGGTGAGAGAGGGGGAGTGGAGAGGGAGAGAGGAGAGAGGAGAGAGAGGGGAAAAGGAGAGATGAGAGAGGGAAGGGAGAGAGAAGAGACCGAGGGAGGAGAGAGGGAGGGAGGGGAGAGAGGACAAATGAAGGAGAAAAATTATATATATCCTATTAGTCCCTAACCCTCTTCCCTATCAGGATAAGAATTACACTATGAGGAAATGATAAGATAAGTCATATGATAGAATTATCATATCCTACCGGTACAACAAACAGATGATAAGTAATAAGATAAGATAAAGTTATCATATCATGTCTCTTATCCTATCTACCAAACAGACCCTATAAGTCTAACTAAACACTACTTAATTTTGTAAAACAAGCTGAAATATATATAAACTCTAGAAAATCCCTTTCAAATGCCTCTTATATAAACCACTAAATTGAAAAACATTCTGAAATAAATAAAGGATACAAGTAGCGCTAGAAAAAATATTCACTTTATAGAAGAAAATCGATTTTTAGCTGTAAAAAGTCATCCATCAATAACAAGTGTATTTGGAAGTCACCACCCTAAGAAAACACCTACAAACAATAATAAATCTTCTCATGTTATCTCTATTTTCTTCCTCTCAATTATTTTCTTCTCGGAAGCATATATAACATCAGACTCAGATATTGTGAACCAAAAAATGATATATATTTCGATATATGGAACATAAAGCGTGACATGGTAATTAATCTCATGATGAAGCTAGGTGCCTCGCAATCGTATCGTATCGCATCATAGACAATTCTGTAATTGATCAATCATTCAGTGAGAAATCTGTACACATGGATCATCCGGAGGAGACCCATGGGCCCAAAAATTAGAATACTAAAATTCTTGTATCGCTTATGGGTGAAAGACCATTATTATGAGAAGCAAAAGGCCATGTTCGTTTGACCCTTCATGTCGCCATCAACTAAGGAGGTCTTTACTTGCAGCTTGCTAGCTAGCTATCTCTCCTACCATCACAAACAAGGAATTAAGCTCTCTCCCTCTTCCCCCACATTATTCAAATTTGTGCAGGTGTTCTCTGTTCCCTAACATGTGCTACATCATGTGAAACCCACATGTCACCCATACCACGTAATAATCAAATTAAAATTAAATGATCACTTCCTGCCCAAATATCTAATCTCAAATTAAAGAGAGGGAAAATTCCTAGTTCAGTTTAATTTGTAGACAGTTTTGCTTTCATTTTTTTATTTACAGCCAAAAATAAAATGGAAAATAGAGCATAAATTTCTTTTATCGAGTTATATGAAGTCCGTTAGCACTTATTTTCAATAACATATTTGATTTTAGTGAAAATCACGTTAATCCAATCCAATATACTTTTAGTGTGCGTTTGATTGGACGTTGAAATTAGCCAAATTTAAATTTAGAATCTCTCAACACAACTATTTCTAGCGTTAGAAACGTGAGTTAACCACGTTTCAACTCTAAACCAAAATCGCTCTTAGTAGTGTCACTGTGTCAGGTACTAATACACATTTCTAACATGATTTTGATATAATTCAAAATATTATTAGTTTATTTTACTTTTTGTATTGTGATCACAAAGTTAATTGTATACTTTTCAAAATGTTTTTTTAATGTATTTTAATTTATTAGACAAAGTTTTACGTAAACTTTAATAAATAAAAAATGGAATCAAATAATTCAGTCTGAATTATATAAAATTGATTTAATAATAAAAATATAAAAAATATATAATATTGGCATATTGCTAATAAAATTAAGGCATTTTCATTAAATATTTTTTTTTCATGTCTCCATGGGAAGTCAATTAATCATTAATCTGTTACTGTCATTTTTCCTTTCCATTTTTTTCCTTTCTAAAGAAGATCTCAAGATTTTCTGGATTGGTTTGTTTAATCTTATCTCCATCATTAGTATTTATGTCTATATAAATATATATACTAATGATTAATGCAAATAATTTTAGTTGATCAATCATCACAAGTAGCAAAAATTATAATCAAATAATCAGAGACAAAAAAGAAGAAGAAAATCTTTAAGTTGGCCCTCTCTTGGATGTGCTGATCATAACTGAAATTATCATTCAAGAAGTTTTTATTGATTTTTTGTTGTTGATGATATTGTATGTATATATTAGGATTCTCCTAAATGCAATAGATATTCTTTATGTTCCGCTGCCGTCCAAAATCTGAGACGCGTTCAACAAATCTTAACAGAAAACCGTGTTGACATGTTTTCTGTTTTGAGTTCTAAGGGACGAGAATTAATTTTATAAGAAGATCAATATTTTTAATACTTACTTATATAATCATGCTAAAACCTACCAGAAACGAACCTCATGATATGTTAGTTAGTTGTACCCGAAGTATTAATTGTTCAAAGTGAAGGCGAATGTGTAGCTAAAAAACAGATTATTTAGCTTCTATGGCACATGCATGTAGTTGACAAGAATGTGGAAATCGACCAAAATTCCCATGCCTAAATATTTAATAAATTCAATAATCCAATTTGTTAATTTAATATTATATCACTCTATGACTCAGCGATTAATATTTAATGAAGTTCTGAGATTTGCAAAGCTTCTCTCTTGGCATGCAAGGATAGGTTAGTTTATATTTAAGGTCTCAAGCAATTAATTAAGAACGTTTAATTATTTTTTAGAAACTTGCTGGGGAGAATAGAAGGAGATGGCGCAAATTGCAAGTTTTTGACGCAAACAGCGCACTAGATATTGACACCTGTGTACCCTATCCAGGTATTACATTAACAATATTTTTTTTTTACAAAAATTTAGGGTGGGGATGGTGTCAAGGATAAGGCACGGAAAATTTCCGGACTAAAAAACACCTATAGAGCTATTTACATTTACCTCAATCCAAGGGATAAGTGAGGTTCAAATCTGCGACCAATCAGATGTTTTAATTGCCGAACCGTTGTATTACATAATATGAAGCACCGACTCTGACACAGACACCGGACACGACACGGACACCGATAATGGGACACGGGTGATGTCCAAAATATAGGACACCGGGACACCGCTTAGATATATTAAAAATTAAGATTTGTCCATTCATCTCCTCAAGACAAAGTTGTTAGAACTGAAACGTTTTTTACTTTTTTAACCAGTTTAGATTTATTTCACAAAAGTATAGTACAATAGTGTCGGTACGGTAAGGTGTCTGAGCAGTGTTAGAGCTATGTCCAAGCCACAAAAAAATAATTTTTTATTCTGATACCTACAGACAGGTGTCCGACGCGTGTCGTACGAGTATCCGACACTGACGCATGTCGGACACCCGGACACGCCAGTGAAGAGAGGTGACATGAGAATAAAACGCTCTATTTTTTTTTAAAATTCAAATTATTTTTGTTTTCAACTTACACAATTGTTGTTCAACTTTTTTAATATGGATTGTAAAATTTCTTTCCATTGAATAAATGCTACGTTATATGAAAGTGTCAATGGACTTAATTGTCTCCCGTTTACTATAAATGATGTTTTTAAAACAAATCAGATAATGATATTCTACTCTTTAATTTACACTTATAAATGCCAACATGTGTATTTTGAAAGTTAAACATGTAAGTTTGAAAATAATGTTGAGAGAAATTTGTATCGAGAAATTAATTTCCCATACATGGTGGGGGATATTATGGAAAAACTAAAAATTTCAAGTTAATAAATTAAAAAAATAAATATATTATATGATTATTTGACTCTTCGCCAAAAGTAAGAGGATGCATCCGGTAGTCAGTCATACATGCTTAATTTTTGCTATCAAGGATTTTTCTTTGACATTTAAAAAGGAAAAGAAAAAAAATAAGAAAGAAAACACTTTTTTAACTTAAGCTAGACACCAGTGACAATTTATACAGTCATCCAAGGAGATCCAATGAATTTAATCAACCAAAATTTATACAGTCATACAAAGAGAGATCCAATGAATTGAATCAGCAAAGATATTAAGATAACGAATTGAATCAGCAGGTGCAGCCACCTTCTAGATTAATTATATATGACTATATATTATTTTGCAAGTAACAATATTCAGATAAACTTCGGTTCCTATCCCGGAATCATCCATCGCACTAGCTGATATATGTGACACTCCAATACCAAAGGATAATAATGTTGATATATATAGTTGTTAGAGTATCGATTCCGGTACATAAAACAATGGAGCCATTGTCTTGTTTTTACGACAATGGCCCCTATGCTTAAAATCTTGTCTCCTCTCTCTTCGGGTGCCTGATAAGCCTTGAAAATTAGTGTGGTATAACTTACGTACTACACTGTATTATGGATAGATACATTTTCCCTAGTTGTTATTATCTAGCTTGATATGATGACTCAATTATTTACTACTAATTACTAGTTAGGACGGGAGAATTTTTTTTCTCTCTCTCTTAACAAGATGAATGTGCATTAGCTAGGAATGTAATAAAAGTATAAAACTATATATCCATGCATATTTACTTAATAATAATTTAAGCTTTTGAAACTAAATTAAAGTTAACTAATAATATAATATGATATTTGCAACTGACACCTCAATTATAACCAAATTATTTAAAGCTCGATCTGATCTCTATTATTACTCTTGGTCTTTTACATTAAAAGTTGAATTTAAGTATAATATAAAATAAGTGAGTCTGCATAATACTAATAAAAGTATCAAATTATTTATGTGCACTTTCAACTACCAACTTAGATTATGGGATGATTAATTAATTTATGAGGTAATAGTATGGAAAACCAATCAGTTCTCTGTTTTGTGGTTGCTGAATGTGAAAAGGTAGCTAATATTAGCTAACATTTGCTGTTATAAATTCTACAACCACTGATGCAGCAATAATTCTCATCATATCACATTTCCGCTGAGAATGACCTTTGACTTGCATAAAATCGATCACTTTATAGGCAATATTTTAGCCTATGATTTTGTTGACATGACCCGTCGACTCAAGCTAATTCTTTTGCTTCTAAACTAACAATAAAACAACTAATTAAACAAACAAACAAAAACCTTTTTGCGTAAGTTGTAGAGCCATAATCAAAATGTCATCAGTTATATATATGCGCTTTACTATATACATATATAAAAAAACAATCAAGATCGTTAGTAGATTCGAATCGAGCTGGAAACAGAATCATCTAAATTTATACACTCCATATTGTGTTGTAATTTTTAAACATACAAAAAATATTTGTTTATTGTACTCATATATTATTCTGAAATAAATAAATGACGGGGATATTATAGCATATATATAGGTTGGTGCTTTAACAATTGTATGAGTGCGTCGCAAGAAAGAAGTAATATGTATATTTCTATTTCTATTAAGTATGAACGCATGACCAAAACGGTAGTTATAACGCAGGATCTGGTGCTAACATGGATATACAAAATTAGGAATATTCGGTGGTTTTTTTTTCTATAGAATATAAACTGAATCATATAATATGATGAGAGTGTTGATCTTGTGGTAGCTCGTGTTAAAGCGACACATGAGATTGCACTGCGTTCGTCAATTTAGCAAACGTGTCATGTGTGTGTGCGAAAACTGTGATTGTGATGACTGATATCACGGTTGTTTTTCTGAAGATAATTCTGTCGTCGAAATTCCATTCCAAACATCAATTCAAAAGTGCTTTTGGCTTCGTTGATTTGTTGAAAAGCGATACTAAAACAAAACAAAAAGCAGGTCGAATAGATTCTGTGATTCGTGGACAGACAGCCAAGCACACACGTACTATACACCGCGTAATCTGTTTGAGACAAAAGTACTTTTTAGCAGTGATAATTATGATTACTTCCAGAAAAGTTCAAAAAGTTTAGATTAGGTTTGGATTGCATTTTCATTTCCTGTTTCCATTTTCTGTTTCTTGTTTCCTTAAATTTTACAAAGGAAAAACTGGAAATGCTGGAAACAAAAATTTGTTGTTTCAGCATTTCCAGTTTTTCCTTTATAAAATTTAAGAAAACAGGTAAACAGAGCACTAAGACATGGAAATAGTAAATGTTTTCGCAAACCAAACATGCCCTTATTGTTTAGTTTATAAAAAAAATGATTTCTTGCAAGTAACTCTAGCGCACTTTTTAATTGCGTAGTTGGTTACGGGATTTAAAAAAAAAAACGGTTTTCAAGTTCAAACTTCAACATCGATCTTCCCCCACAGATTTTACTTTCCTTACTTTACAGCATGTTACACATCTCACACGGCCCTTTCTTATAATTGAAGAGAAAAAAGTTGAAGTTCCCTTCGACTTCTTCTTAAAGTACTAGTAACAAGAGAAAGTTATATATATTATTATTATGTAACACCAAAATTCTAAAAATACATCAGAAACATTATTGACTTTTTAGCCTCTGACCCACTCACAGCAAGTTCTCCTCCTCATACGCCTTGGAATGAATGCATGGTTGAAAACAGTGAAATGTGAGTATAATGAAGGTCGGTTCATTGTTGAAGACGGCCCCCAACGTCGGCGGCCCAATCCACCGTCTGCGGCCGCGTATCTCGCCGGTGCCATTAATTACGTACACGTAAGCTTTAATTTGCAAGGTAATTAATGTGCGTCTTCAACACGTGGCATTAATTCTTAATTACTTAATTAATAAAAGTATATATAACCATATATGATGATATCAAATTTTGCAATTATGGTTTTCTTTGCATAGTTTATTAAAGTATCATTAATTAAACATGAACACATTAGTTAACAATTTATATAAATAATGATACTTTTCATTGATCAATAATATACTTATGAGATTTCATGGCAGAGGAAATCAAACTTATACATAATATGCTGACTAAATAATGCTCACACTTCACATCCACGTGGACAGAGTGCTTTTTCTCTCTCTCTACATTTTTATCACAAAAAAATAAAGAAAAAATGATATGATGAACATTTTTTGTAACTACTCCACCAAAAAAATATTGGGGAGACCGTAAGAAAAAAAAGAAAGTAAAAATTGTGCATGAGATGATTGAGATTACTTTTCACACACGCACGATGACCAGGCTATCGTTCTTCTTCACGATGTTGATGTTCGCGAGAGGATAACCGGAAAACCCACTTGGTGAGAGACTTTCTTTTTGAATTTCCGTTACTAATTCTGTTCTTAGTGCAACTACCATTGCCAGCTGTATACTCCACAACGAAGGCCTTCAACCGTTTCATGGCCAAGTTGAGAGTCTCCTCTGACATGTTAGCAAAACAAACACGGAACCACCCTGGCTCAGTGCAATGGCACGATGAACCGGGTGAGATATTTAACCCAACTTGATACACTATCTTCTTCCACAGTTCCATTTCAGCTTCAAAACTGTTGGAATGCAAAAGGTGCCTCATGTCAACCCAGCAAAACAGCCCTGCATTGCTCTCAAGGCACCCAATACCTGCTTTTCCCAATCCCGAAACGAGCATCTTTTGTCGTCGTTTAAGCCTCTTCTGATTCTCAGCTATGTAATTTTTAGTGAATTTTTTGTCCCCAAGCAATGCTGAGAGGAGGTATTGTGTTTGTGAAGAGACCAATCCGAAGCTTGACATTTTCGTTGCGGCAGCCACAACGTCGTCGTTTTCGGAGTAAATAGCACCTACACGGAAACCCGGCAAACCCAAGTCTTTGGAGAGACTATAGACAACGTGAACTCTGTTCCAGACTTCGGAATCCTTAAGGTCGTCGTTTCTTTCCTTGAGGATTTCCATGATGCTGATGAAGCCTGGTGAGCTAAAAACGGTGCCGGAGTAAATCTCGTCGCTTATCAAATGCATGTTTTTGTTTTCTTTGATGAAGTCAACGAGAAGGTTCAATTCACCCCGAGACATTGTCGTGCCTAACGGGTTTGACGGGTTTGTTACCAAGACGCCTTTCACTCTAAGGTTTCGCTTCCGTGCCTCTTCATATGCTTGTTGCAATGCATATTCGGTTATTTGGAAGTTATTGGAGCTTGTGCATTGTATTGGAACAATCTCAGCCCCTGTTCTCCACTTAAGGTCTCTATCGAATCTGCAAATTTGAAGCAATTATCATCAGAAAAATATTCTATAATTAAAATATACCAAATAATAATAACATGATGAAATAGAGAATTAATATTGTGTATACGCACCCTGGGTAATAAGGAGTGGGAAGGAGGAATGCATCTCCTTGTTCAGCGAGACAGAACATTAAGGTTTCGTTTGCGGAGGTAGCACCAGCGGTGAGAACCATGTGGTTAGGATCGAAAGTGACTTTGTTTCCTCTAATCTCAGCCATGAAATCTACCATTGCTTTCTTGAAAGAAGGAAGGCCATGGTAGTCTTGGAAGAGAGCAAGTTCACGGAATATGGATTTTCCATCTCGCTTGAATGCGGTTACGTCGGGGTTCTTTTCGAGCCATGATTCCAACAGATCAAAAGACAACTGCAAGAGACAATTATAGTGAGTAATAAAGTTTGTTGGTATAGTTGTAGAATTGTTGCTATATATGTAAAATATTTGTGTTTGATTTACTCTAAAATATGTTTAAAACGTGTATTCAGGTAAATGCTAGCGTTAGAACTCAAACCAAAACATTGTATGTAACTAACCTGATTCTCTGCGAGGCCCATTTGGATGATTCCTTTGGGGTTATGAACCTCATCGTAGGGGTTCTTCTCATATTCCTGCCAACCTAAGAAATAAGAAGAATCTTGTCCGTGGCTATTACATGTTGCTTTTGTAGACAAGAGCCTCATTTTCTTTTTTTGGAATATTGAAGGAAATAATGTTTTTGGAGGGAGTAGAAAAGAGAAAGAGATGGGAGGGAGAGGTATGAAACTTGATGAATGGATGTTGTTGAATGAAGATGGATGAATTGGTGGTGTGTTGAGTAGTGAAACGGAGTGTGTATTTATATATGCAAAATCCTAGTAGGATAGAAGGCCACGTGGTATTGCATAAGCTCTTTTGACTAAACTATCTAGAGAGAGAAGAAGGAGACAGATGGATGAATATAAAAAACGCTATGTCCACCGCCCCAACCATGTCACGAGAAGTCCACGCTCCCTAGTATCACTCAATAATGAGCACCAATAAAAATAGTGTTATTATTTAGAAACAGTGTTTGGGCGAACGTGTCTCCCACCGGGTGTAATCTCGCGTGGGATATCTAGCATATCCCACTCAACAAATTACGAATGTTTCTTATTTTTCTTGGCATGGTATTAATTGTGTTTGAATGTATTAATGCAATGATGCTGTGAAAAACAACAAGAGGGCGATCGAGAGGGATATAAGTTGGGAGGAATAGCATATGGTATGCGAGGTATTTAGTGGCGCCGAGGAGGCCATACCGACAGCAAATCTCATGGAAAATGGGTCAGTGGTGTGACCCACATTAAGCTCCATGAAGACTTAATTTGGACCCTTGGCCTCTATGTGACCGTGACATGGTCCATATGCTCCCTCTGTGTCGGCCATTTTCTCTAACCCACTTTTTTAACCTCCCCAAACATGCCCCCCATGTTCCTCCTCCTCTTAAAATACAGGGAGTAGCAAACTACCAAATTTTGTTGGTTTAGGGTCAAAACTTTAGGATCTGTATTAGGCAACAAGACAATCTTACTAATAATATTTCTCCTGTTACATATACGTTTTGATTATATATACTCTTGCAGCTAGAGATTGCATGACGTAATAATATAGATTGCGGAATATCAATTTGATTGGACAAACTTGGCAATTTAAATTAATATTAATATTGTTGCCGTTTTGAACCATACTATTATGGAGGAAAAAAATATTATGAGAGAGCGAGGTTGCCATGTGTTAATGCCTACTTTTTGCTTCCTTTAATAGTTCATTAGTTCTTCCTCTTTTTTTTAATGTCTTAAAAAAATGTTATGATTGAAATAATAAAGGAAACAATTTTTCAGTCTTAAACTCGGTCATTGAGTCGGGTGGAGGTACTTTATATGACTCTAATTTTTTATGTAAGGAGAATCAAATTTTTTAATCACGCAGACTCACAAGCATTCTTTAAATAATGGAAGAAATACGATATCTAATAATCTAGTTCTGATTTTCTTCTATAACGACTATAATAATTACAATGACTTTAAGTCTATGTATATTTTACAAAAAAATTGGAAGTTTAAGAAATCTGAGAACAGTAGCCCTTAACATGGTATTCAATAATTATAATGACAACAATTTTAAGATATATTCTTCGATGACCACATTGTTTGGTCATTAACTTTCATAGGAATTAATGGGTTAGTTTTTGGACAGAAATGTGCTGATTTTATGAGTATATATGCTGAATTTCATAAAAGTGAGCTTTTAAAACCGGAATTTTCAGCTAAATTTTAAAAAAAGGGTTATTCTTCTTTTTCAAATTGTTTTTTATATAATCATGATATTCATACACTTATAAATTCTACACTCCTTCTTCACCTCATTTTTTCTTTTTATCACTCATTTCCTTTCATATTCATATCATATCATTTATCGCATCTATTACTTTTTAATTTTTTTTTTCTTTTCATATCTCTTTTCCCTATACCTTTATCCCAAATTTGGGATTATACAATAACAATTATCTTTTTTTCATAAGCAACACAACTTAATGTGAAGTACAAAGTGTACTACTAACCAAATACAATTTTCAAATCAAGTACAAATTCCAGGTGAAGAAATATGTAAATGTAATTAATGAGCTCATTAATTACAAGTTACAATAACTTTGCAAATATATTACTGGATTTTCATATTGATACTTCCTATAGAGATCGAGTTTATTTTTAGAAACTATCACTTTTTAAAAATATATATAATTATTTTTAGAATTTTTTAATGTGTTTATTTTAAATTTTAAAAATAATTAGAATCATAAAAAAAACATAATTCTTATTATAATAAGAAGCAATTTGTATATACTTCCTCTGAACTTGAATATAAGAAAAAAAACACTTATATATAGTAGGTTATAATGTAAGCATATCCTAACTAAATGAGATCATCCCAAAATACCTTTTATTTAATTCATATTTTATTTTACAATCACTCTATTTAATGAACCATGCACCAATATTTTTTATGTACAAGGAATGCAATGAGGTTTGAAACTAAGACCTCATGGTAAACTACCCTAACCCCCACCACTAGGCCGACCCTAGTGGGTTAACCATGTACCAATTGAAAGAGAGTGTTCACTTAAAACAAGTTTCAATAAGATTGAATGTATGGTAATTTAGACAATGCAATTATTTTTTATGATAAGAAAATTAAATGAGTTTAACTAACTTTTTAATAAGTGTGAATTTAGTTATTTTTACTTATATTCAAACCCCAAATATTACTTCTCAAAATAATCAAATGGAATAGTTGAGAGATGTTAAAAGGTTTTTTTGTAATTGTAATCAAATACAAAATAACTTCTAATTTTTATAAAATGACTAAAAATAAATCAATTTTTACACAATCCAATAATCACATATTTTTAAGTTTAAACAAATTGTCTCTTAGTTTATATAAACTTCTATACAAACACTTACTATACTAGAGAAGAAAATAAAGTGAATAAATATAATAAAATAAATTTAATATTTTTATTAAGTTAAAATTAATCTCTATAATTCAACATTTTCAGACATTCTCTCATCTATCTTCTTAAAAAACCCATATAAATTTATAAGATTTTTTTTTTATAAATTTGAATTCAAGCATTTCAACTAAAAAAACTCTTATAAGCTATAAGGTAGTCCAAAACTCGGCCAGAATACTTGAAACAATATTCTAAAAAAAATAAAACTTTGTCAAAGTTGACATTGTCTATTTGTTTGACTTTATATATGGTTACTCTTTATATTCTTTTAATAAAAATTAATTTAGTTTATAACAAAAGAAAATTGAGAATCAAAACCCCTCTTGTTATTACTTGTTTTCTCTATGTTTGTATACCTAAAGAGCCATAGTGAAAAAAAGAAAAAAGAAAAGAAAGAAAAACTTTCTCTTGATAATAAATTTTCTCTTACTTTGATATCATTATTATTAAGTTCTTTTTTTATGGCATTACTAAGTTTTTTAACCATACAACTTTGTATAGGATAAGAAATCATAAGTGAATTTTTTTATTAAAAAATAACATTTGATGTTACCAATTTGTTGAATAATATAAATTCTATTTTTTTTATTTATTAATTTATTATCATGCACAATATTGTATAAGTTAGGAAAATAATTATTATTATTAGGAAAATATATGTTAACTACTTCCACAAGAGTAGGACATTAATTAAGGAATTTTAAGTAAAAAAATTTAAAATGTAGTATTTAATATTATCAATGCATTAAATAAATTTTTTTTAATTTTTTTTAATTTTTTAACCAGTGTCCTTAGGTTAGTAACATCCTTATTACAATTATTTAAATTGTCATCATTTTTTGACAAAAGACACTAGAAAATAGAGGGTGAAGAAAGTTCTAAATATGGTTTCGCCCATAGGTTTTTGCGCGTTCAAGTGGCCTAATTTAATAAAAGGTAACACTAACGAATATTTATACAATACATAATTTAACAAAAGATATGGCACTAACAAATATTTATAAAAATTGGGTAAAGATTTTTATAAAAAATAGTATTTAAATAAAATAAAAAATATAATATTTAAAATATAAAATATTTATTATTTTAAATGATTAAAAATATTTAAGATAATATATTAAATACTTTTTAATTAAAAGTTTCATATTTGTGAATAACAAAAATTAAGGCAAGGTAGGTTTATAATAGCAAGTTGATGCCTAGGTACATTTTAAAATATTATTATTAGAAATGAAGCAATTATTGGAAATTTGTTGCAAACTGTAATCCGCCCTTAGTTTTAGCTACCTGATTTCCGAGTATTCAATTGGATTATATTCGCTTTGGGATCAAGTCAGACAGAGAGGGTCACATAAGCCAAAAATATTAAATATTTAATCTCATTTGAGTGACATCCCTGTTAATTAGCACTGTTAAACATAGAGACAATGATGAAAGCGTTGATCCATTTTAGGTAAAAAAAAAAAGTGATCAAAATGACGGTTAATTAGGTAGGTGAGTGAGAGATGATGAATGAGATGGTGGTGACTGTGACTGCGCCACTGCACTGCCGCTCACTGATTTGTATCGTCTCTTTCCTTTCTCTTTTGTTTTCGTTTTGATGGTTTTTAATTTCCCTCTTAATTTGTTCCCAACATCAGTGAGCGACAGCTAATTATGCATTATAGCCTTAATTACGTTGGAACCTTTCTGGCGTTTGAGGTTCAGTTGGGTCGTCTGAAACAAAAGAAAGAAACCACTGTATGTGAAGTTAGTAGCCCTAGCTAGCTGCTAAAAGCATAAGCCATAATGACTTATGCATATAACAAAGATCTAGATCAATTTAAATTAGTTATATATGTAATATATTGATGCTTTTATCAATTAGAAAATAGTACTAAATAATATTTTATATATTCGTTATGATTTATCAATTTTTGATATAAATATTCGTTTAAGTATATACCATTTGTTATTCAGTTTGGATTCCAAGGATCGGATTTTCTCGAGATTTTCTACCCTTGAATTAAGGGATGTTAGTTAGTTTAGTTTGGTTTCGTTTTTCAGTACTCCAAGCTTGTCTACCCCCACCACAACATTTTAAAAAATGTGACCTTTGACACCCAGAAACTCCTATTAATTGGAATTTCCATTTCTCGGCTAATATTTCATGAATTACACAATTAATAGCTACTAGGCTGTCTAGAGTTTTTAAATTTCAAAAGTATTAGAAGGTCCTTAACGGTCTTTTATTGAAAGATTTATTAATTTCTTGTGATTATGCTCTGTCAATTTGAGATGATATAATGTCCTTATGCTAAACCACTCCCGAAAGAAGTTCCTTTTAATTACTTGATAACATACCTCTCATTTTCTCATTGTTTTTATTCTTTCTCGTTACCAAACACAATATTAAAGGATTGAGATAAGTTGTAATTCCACATTTGATAAAAATAAATAAAGAAGAACATTATATAAGTGATAAAATCCATAAATTTAATACCTTAAAGTTTTAGATTGGACATAACTTGTGTAGTTGAGTATTATAGGTTCTCTTCACTACCTAACATAAAAGAGAGTGTATTAAGCATATATTATTGGATTATTTATATGTTGTTATATTATATTAATTTTAACGATTTTAGAATTTTTAATTATTTTAATAAATTAGTTATATATTTTTAGGAAAATATTATTATCTTATTTTAATTTGTTTAATTTTGTATTTGATTATACATTTTTAGAAAAATTAGTATTTGATCAAATTTTATATATAATTTAGGTGTAAATTATAAAATTATTATTTTATAAGTATTGTGTGATTCAAACTTTTGATATTGTAATAAAGATTATTATTTAATTAATTTAGTTAATATATTGAGTTTTACACTGTCTTTTAATAATGTATTGATATCATTTTATCAGCATAATACTTCATGTGTTATTAATTAAGCCGAGCCCATTTAATGATGTATTATAATCTTTATTTAATTGGCAAAACTAAGGTTTCATTGGTTTTTTATTTAGAATTAAGAGAATTGCTGGTGCTTGAACCCGAGACTTTGTTTAAGGGAAAATAAACATATACAACTTGAATATATCCTAGTTGGTTGCTCTTCCTTCCCCGATTAACATTACAGTATACAATGTTAATTAATTTGCTTTGTGGGGTGAGGCGGAGGGACCATGTTCTAGATTTTTTTTAATATTTCTATAACAAAAGGAAAAGAATTTTATTGAAGAAGGATTGTGAAATTCTCTTTTATTCAAAAGCTGAGATACAAAGGCCTTATATAAGAAGGCACACAGCAGAACAATAAAACCACTAAAACAGAAAACTACCAAAACAGAAAACCAATAAAACTACCGAAACAGAAAAGACTAACCTCCTAAACAGCTGAGATACAACTGAAAAATACAGCAAATTAACCTTCTTTTACCCCCCACAAGCTGGAGAGTGGATATTAATAACTCCCAGCTTGGAAATAAGATAATTGAAAGGAGTTGGGTCTAAAGCTTTAGTGAAAAGATCAGCATGTTGTTCTTGTGATGAAATAGGAAGTAAATGGAAGAGTTTAGCTTGAAGCTTCTCCTGAACAAGATGGCAATCTATGTCAATGTGTTTTGTCCGCTCATGGAAGACAGGATTTGCTGCAATGTGTCGAGGTGATTGGTTGTCACAATATAATAAGGAAGGTTTGGTAAAAGGAACACAGAATTCATTGAGGAGAAATGTCAGTCATTGTATCTCACAAACTGTAGTAGCTAGAGCCCTGTATTCCGCTTCAGATGAAGACCTGGAGACAATGGATTGTTTCTTGGATTTCCAACTGATAAGAGAATCTCCAAGGTAAATGCAATAGCCAGTAATGGAACGCCTAGTGTCAGGGCAGGAAGCCCAATCAGAGTCACTGAAAGCTTTTAATTGAAGAGGTGAGGTTGCTGGGTAGAAAAGCCCTTGTCCTGGTGATTTCTTCAGGTAACGAAGAACACGAACAACAACTTTGTAGTGTTGATTGCTAGGACAAGACATGTATTGACTTAATTGTTGGACAGCAAAGCTTATGTCTGGCCGAGTGGTGGTCAAGTAGAGGAGTTTTCCAACAAGCTTTCTGTATCCTGATGGATCATGATAGGGATCATCAAGTTGTTGTTCTAGTTTAGTTGTTCTGACCATAGGAGTTGAAACAGGTTTAGCTGCAAGAAATCCTGTAGTAGAAAGTAAATCTAAAGTGTATTTTCTTTGACAAACAGTGATGCCTGAGTGATTTCGGGCTACTTCTAGACCAAGGAAGTATTTGAGGTGGCCCAAATCCTTGATCTTGAATTCATTGTGGAGAAGATCTTTGATGGTATTGATTTCATTTTGATATGTTCCTGCAAGAATAAGATCATCCACATAGACTAACACAACAGTGAATTGCCCTTTGAAAGATTTTGTGAAAAGAGAGTGATCATGAGGAGATTGTTTATAACCAAAAGTGACAAGAAAGGAGGATAACTTGGCAAACCATTGTCTACCAGCTTGCCTAAGACCATATATAGATTTTTGCAGCTTGCATACAAGATTAGGATTACTACTTTCCAATCCCTGAGGTAATTGCATATAAACTTCTTCATTTAAATCACCATGTAGAAAAGCATTATTTATATCAAGTTGATGCAGAAACCAATTTTGTTAAGACGCAATAGAAAGCAAAAGTCTAATAGTGGTAAGCTTAGCAACAGGAGCAAAAGTGTCAAAGAAATGTAATCCCTCTACTTGGCTGTATCCTTTAGCCACTAGTCTGGCCTTATACCTCTCCACAGTACCATCAGACCTATATTTAATTTTATAAACCCATTTTGATCCTATGGCAACTTTCCCAGGGGGTAGCTCAGTCAAGGACCAAGTTTGATTCTGTTTTAAGGCGGCAAGTTCATTTTCCATAGCCTCAACCCAATGGGAGAATTTAATAGCTTGATTATAGGTTTTTGGTTCAGTTTGAGTACTATAGAGAGCACAAAATTAAGATGCTTATTGGATAAAGATTGATAGGAAACAACAGAAGAGATGGGGTATCTAATTTTTTCATTCTGAGTGATATTAGAATTATTTAACATGTTGCAGTGATAATCTTCTAAATAAGAGGGAGGATTTTTAGGTCTAGTGGATCTCCTATCAGGCTGATTATCTTGCCTTTCAACAGTTTCTTGATCAAAATTTTCATTTCTGTCATTAGCATTATGGTTCTCAGCAGTATGCTCATAAGCAGCAGAATTAACATTTTCATAAGTGAGAAAGTCCAAGGTATCTGAGTCATGTTTAGAAGAATCATTGTTAATCATGCAAGATTGACTAGAAAAGGGAAAAATATGTTCATAAAATATAACATTTCGAGATATGAATATCTCCCTATTTGACAAATCAAGTAAAATATAACCTTTGATACCCACTTTAACACCTAGAAATATGTTGTTCTTGTAGCTCCACCTCTCGACCGCAACAACTATCACTCTTGGAGCCGATCCATGAAGAGAAGTCTCTCATCCAAGAACAAATTCAAGTTTGTTAATGGATCCATCAAAGAACCGAAGGAAGAAAGTCCTCTACATGACGCCTGGGAAAGATGCAATAACATAGTTGTATCGTGGATTACCAGATCTCTCTCCCCCCAAATTGCTCAGAGTGTTGTTTACATTGATAATGCACAAGACTTATGGAATGATCTAAAAGAAAGATACTCAAAGGGAGACCACTTTCACACCTCTGACCTCCTACAAGACATACATTCAATCAAGCAAGCAGATAGAAGCATTTCTGACGACTTCACAGAATTAAAGATCCTATGGGAGGATCTTGAATCTCTACGGCCAACCCCAACCTGCATTTGCTCCGTGAAATGTTCTTGCAGTCTGGAAAATACCATCAAGAAGTTCAAAGAAACAGAATATGTTATTTGTTTTCTTAAGGGGCTGAATGATCAATACAATAGCATCAAGAGCCAGATTCTTATTATGGAGCCACTTCCTCCCATTAACAAGGTGTTTTCTATGATTTTGCAGCAAGAAAGACAACAAGATACTCCAACTTTAGAGTCAAACATCCTTTTTAATAACACCAATTCCATGCAAACTTTTGGAGGCAGAAATGGTGGATCCGCTGGAAGAGGAAGAGGCAGAAATGCAAGAGGACAATCTGCTTTCCCTAAGGTCTGCACTCATTGTGGTAAGGAAGGACACACGGTGGATACTTGCTATTTTAAGCATGGATTTCCACCAAATTTCAAGTTCAAAAACAAAGGTAATGCCTCTGTCCTCAATAATATCAGTAGACCAGAATCTGTTGGTAGCACATCAACTCCCACAATTGGAAAGAAGCAACAAGATTCCAATTTCAATTTAACCACCGAGCAGTACAATCAGCTGGAAGAAATGCTCAGAAATTTTAATGCTCAAAGTTCTGCTCACAACATAGCTCAAGCTGATAACAATCCTATTGATAATCCTCACTCTCCATCAAAGGGATCAGGTAAAACTCTTCATTATAGCAAATGGATTTTGGACAGTGGAGCTACAGACCATGTTTGTAACTCCTTATCTCAATTTTTGTCCTATCATCTTATTAAACCTGTCAAAGTTAATCTCCCTAATGGTTCTGTCACTGAATCTTTAATTTCTAGAATAGTTAAATTCTCTAAAGATTTCATATTGCATAATGTTCTATACATACCAGATTTTGGTTTTAACCTTATTTCTGTCCAGAAAATTGCAGCTAATCTGAATTGTAAATTGATTTTTTGACAAAAGCTCTTGTGCCATTCAGGATGTGACTTCATCGAAGATGATTGGACATGCTGATGCAAAGAATAGCCTTTACATGTTGGAAGATATTAGCAAAGTTCCTTCTTTTGACAATACAAACTATTTTGTAAACTCTTCTATTAATAATGATTGCCAATTTAGCTTGTGGCATTACAGATTAGGATACCCTTCTCTTCGTGTTTGTGATTATTGCCACTTGGCTAAACAATCAAAACTTCCCTTTCCCATTAGTAATAATAAAGCTGATTCTTGTTTTGATCTCATTCATATGGACATATGGGGACCTATAAATGTTAATTCCATCCATGGTCATAAATATCTTTTAACCATTGTTGATGACTTTAGTAGGAATACTTGGATTTACCTTATAAAATCCAAGGCTGAAACTAGAATCTTAGTGCAAAATTTTATTTCCATGATCAAGACTCAATTTAACAAAAGAGTCAAGATCATCCACACTGACAATGGAACTGAGTTCATGATGCATGAATTCTTTAACCAACAGCAAAACGTTGTGGTTGAGAGGAAGCATAGACACATATTGAATGTGGCTAGATCTTTACTTTTCCATTCAAATCTTCCTAAATGTTTTTGGTCATATGCTGTCATTCATGCTGTGTTTCTACTAAACAAATTAATAAAAGAAGGTTAATTTGTTGTATTTTTCAGTTGTATCTCAGCTGTTTAGGATGTTAGTCTTTTCTGTTTTGGTAGTTTTATTGGTTTTCTCCTGGATGTAAGTAGTAGGGGCTGGATGGATTTTGAGATTCATCAATGGTGGGAGATGAGTGAACTTCAGCCATGGTTGATCAGAGGCGCACAACATAGCGAAAGTTGCGCTCTGGTACCATATAACGAAAGGAAAAGAATTTTATTGAAGAAGGATTGTGAAATTCTCTTTTATTCAAAAGCTGAGATACAAAGGCCTTATATAAGAAGGCACACAGCAGAACAATAAAACCACTAAAACAGAAAACTACCAAAACAGAAACCAATAAAACTATCAAAACAAAAAAGACTAACCTCCTAAACAGTTGAGATACAACTAAAAAATACAACAAATTAACCTTCTTTTAATTTCATCAATAGCTTTGCAATCATGTATAGTCTATTTGTTTTGGCGTTTGAAATTACAAAATCAGGTTTTATATAATTAATTTTAAATCATTTTTATTCAACGTGTATCAGTTATCTTAATTATTAATTTTTATAATCAATTCTACTCAATTATAAACCAAACTGACACGTATTCAATGATGAAGATTATTCGGTATCATTAGTTTGATAAATAATCGAAAGCGAAAAAGTTTGCTTTGGCGTGGGGACTAAAATAAAAACAAAATTTAGATAAAGTTTTTTAAAGTGCTTATGGCGATTTTTTTTTCTAATAAAAGCAAGACATATGTATATTACTTTTATATATCTTTCAAAAAAATTGAAAAGAAAGATGGAGGTGACTAAAAAATAACACACATCGTATTTCTATTAAAGGACAATACCATAAACGTACCTATAGGACTTTTTCAAGTTTTTGTTTAATATAAATAACAAGTGTCCTACACCACACATTTAGGAGTATTTGTAAACTCAGGTAATATAAATAAAAATTATGTCACTAAATATATGTTTAATGGATAGTAGATTATTTGACTTAATTATAATAAAAGAATTATAATATAAAAAATGAAGTGTTTGAAACTTTCAGTTTTAATTAAAATATTTCAAAAATTAATTTAATTAATAAAAAATTATTTTAAAGGCAATTCGTTTGAAAGTTAAATATTCTATAATAATAATATTCATTATAAAGTATATAAAAAAGTCATTTCAATGAATAATTAATTGATATGAGAGCATATTATTAGATGATAGTATGAATTTTCTTACATTAACAATGTACATTCATTAAACTCTAATTAATTAAAGAAAACTAATATATCAACTTAATTAATTAGACATATTGTTCATTGTCGTATTGAGCTATTATGTATAAAATTGAGTTAAAGATATAGGTATCTCACATTTTATAACGAGTTTAAAAGAAAGTTGGGTGGGTTTCAGACGGATAAATTTATTATTATTTTGATTTTCCGAGATTTATGGGTGAATTTTGCGATTGAGATAGATTATTTTACCCCAGTACTTTATTTTGAAAATTAATAGTCAATCTACTGAAAATTTACATTAATAAGTTGAGATACAATAATAATAATATATAAAGGGAAAATTGTGTGATTTAATTGGATGATATATATTGGGATGAAAATGAAATCTAATAAATATAATTTTTTTCACTCAAATTGGATGATATAATACAGCAATTGACTTGACATGTTGTGAATGAATTCCACTCTCACACACACTAGCTAGCTATATGAAATATTTATCAAACTAATTGCTTAGTCGCTGACAAATTAAGTATATAATAAATTATATATAGACAATAATATTTAGAAAATGGCCCCATTACATAAATACAACGGAATTTTTTTTGAAAGCGACCGAAGCAAAGTAACGATTTGATCATCTGATTGACGCGAATGGTTGAATTACTGTTACCATTAATAATACGAAGTTTACGACATATATATGGAAGCCTTCAAGTTTTGATCTGTCAATTTTGTAATTAACACCGCAAATCATTTTTGGTAACAATTAGAAAACATATAGCGTGCTAATTTCTATTTTCTATATTAATTAATTAGAATATATTTGATAAGACATTTCAACTAAATAAGCTAAAATAAATAGTTGAAACTATTTCATCTATGTGTGATAAAATAATTTTTTAAGTAACTACTAGTTTCTTTAGAAGCGGCTTGAGGTACTTTTTTTTTAAAAAAGTTTCATTTCTCAGTTATTAGCTAAAAAGTTATTATAAGTTTATCTCTCAACAATTCTCATTTATCATTATTTAATAATTATTGATGTCTTCATATATATGTCATTTTACTATTTTTAGCTAGTTTTATCAAGCAACTTTAATCAAATCAGCTATTTTCAATTTTCAGCTTTCAGTTAACATTTCAGTTTTCATCTTATTTTTCATCAGCTAATTTTACCTTTATTAATTACTACTCCCTCCGGTCCTATATATTTATAAGACACCGTTTTACTTTTTTTCATGGTCCTATTTATAAGATAAAGTGTACAAATCTAGAAGCATTTATTGTTTTTTTCTCATATTTGCCCTTATTGATCATTAAATGTCTTGAGGTGACACAATTACCATGGTAGTGGAATTTAATTTTAAATAGGGGTAAACTTGTAATCTTACAGAATAATTTCTTGAAAATCAACGCATTAATTACATAAAACATGTTTTCTTAAGAAGTGTGTTTTTGTCTTAATTGTCTTATAAATAGGACGTGAGGAAGTATTATATTATTTAATATTTTCCCAAATAAATTGAATGTCTCATTAATTGGATTGATTTAGAAGGACTTGTTTTCACCAAATTAAATGAGGGCAATCTCTCTCGAGTGTGATTGAATTAGTAGCACCCATGAGTTAAATGTTGAAGTAGAATGTTTTGAAATTAAGAAAGATAGAGAGGCGAATAAAACAAGAGGCCACGTGGTTTGTAGTAATAGTGTGTTATTAGAGCATGTGAAAGCCTCGTTTAAATGCTCCCATAACACCCTCCGGAACATACATACACATTGGTCACCGCGACCATTAGAAAGCTAGCTTAGCCATGACAACTAACATGAACCTCACGTTACTCCATTCTTCACTCACTATGAGACACTTCCATGGCCCATGGGCCACATTTGCCCCCCTTCCCTTTAATTTTGTAGGTCCCCCATGCCCCCACATGTTATTTTCCTTCTCTTCCATGTCTTGTTTTCTTATGGGTGCTTTGTGTTTTGGTGGAAGCATTGAAGGTCTTCATGGCCTAGCTCACCCAAATTCAACAGTTTTCCGCATTGTTTTCTAGTCGTGAATATTGAGGTCATCAAATTGTTCTCATTCTTAATTAATTATAACGAAGGAGCTACGAAAGTTGACGAGTTTGAACTTTGACTAGTACTTTTAGAATTTAATTATATTTTACCTCTCTCATTTAAATTTTATGCACAGGCTGGCCTGTGTGTTTTACTAATTGCAAGACAAGTGAATAATTAATCATATATATCAATAATGAGATAATTTTTTAACTTTTCCGGAATATTCAGTACTAGCCGAGTAGAAGATCATTTCTACTAGAATCATCACATGTTGATAATAAATGAAATAGATCGATCGATGAAGGTGTTATTTAATACTTGCTGGTCACACTACATTATTGATGAACAAATTGTAAGGAGATATTTTGATTGAGATTTAATTACAATAATCTTTTGTCACGGAATAACATTTTTTTAAGCTAAGGTTCATATATAACTTCGTATAAGGGCTTAAATTAAAACTTAGGCAATCCATATTGTATTTTTATTACTTCACATTGATCTACCGTTTCTTATTGCTTCTCTTTAATATGGGTCATTATGGATTTGTAATTTCATTGTTCACGTACGGGAAGGGGAAAAAAAACTTTACCTGTCGGAATAAATGCAATTGGCGTTCGACAAAGTGATGAAATGATGCGGTTGATGTTGGAGACTTGGATGATTGAGGTGACATGGGTATGCACATGGATGCTTTAAAAGACATTTGGGTTTGGTAGTTTACAATTTATGTGCTTGATGTTAACCACTTGATGCATATTGTGGACTCAATGTTTTATATAGTACTTTTATAGTTACTAGTGCCTTAATAGAATTTGTTAAATTATTGCTTAACATATACTGTAAAAATGTTAAAGAAAGTTGAGAATATTGTTGCAAAAGATGAGGACAGTAAAACATCATCTAAAGAAAATTGTTGCCTACATAGAGAATGGTTACATAATGTCAATCCATAATATATATATCTACCAAAAAGAGAACCCTAGCAAAAGTAACAAATTGTTGCAGATAAAATCAAAATGAAGAAAGTCGTTGCTTAAATAGTAGAATAATGTTGCATGCATGCATGTATATTATGCCAAAAATTGGTGGTTAATTAAAATTGAAGTTAACGTATATCGGTTACAGAAAGTAAAGATCATTGCAAAGATTGCTACATATCCAAACAAATTAAACCATAGGTATCTGGAAAAGCAATATTTTATTCTGAGCTTTCCAAATGGATAAACGTGTAATATCAACTAGAAATGACATGCATTTCATGAAGTCTTACGGCGTACTCCGATTTCTATATCAACCGTCCATTAGATAACGTATGAAATTGACGGTTAACGCACTTAGGAACTTTACTTCATGATATGAGATGAAATGAAATGAAATTTTACTTTATGATAACAAATACCAGAAATACGTACATATAGTGTTCCTCTTGAAAATCACATATAAAAAGTTATTTGAGGAGCTTAATTAAATGGTTAAGGCAGGTAGTTTTAAATTAATTGAACTTAATAGTGACTTTTTGCATAAAAAAATCTTATAAAATTTATTATAACCCAAATATTATTATAAAAGAAACAATTCCTATGACTTTGAGAAGGAGCAGTAACAATAACAAAATCTTATTTTTACCAATTTTATTATAAAATCTTTAAAATAAAATATCATTTTTACAATTCTTTTTAAAATATATAAATAAAAAAATAAACACTGCCTAGTTTTTATAAATAAACACTGCCTAATTCTTTTAGCAGAGGTTTGATTCTTCGCAAGAAATAAACTTTGAAAGATGAAAACTAATGGAGTAAATTTTAATTTTATAATTTATTATACATGTATGTATAAATGTTTGATAATAATATTAACCATGAATTTTTTAAATAAATAAATAAAATTTTATTTATAATTAGGGTCGCAATTTGGTACACTCCCGCTAGAGAGGATTTTGGTATCTTCTTGTCATTTTTTATTGAATAGGCCAAAACTACATAGCAATAAGTCGTGTATTCCATCCTAAATTATTTCGAAGACATAAAGTAGATTTTAAATGAGACACATGTGTATTGCAAATGAAAATGTGAAAAAAATGGGGAATACAATAAAAAATACATGATAATGGTTATAAGGGGTCAAAAAGTCTTTTAAAAAAATAAAAATAAAAATTCTAATAGTTAAATATTGTTCTATAAATATAAAAATACTAAAATAATTTAAGAAAGTGGAGAGAAATTGATTAAATAATTAAAGAAAATACTAAAACTTTCTCTCACTGGAGGATATCTAGAATTTTCCTTATAGTTATCCCATATGATACACCCATGACTTAGAGTCAAATTCCCTAGTCCAACATTGTTTGTTCAATCCAATTGTTATGTTGTCTCATTGCGATCACGTGGATCATGATAACTATCATATCAAGAAGACAATTTCATGGAGTGTTGGCCTATCAAACATCAAAGTGTCTCACTTGTAAACCAACCTCTTTCGGATAATTATTTGAAGAAGCAGTCCAAATCAAACAAGAGAAGCCCCACTTTCACTTTGGCCCTGTTCCATTCCTCTTTTCCGATAGGGACTTTTACGCGTAACTTGAAAGCGAATGCATTGTATGCTACCACCCACTACACCTCCCACATCTAGCTAGCCAATTCTTATTCCTTCATTTATCACTTAATTACTAAAATTAATTGGAATGAATTAATATTTTTGGCTTGAACCACACGTATACTTCATGGGAGGCAATCTTATTCGTGCTGAGAATATCTATAACACGGTGGAACTAACTCTCCTAATGACGATTTTTTCCATCCACAATTGAAATGAATTAATATGCACACTTTTTTTTTGGACGAATTAATATGCACACTTGGATTCTTTTTTTTTTTTGGTCAACACACTTGGATTCTTATATTTTGTATACTTTTCCGTCACTTTTCAAAATCTTACTATGGGTCGATGGTTCCTTTTGTAAGCGGGTTACAAAAAAAAAAGAACAGTGCCATGCAACACGGTTGGCACTGAAGGCTTATGAGCTTTCGGTTGGGCCAACCCACTGTGTAGCCTTACTTTCTATTGGCAAGGCAACTCTTCTGGGCCACTTAGTTGGGCTACAACTATAAGACTCTTTAAGCTTAACTCTAGTCTCTAACTCTTCAACTTGAGTTTAAACGGGTTGTTTCGACAAAAAAAAAAGAGTTTAAACGGGTTGACCAAAAAAAAAAAAGAACTTGAGTTTTTTTTTTTTGGACAATGAACTTGAGTTTAAACGGCAAGTCTCTGTTGACCAAAAAATAAAACGGCAAGTCTTTGTTCTGTAGGCTCTACTCTATTTTGACATGTCCAAAAAAAAAACGCCCTATTTTGTTTTGACTTTTGGGCCCTACATTACACTCCCAAAAAAGTCCCTTGTTCCATCATATTCCAGAATCCAGATTACACTTCCATTATTGACCAAAAAGAAAAATACTACATTTCCATTTTCCAACCTCTAAAAAAAAAGAGGACTACACTTCTTTAACTGTAGTTACTCACCCAATTTCTTCTGTTATAATTAGGGTGAAGCCAGATCATGGTTGGATTAAGGTAGAAGACTTAAGAGAGTGTGTTTGTTGCTAAAGCTGAAGACAGTTCACGTCCAATGATAGAGATACTTATTGGAAGTTAAATAGCATTAAAATCGTTCAAATTGTCTTTACATAATATATGAGTTATCACCATAAAAGCTCTGTCATTTGTGATAGTGTTTGTAAACAACTTAACCTCCAGTTCCTATCATACTAGAACAATAACATTCATGATATAACAACTATTCAAGCTGATAAAAGGTGGCATATACACGATAGTTATGCATCAACTTTTGTTTCAAATTGTATAGTTTGATCAAACAATCCTTAAGCCCCCTATGAATATTATTCATGTAAGTTACTTCTAATTTTGCCTATTCTTTCAGCAAGCAGGCTTCTACATGCTTGTCCGTAACTGGTAAAACAGAATTGCCTAATTGATGACATTATACTCTCATGTTTATAGTAATACAAAAAAAAAATACGAAACGGTGAATAAACAATTAATTAAATTTCAAAATATCACTGGTATGAATTGAGGTGGAAAATTTGGCAGGTTGGGTTGTAAGACATCTTTGATGCAGCTTGCTCAAATTTCTTGATGGCAGTTTCATTTTCTTCTAAGCTTGCTTCAGTGAAAAATTGCTTCCACCAAGATGGACTCCGCATTTTAGCCTTCAGAAATAAAGCAGGAATGTTTATCATCAACAATGATAATAAAATGGTCTTCTAAAACAATTTTAAACAATATTAGTATTATTTATAAGAACATCTATTAAAGCTGTTCTGTTTCTTTTGTTGCCTAAAGTAGAGTTTGACATGCAGACAGAATGGAATAAAACAGATAATTTTGTTCTGTTTTCTTCAGTTCCACATCCAAAATATATCACTTTTCTATCTTATGTAATGTTCTGTTTTATTTTAATGTATCAAACACATAAAACTAGACCAATATTTTTCTGTCTTGTTTTAACCTATTTACCAATTACCAAATCATGCCACCTAATATTATACAGTTCAAGGCTAAAACGACAAAAATCACCATGGACAAAGGATAATAAGGGGTATTCCAGCTTGCGCGATTAGCATTTGTCATTAACATTTAATATGCAAATGCTTTGTCGAGGTTGATTATCTTGCATAATCCAACTGCTAGAAAATCCTCGTCATTGCAAAATAATACCAAAAGATAATTATTGAGTCAATGGTGGTTAGAAGAAAAATATGTTGGTCCTTGAATGCCAAGCTCTAATGTCATTTTTATCATTATCTTATTATCAGTGTTCTCAAGATAATTTGAAAGGGAATTCAACCTCTGCTTATATCTTGACAATTTCTTCTGTTAAAAAAGAGAAAAGAATTAGCTGAACCATAACTCTGGTAGATAAAATCCCATTTAGGAAAATGCAATGCCAGCTGCCAAGTCACATATCCAATCAATTGGATCCAAAGAAATGGGGTTTTAATAAAAGAAAACACTACACTAAATATATTTTAGATCATGTTTAAGAAGCAATTTCAGTCCAATCAATAGCAAAGAGTAATGGTAAGTTCTAGCTGGAGAAGGTCACTCACCGGGCGGCCAAATTTGGATAATTGTGTTACTTTAGCTCTCCGTTGACCTGGGAAACCTAAAATAGCAGGAAAGCACCAAAATTACACAGCAAGGCAAACTAAAATAGATAAAAATGATCAAGAAAAATTATTACTCAAGAGCCAGTTTGGTAGTGAGTGAAAAATTTGGAGACAAATTTTTTGTACAAAACTAGTCGCTGAATTTGTAAACCTTGTTTTTAAAGGTATATCAAAATCAACATAAAGTTAAAATCATTGAAAGATGTAGCACACCCACAACACAGAAAACAATAATACTCTTGAATTGAAGTCTAATTAGTTGGCAAAAAACTGCATTCATATTTATCAGTGTGTGAGAGAGATCAAATTTATTTTCAAAATGAAGTACCTGTAAAAATAGCAACACCGTGTGCAGATACCCTTGCTAGTTCAGGAAGAGTTCTGTTTAAATATTTTGGAGACAGGTAATCCAAAGCATCTGACACTATAACATGAGAAAAAGACTTTGCCCTGTATGGTAGAGGGAATTTTATATCTGCAACACGAACAATGCCTTTTTGCACAAGAGCCTTGCAGTTCCTATCAGCATCCTCTATGTCATACGGCTCCACACCCCACGCTTCAACTTCCCCTTCTCTTAACAATTTGGAGACCACTGAACAACTCTCAGGGCCTACGTGCAAAACATTTTTCATGTTGCCACCATATGCATTCTTCAAAACAGGAATTGCAGTTTGAACTTCAAATGTGCATGAAAAATCAGCTACAAGATAAAACAAATTTGGAATTTGTTAATAAGAGATGTTTAATTCCAGGACAACGTATCTAAAAGAAGAGCTTTATATTTGCTAATTAAACTACAGTTTGACCTGTTTTGATGAGGAGTGGTCAAAATTTTAATAGGTGAGATACGGAAAATAATGATGAGTTTGTTCATCCATAAATTTTCCAGAGGCACTGGGAAAATATATAGGGAGAAATACTGTGGGAGAAATACTGGGACCATCTTAAACCTTTTTCAGTCAAACTCTGATGCAGCAGCAAGAGATTGCACTATGACAGATTGTATAAGTAGCACTTCTTATTATCTTAATAATTCATTCTCTTTAGGAAATAAAAAAAGAGAATGTTGGAAAAGGAAACTAAGAACAAACCAAGGAAGTCTTTTATAGGCAGCATAACTAATTTATACAATCCTTTAAACTAATATAAAACCCATAAACAGTGGCTAGTTTCTCTCCCTTGTAAAAGGAAGCTGCATAATGCTAGAGAAACCAAGAAGAACACTACAAATCATAGGAGTTTCTATAATCAAGCAGGATGAGGAGCTGTTAAAGCAATCACAGCCCTGAACTCACAGGGTTCATATCATGAAGATTTTAACAATTTCTATGTTCGCTTGGTGCATCTTGATTTAATTTAAAGACTGAGGAGTATGGCTAATCACTGTATTATTTTGCAATTGTTACCTAAAATAATTTCTCAATGCATGCAACATGATCATATTTGCATTAGCATTGCTTCCACCTAACTTCCCAATACAAGTGAATGCTAATGCTTTTGGTCAAGCGTGATGGCTTCTCAAAACAAAAACAGCCATAAAACAATCAATAATTTTACATAAAACAGTCTCAATAACATTCTGAAAATGGTCACATAATTTACCTTCAAACCTGCTAACCACATCCTTTTTTCCTCCGAATAGACCTGTTCACTTCAAAATATAAGATTAACCAGCCCATAAACATACATGGAAACATTAAATATATTTCGACAAGGACTTGCATGAGGGAAACAAAACACTTTTTATTAAAAGCAACAAGACAAGATACTTGCATTTACTGTTAGTTCAGAATACCCTTAAAAAATGGGGTAAAGAAAAATATAAAGTAATATGTTTTCATTATAATTTTACATATTACATATAAATTAAATCTCATCGACCAATGACATTCATCCCCATTTATTAGGATATACCAAACTGGCCATTGAAGACAAACAAACTATATAATGAGAATAGCCTATAAAAACTTGTTACCTGACCCACCAAAAGCATAAACGATGAGAAGGAAAGCTCCCTGAGATTTTCAACCAAAATTAAGAAAGGGGTTAATCATCAAAACAATTGTATCATTAAAATAGGATCAGGCCACTTTCCATAGGTGCAGATATGAAATTACCAGAAGGACAAGGGTTACGGATAAAAGAGGAGAAGATTTTGATTTGGAATTCAAGACTCCTGAAAGGGGAAAGCTTCCACCACCACGTCTCGTGGAACTTGGTTGTCTCCTTGTCATTACTTCTTCTGAGAAAGTGATGCCTGCAAACAAAATGATCAAAAATACCATTCAGAATCGTCACATAATAACAACAACAAAATGAAATTAAAGAAATGACTAATGAATCATCCAAGTTTTGGCTATTGCGGTGTTTCGGTTGTTGCAAGAAAACTTAATATATGTAAGCAACAAAACAGAGTTAACTATAGAGTAAGCAAATCGTAAAACAAGTCTATGCACTGTAGTGTAACCGTAAGCGTTCAGCGAACGAAGAAGATTCAAAAAATAAGAAAAAGGGCACTGGGAGATAGAAGATGCAGAGGAATTATTGAATTGAAAGCATGGAAGACGAAGAGAGATATTAGAAATAGAAAGGGAGAGTGAAGCACCTTAGATCACATTCATAACAGCATTGACAATGGAAGGAGATGTTAGATTAGATCAGATCTAAGCCTAACGATGATATGAGAGAAGAAGCATTGGTTTAACCACAGATCTGACACGCTGTGGTCGGCAAAACGCACTACGTACTGCTTCTAAAACGCGGCATACAAGAATGTAAATATAAATAAAAAATTTAATGAAATTATGACCAAACATAGTGGAACTCACCCCTTTCCACTTTAATTAATAACATTGAATCATAGGATAAGTCTGACTATACCATACCAACGCCATTAGTTTAACTGACATGTGATGAGGTGACACCTTAAAACAACACAAATATTAAAAAATATAATTAATATTTTTATTCTCATCAAAATTATTTTTAAATTTTTATTATATTCTATCATGGCCAGTCAAAGGGTAAGGTTAGTAAAATAAACCTTTATTCCTCCTTTTAATCTCAATATTTATGTAAATGTAATTCGAATATAAAATTGATAAAATCTTTATTTTATCTCTAAAAATATTGTTAATTGTTAATATCCTATCTTTTAAAATCAAAAGGAATTTATTATTTAATTAATATGCAGTAGTAATTAAGAGTAAATAATTTTCTCTTTTAAATTAAAGTTCTCATATTAATTACTATGATATTTTGGTCCTTCATATCCATAAAAAAGCCCTTCATCTATTAATATTAATATTAATATATATATATATATATATATATTATCTCATAATTCGCTTTAGGCCTGATTATTTGTTGGACCAAACCTAATTCTATCAATTACGTAAAGTCATTTTTGTGACCAAATAAAAAGGTTAGAAATTAGGAGTTAAGTTTATAGACTAACTAGCATTTCGGTGCACTTCAAATCATTTTGACATATACAACAATTAATAGAAATTCATCTGCAATAAATATGTTTCTAATTGATTTAGTCACCATCTCTATTCTTAATTCTCATGTTTAAAGGTAAATCATAATCTGTTATCCAACTTAAAACGAATGAGAGATCTATATCATTAGGGCTATTTTAAAAACGTAACTAAATTTCGATTAAAATTCCATTGCCCTAAATGTAACATCGTATCCTTAACTTTCATGTGAATGTAAAAAGGTTCTTAACTACATTAAGAATCTCTACTACAGCTTCACACTTCAATGACTATTAGTTTGTTTGGTATAACGTTGGTCCAATTGAAAACGTCATTTACACGAATCCCTATATTAGTTTGATGGCAGCGATATTTGTTTTTTATTCTAAGAATCGATTGATAATGTGTGTAACCCTATAACAAAGATGCACTATATCATTGTCAATTTAAAAGGCTATACATAAGCCACACTTCACCCTTGATGAAGTTTGCATTTTCTATTCCTTGATTAGGGATATGAAGAACAACACTACTATTCTTCTTAAATTCCACTTCTTCCTAACTATTCATGACAAATAAAGCCACATCAACCCAATGGAAATTGGGACCCTATTAAAGGGAGAAAACCAAAATATAATAAGGAGGGATGCCATCTCCAAAAAAAAAAAAAACACTTAGTTTTGAAAATTATATTTGCTCGTAATTAAATTCTTAAATTTATTCACTATACCAAAAAAGACATATAAGAGTGCTTCCGTGTTAGTTTTGAGGGCGTTTGGCAACGTCCTCTTATCATGTGTCCTCGTAAGTACTAGAAAATGAATATAAATCAATTAGGGCGCTTTTTGGGCAGAAACGCTCCTCCCTTTACTTTTTTTTTTTTGAAATATGCTCCTAGTGAGGGCGTTTAATAGGAAGGAAGCGCCCTTACCCCCTTACATATTACTTAACAAGAAGGATTTTGTAGTTAAGTCATAGCAAATTCCTAGCTGAACCTGTTATGCATTTAAAAAAATTGAAAATCAATATCACAATAAGTATATTACATTTATAAACTCTATCAAATAACAATTTAAACTTTTTCTTCGCCATTACTATTGCAATTTTTCTCTATAAATATATGAATAATTTAATTACATAATTTATGAAAATGTTAATATTTATTTATAGAAATATTAAATAATAATAATATACATATTCCAATAAATTATACAAAAAAAAATCTAAAAAAAATAATATATTTCACTAAAAGCTTAGTGAAAAAACCAATAACTACTAACCATTATAAATCCCCACATATCTATTCTATTACAATTTGGGATATTTTTAATCACTGTTCACTCAGGGCATATTTTTTTGGTCACTCCTTGGGTCGATCGGGCCTTTTAGTCTGCTTGGCCCAGCTGAGGGTGACTTATGTCTCCACCTTTTGTGAGACATGAGTTTCTCCTTTTCATTCCACGGGTTACATTCTGCGCCTCTTTTCATTAGGGTTAGGGTCCACCTTTGTTCATTTCAATCAGAGTGTAGGTTCTGGTGTTTAGCTAGGTTAGTTGTAGGGTTTTCATTCGCTTGCCTCTGTCTCTGTGTGATGATGTGCCATTCGTTCGGTGATGTCGTGTGCCTACTGTAGGTTAGATTTCGCCTTTAAACTTCGTTTAGGGATTTAAGGAATAGGCTTTAGTTTTCTTTCACTGCCGGGTGTCTCTCTCTACACTAGCGGTGGAAGATTGTTGATCCAAGTGAGACGCGTAAGCAGGTTGTCATCGAAACAGTTTTGGGGTTTATTCATCACCGAGACGCGCCATTGGAGCGACACGCGTGGTGGACGACGTCATCTGCGACCTTAGGGATGAGACGGTGAAGGTTATAAAACCCTATTTTCTCATCTGTAAATTCATGTAGATCACATACTTAGTTCTGTTGTTTTTATTTTTTTAAGAAAAATCTGGATCTATTTGAACAGTGTTTTCTTTAGTCTGCGTTTTTTTGTCAGTGAGATTATTTTGCGATGTGCAGAGAGGTGGATTCAGATTTGATTGAAAGAGGTTGTGGTAGAGTTCAGTTGCTCTTAGGCTCTCAATTACAACCCAGTTTACCGAAATAGGAAATTTTTTGGTGTGGTCTTAGGGTTCCATTTTTTTATTACTATAGTCTTTGTGTGATGGCTTTATGTTTGTGTTTAGGGATATATTTTGTGATGCATTTTGGTCATATATTTGTACCTCTATTTCATTCCATTTTTTGCAGTTAAAATTTTCAAATCCAAAATGACTGGATGTTATTAGAACGAATCGGGCACTCTTATTTAATGAACCTTTATTTGTGTTCCAACATGTTCCTTATGTTAGAAATATGTGGTATGTCATTGTTATTATAAAAAAAACTGAGGTTCTCATGAAGACATGGATTTTGAATTTATTGATCTAAGGATACCATTTTAAAAGGGTTTTAATTTTATAGAGTCAAATTGATATTTTAATAGACTAGGTGTACTGTTTCAAGGGTCAATTGTGGTTGCCTTTACATGAATGCTGATGCAAGATGGCTCTGTAGTCCACTTTTTTGCTTTACAGCCTGGATAAATGTTTACTTGCATGTTATTTTAATTGCAACTATCATGAACTATATGTTAGAGAGTTCTGCTACTTCATTGTTCATTAACCATAATATTGGCATTTTCTTCAAAACAAGGTTTTTTAGTCACTAATCTAAGGACACCAGCTGTAATTTATTTCATTTTTAGAGTGAAGTTGTGATTTTTATAGTCTAGGTGTGTTGAATGAAGTTAAATTGTGGTTGTTATCACATGGTTGCCCTTCCTGGAACTCTACCTACATGTTCGTTATATAATGTTGATTTATGTTCATAAGTGAAAGTCAATTATTTTAGTCCTGGACCTGATTGGGTTTTTTTTAGTGTGGGTTTGGTTTTAACAATGCTGAGTTGAGCAACATGTGTAATATGTGATTTCTTTATTTCCATTCTTTGTGTAATTTACATCTTTTATATCAATTAAAAGAAACCTTTACTTGGGTGGAGAAAAATCTAATTAGGTTGTTATGTGGACCACATCTCTCAGAATTTAAAAAGCATGGTTGTTCTCAGTGGCATGTTGGAAAAAATAAATTATTTTTCTGAATTCTAAGTGGTTGTCTGTCTAATTTACATATTTTGTGCAATTTAAAAGATACATTTATTTAGAGTAAACCAAAATTCAATTAGATTGTTACGGGGGCTGTTTCCCTCATAATTAATCAATATTGTGCAAGTATAATAGCTAATGTTGTTCTCTTCGTTTAAGGAACTGATTAACTTTGGTCTGTAATGCTGGGACAAGCACGAGGGTTGGCTGAGTTGACACATGAGTTGCTGGATGGTGAAGCTGTCTGTTATTATCAGCATGTTGCATGTTACCAATGCATGTATTTGACTCTCTCTGTGAACTTCCCAGGTAATATATAAATATATCCTATTTGATAGCTGTAAGTCTATTGGATATTTCTCTCACATGTACCCTCATATGTGTGGTTAGCATATTAACCAGTTTAGGTAAGTTCTCAGCTTTTATCTATGTCATGCCATGTTATGGTCTCAATTTTACCCAAATATGGTAATATTTGATGTCTCTTATGAGTGCTGTGATTTCCTTTTGGTGTCTTACTTTATTGGTTATTGTTTAGTTCATTTCCTCTGTTATTGATGTGCTAAATTTAATTATTATAGGTCCATACTCCTGTTAAAATTAAATCTCCTATTTTGGTTGGCATAAATTTATTTTCTATTTTAATTTTCTGTTGTTTCCTACTGGAGAGGTATCTTTTTTGGAGACTTCGACCCATTTTTTCTCTTTTTTATTTATCTTACTTAGATTTCCCTCTTTGTACTATTTGAAAGGTGTCCTCTTTCTCTTCTCCTAATTTCATTTATTTCTTTTTTCCTTATTGGGAGGTGGTTTTTGTGTCTGTATTGGCATTGTTGCATATGTAGCTAAATCAAAAGTTTTTCGCTATATTCTTTGTTGGTTCATTTTTTGTGACCTGAATAATTTTTCATTACTTTCCAACTGTTATTTTTTGTATGTCATTGTTAATGTTGCATGTTACCAATGCATTTATTTGACTCTCTATGAATCTCCTGTTATATATAGATCTATCCTATTTGATTTTCTTCTAATTTCTTCTAATCCCATCTGACAGTGGATGAATATATCTATGGCCTATATTACTTCACTAATATTTATTTGTTGGGTATGTAGGTTCATTGATGGATGGGTGATGAGTGTGTAAGTTCTAATAGCTGTAACTCTATTGGATATTTCTCTCAGATGTACTGGATGTGATATTAGTATGTGTGGTTAGAATATTAACCAGTTTAGGTAAGTTCTGAACTTTCATCTATGGCATGCCATGTTATGGTTACAATTTTACCCAAAAATGGTAATATCTGATGTCTGTTATGAGTGCTATGATTTCCTTTTGCTGTTTAACTTCATTGGTCATTGTTAATGTGATTTTCTCTGTTATTGATGTGCTAATTTTATTTATTATAATTCCATACTCCTATTAAGGTTAAATCTCCTATCTTGGTTGGTATCAATTTATTTTCTATTTTGATTATCTGGTGTTTCCTGCTGGAAAGGTGTCTTTGTTCGAGACTTCAATCTGTTTTATCCTTTCTTTATATATTTTACTTAGATTCCCTTTCTCTGTACTATTGTAAAGGTGTCCTCTATCTCATCTCCTATTTTAATTTATCTCTTTTTTCCTTATTTGGAAGGTGGTGTTTGTCTTTCTATTGGGAATGTTGCCTGAGTAGGTAAATGAAAAGTTTTTCCCTATATTCTTTATTGATTCATTTATTGTGACCTAAATAATTATTCATCACCTCTCAACTTCACTTTTTCCTATTTCATTGTAATGGTTACAACTTTTCCTAATTATGGTGATATGTGATGTGTCTTTCAAATGCAATGTTTACTTTTTACTTTGGTCCTTAACTGCCTTGGTTATTGTAATTGAGAATTTGTTGTGTTTTAGTCCATTATTTTTCAGTTTATTAACTTCTGCTCCCTGATGTAGAGGAAAAATTTGTGATTAAAATAAATAATGTTCTCCACTTGGTTAGTCGTTTCCTAATCTTGGTTGATGTAAATTTATTTGTTATTTCAATTATGTTGTCAATACCTGTTTAGTTTGTATTCTACTTATATTCCCTTTTGTACCCTATTGGAAAGGTGACCTTTGTCTTTACTATTTATTTCATTTAACTGTCTTTTTCCTCATTGGAAAGGTGGTTTTTGTCATTTAATTGGTTTGCATGAGACAATAAATTAAAAGTCTTTCCTGTTTCGGTAGACATTAATTTTAAAACTTGACTTTGTTCTTATTATTAACCTTCATATTCTATTCAATCACAATTTACTCTGTCATTTTAATTTGTGATATCTATGATTATTATTGTTTGGTCTTTATTTTGTAAATTTATCAATTATATATTATGGTAATTTACTATTAGTCTTTTATATATACATTATTAGATTTGACAATATTAATTACTTTAAGATGAGCACTGGTGTGACTATGTGGATACAATAGTAATATGTTATTTGGAAAAGGTCTTTTTGCAGGCCTTTGGGAAAAAAAGTTATTTTTTTTGTCCATTCAACATTTTCAGATTTCTATAAATAGGTCCCATTGCCTTTCTTTTGTTCACCACTCTCCCTTTCTCCTACTCTTGAATTCACTGTTTGTGGTCTTGGTTTTTAGTTTGAGAGAAATGCCTCTTCTGAATGGTCCCTTTGATTCTATTAAGGACATTGTTCATGATAGGAGAGAGGCTTTGAGGCTTAAAGTTCGAGTTGTTAGGGTTTGGGAAATATGCCAAAAAAAAAATCCTGCCAATGTTTTTTCTGTTGAAATGGTCTTGGTAGATTCTGAGGTGTTTTTTTCTTTCTCTGTTTCCATTAATTTGGTTAGTGGATGGATTTCTTTTAAGGTGCTGATGCAAGTAAATTTTTTTATAGGGTGGGAGAATCCAAGCAAGTATAAGGAAAACAATGATCAGAAAATTTAGAAGCTCCATTGTTGAGGGTGGGGTGTATAAGATGATTTATTTTCGACTGGTTGAAAATGGGAGTGAATATAGAGCATGTTCCCATGAGTTTAAGTTGCTGTTTCAGCCAAGGACAAGGATTTTTCCTACTGAGAGTGAGGTGATACCTAGATTTGGTATCCAAGCTAAGAACTCTGAGGATCTTCAAGAGACCAATGATGTTTCGCAGTATATGTTTGGTAACACATGTTTTTTGTCTTCTTTTCATGTTCTCTCTTTTATTTGTTGCATAAAATGATTCCTGCTCTGTTATTAATGTTTTTTTTATGTATATGTAGATTTCATTGGTCTTTTGACTGCTGTTGGTGAGGAGAAGGAGTTTATCAAATTCGGGAGACCTATTAGGGTGCTTGAAATTAAGCTCACAGATGATAAGTAATTGAAGGCTTTTGTGTCTAATAAGTTGATGTCATTTTAATGTTCTATTTTTTTAATTTATATGCTTATTTGTAACAGTAAAAAGGCATGATGTGATTATAATTATAATTTTGTTGGTGTCCAGGGGTGTCATGAAGTGTTCATTATTTGGACACTTCATTGAGATGATGAAAAATTTCTTGGCTAATGGTGTGGATGACCTTGGTATTTTGGTCATTCAGTTTGCAAAGGTGAAGGAATACCTTGGTGAGAACATCATTTATTCTTATCATTAGTTTAATTTTTTTTTCTTTCAAGGGAAGTTCTTGACTTATTAATAAATTTGTATTTGTAGGTAAAGTTTCTCTTCATACTGTGAGTAACTCCACAAGGTTACTTTGGAATCCTCAAATTCCTGAGGTTATTTCATTTAAGGACAGGTTGTTTTTGAATTATATATATAACTGTGTTTGTCATTTAACCTTTTATTCCTATTAGTTGTTTATTAGTAATAGTTTAAATTTAAAATCCATATAGTATTATGCAAAGTGGTGTGGACATGCATGGCCCCCTAAAGATGATTGGACACAACTATTATTCACCTACTGAGGAGTTCCTTATCCATTTTCCTAGAAAGTCTATTGAGGATCTTCATATCACTGAAGAGGTCAAATGATTTAAACCTGCTAGGTCTATTCTTTGTTATTTAATTTAGTATGCTTTATCAATTTATTTAATGATTTTCATAAATAAAACAGGAGGGGCACTTTATATGCCTTGGAACTGTTGAAGGAATTGTGAAAGATGACCATTGGTGGTATATGGCATGTAAATGCCATAAATCTGTCAACTTAAATGATTCTGGGACTTATTATTGTTCTGGCTGTGTGGCATTTGTTTCGGATGTTACTCCTAGGTAGAGCTTTCAATTTTAAATTGCTCATCAATTTTTTGGAATTATTTTTTACATCCTTCATTATGCTCATCTGTTGTAGCACTTATAATCTTTAATTTTTCTGCATCGTAGATATAAACTGAAGTTGGAAGTTAGGGACCATAGTGAAACTGCTCATTTCATGTTGTTTGATTTTGATGCTGCTTCATTGTTATCCATGTCATGTGCCTCAATTGTTGGTGATGCGAAGGTGAAATATTCAAGACAATTATATGTTACATTTATGTATAGACTGATCTGCATGTTAGTAACTTATGGGTATATTTTTTTACAATGTAGGTTCCTACCCTTGAATATCCCCCTAAGTTGGACATTGTCATTGGCAAGGAGCTTTTGTTTAAGGTTGAAGTCAAGGCTGAGCGTGCCTTTAAATTCGATGATTCTTTTAAGGTTAAGAGGACATATGATGATGATGATATTATTCAAGAGTTCAAGAGTGATGGGTCAATCAGGACCCCTAAGAAGGTTCAGTAATCTTGATTCTTTATAATGATTCTCAGTCCTTTATGATTTAGTTGTGTTCAGATGTATGTAGTGCTGATATTTTTTTTATTTGTTTTCCTCAAGATGAAGCTGAAAGGATCTGTCAATGAGGTGCTTGATGTGGAGGATGAGCTTCCTGGAGATCAAGCAATAGCCCCTGAAATTGTTCCTGTCATTGAACTCTACAATGAAAGTGAAATGAGCCCCCTCTCTCTTGAGGAGTCCTCCAGTGCTGCTGCATGCCTAGCTCCCCAGAAACGTAAGCCTGGGCCACGTGCTGGACGTGGTGGCCTTGCAAAGAAGAGCCTGCACCCAAATGTGTTGAAGGTTGAGAAGGATTAGTGGTCTAATTAGGTTGTTCAATGGGTCATGGTTTAATGTTATTACTACTTTGTGTTAATTTAAGTAGGAATGTATTTTGTCTTCCTTGGGCCATGTAGCTGTTTAAGGGAAAACCGGGTGGCTTTTTATCAAGTATTTTGGATTGTAAAGGTGGTTCCATTTCTCCAATGCTACTGTTTTTCTATCGTTTGGGCCAGAAAAAAAATCTCTGTTTGGGCTCAGTAGTGGAAGTTTATATTTTAAGCAATGTGTAGGGTTATTTTGTTGTAGTTGGCCTAGATGCTTTCAGGCAGGATATGTAAGGACCTAATGTTAGGAATATATTTAACTATGTTTCAGCTTCTTTTCCAACTCAATTCATTTGCACTCTAATGTTTTTATTTTCTTATAATTTAATTGTTCCTTTTCAGATTAATCAACAAAAACAATTACATTTAACTAATATTTTTTTACTCATGAGTTTTGGATCAGTGTTTACGTGGGATATACAATGCTATGATTAAACAGTATTTTAAATATGTGATCTTTTTTTTTGCAACATTCCTTTACTTCATTATATTTGCTTTTATATTTTAAAGAAATATGAGATTATTTTCTTGATTATAATTGCTTTTATTTTTAAAGAAATATGAGATGATTTTAAAAGCTAATATTTTCTCCATGGTACATTTGTAAGAAATATCTACATAAAGAGTTTTCTTTGTAGACATCAATCCTGTTAAATAATTTTAACAATAAATCAAATTCCTATTTTATTTGCAATGAAAGAAAAAGAATAGAAGGAATTTTATTTGCAATGAAGGAAAAAGAATAGAAGCCAGAAAGAACAGGCTTCTTATGACATATATTGATTCATTTAATTATACATATTTCTAGCATAATAATTTTTTGCAGAATAATGTCTAGCATGTTTCTAGCATGAACCAAATATTCAGGATTCCAAGAGGGTTAATTATATAAATTTAAGTATTATGAGTTTTTCATGTAAATAGATAAGTGGGTAAACAGTCATTGGGCTACTTTGGTTTTATTTATAGCAATTGTGGGCCAACAGAAATCTGTATCCAACAATTCAATAAAACACAATTAGGGTACACCCTTTTGAGGCACACGGCTGTCTCCAATCTCCAAACAGCATATACCTTTGTCTCCCCCCTCATTCTCCCTGAGCCGAACGAGCTGCGCACAGGAGACTCTTCTTCTCCATTATTGTTCAGCGTCCTCAGCCAAATTCGTGTCTCTATTCTTGCTTCCCCCGTGCGATAAAGACACATTTCGATTCCTTCTTTTCTTTGCTCCTTTGATCCAAGGTACATTACCGTTTTTGTTTTATAGATAATGGTTGCATGTCTTAAAAACAGAGTTTTCTTGCGGTGAGGATGATTTTCATAGACTTCTAATTGTTAAACTGTTTGCTATACTAGGTTTTTGTGTGTGTATGTTAGGGTTTTAATTTTACATGCTCTTCGATTTAACTTCTAATAACCGATGAAGGGGCTTCATGAACTGAGGAAACATGTAAAATTATTTTTCGTTGGGGTGATTTATTTCATTTCATAACCCTCTTTGCTGTTTATTCTATCGGACATTAATTCTTTTACTCATACACCCAAATTAGATTAGGGGTTTTTACTGCTGGACATTGGTGTCTTTAATAAACATTGTATATGAATTTTTGTTCTTTCTATGCTGCTAACATTGAATATTTTAGTCAACGATGATTAAGGAATAACCCCCCTGTTTTTTCCTTGAAGTCTGTGATGTAAGAAAATTAATTTTTTGATAAGGGTGTAAAATAATATAACTTTCACATATATTAAAATAAAGATTGGGTAGAGTAGGTTTTAATTAGGCTTTAATTCTTGAAAGACACGAAATAAATGATAATTTGAAAAGTAATAATCAAGGGTTTTGGTGTTTTACTCATTCGTTGTTGTTAGGTTCATTTCCTCTGTTATGATGTGCTAAATTTTATTATTATAACACCATACTCCAATTAAAATTAAATCTCCTTATTTGGTTGGCATCAATTTATTTTCTATTTTAATAACCTATTCTTTCCTACTGGAAAGGTCTCTATTTGGGAGACTTCGACCCATTTAAATTTTTTTTATTTACCTTTCTTAGATCCCCTCTTTTTTATTTCATGACATTTTGTCTCGGTTATTTTTTAGGCTGCTGTTTTGGAGTAGATTGGTGTTGTTGCGGAAGAAGCACTGTTCACCCTTTTTGTGGACCACCTTGAAAGTGGAAATATTTGGTTACATCTCTGATTTCTCCTTTGCTGTTGGTTTGAATTTGTAATTTTTAATATTCATATACGTGCTTTTAATGATCATATTTTTCCCATTAAAGGTTCTTATTGCTTTTTATATTTGTGTTAGGTTATATAGGCATTTTGTATTAATTTTGGGTGCTATAAATAGTTTGTATTTATGATTAATTTAATATTTCCAAATTTCAAAGTATTTAAGAATTTGACCAATTTAAATAACTTTTTCCTATGAAGATGTATTTAATGTCTGTGGAGGTTGAATATTGGTGATATTGTTTTGTGTGATAAAGGGCCAAAATTAATTACTATTCGTGCTTGACATTGTTTTATTATTTTACTTAGGTTGGTCATTTTTTAAAAGAATACATGATGAGTGACAATCAACATTTGAGTTAACTTTGATTCATAAGTGTCCTAATTGTTGTTTTCCCCTCTTTGTGACTATGAGACATTTAAATTTAACATGGGTGAATTATTTTTGCATTTCTCAATGTTATCCTTTTTTCAAGTTACTCATTTTTTATTATTTTCTCTAATATGTTGATCATGTTCTCAATTTATTACATTATATCACCTTCGTGTATGATTCCAAAGTTTATGATTTGGTGTATAGTATGTAATATTGTCTTAAATATATCTCCTATGTGCTAAGTGTTTTTCCTTTTTCATATTTTTTTTCATGTTTATCTTATTCAAAGTGTATTTCACTTTTGTAATTATTATCCGTGGCTTCCTTTGAAAGGTTTATATTGGTTACATATACAAATGACATCTCCTTCCACAAGAGAAATCAAGGTTAAGGATATTTCCGGTGAGATTGATAATTGGGTTATCAAGGTTAAAGTACTTCTATTATGGCCTATTTTTTATTCCAAAGATCTTGATGACATGTTAAGTCTAGAAGTGGTTCTAATTGATTCTGAGGTAATTGATTGATTTTAAGGTGGAGGGTGTTAAGTGTTCATTACATTTTATTACTTATAATTTTTTTTTTAATAACATACTTTATTTATGGTTGTTATTTAAGTAAAATATATGTGATGTCTTTTTTAAATTACTTATTGATTATAGGGTACGAGGATACAGGGTAGTATTGCTATAGAGGTTGTGTGTGCAAGATGTTTTAATCTTAATGAAGGAGATTATTATAAAGTTGGGCGTGTTGAAGTTGTTGAGAATGATGAGTTGCAAAGAATTACTGATCATCCATTTAGATTGGTGTTTTGGAATGGATCAATTGTGAAACCTTGGAAACCTGCCCCTTTTAGCGCTTATGGTTTGAATCCCTTTACTGCCTCTGAGATAACAACATACAAGAATGAGTTGAATCATTTAATTGGTAGATTTCTTAGTATCTCTTTTTTGTATTAAATTTTTTTGTTAGACTTTAATTGTTTAATTTTCCCATTTCATCTAAATTGTTTTGTAAATGGAAATTTTATTGTAGATATTGTTTCTCTTTGCACTTCCATCTCATCAGAGAGGTTCCATGTCATTGACAATAGGGTTGTGAAGATGATTTTGTTAGAGTTAACGGATCACACGTGTGTACATGACTATATACTCAACTTAATCATTTAACATATATGTTTTTACTATTTTTAACTGATTCTTATTCACATGAGTTGATGTAGTGGTCAGATAGAGTGTGTTCTCTATGATGAGTATGTGGACCAAGTTCATGATTACCTTAAGTCTAATGGTATTGAAACTCAAGTTGTTGTCTTCCATATGGTTCGAATGATGCCATTTGAACCTGTTTTATTTGGTTAGTTGTTGCACCTCTTAATTTATCCATGTTTTATGTTTAGCCATCATTTAAAAAATTAATAGTATGTTTTTATCCTTTTATTTCTAGGTACATCTGTGGTACAAGTTATTCCAAATGCGACTAAATTGGTCTTCAATCCACCTATTGTTGAGGTCTTTAATTTGTATGATTGGTGGGTCTAGAAATGAAAAATAGTGTCTTCTCAAATTTAATTTGTTTGAATTCTTACAAGTTATAGGGTCATATAATTTGTTTTTATAGCATATGCTATTTTTCTTATTGGTTAAACCTTATGTTTTTTTTTGAAGTTTTTTAAAGCATGTTGTAGAAATGTTGACACAAATGGAGTATGTCAAGAGAGACCAATGCAATGTTAAATTGGTAGATGATTTTATACTTTCATATCCTAGGAGAACAATTCGGGAGTTATGTGTTAATTCTGATGTAAGATCCTTTAAACGTTTTTCATATCCAATTCTTTGAAGCATGTTTATGATTCTCTTCTTTTTAAATTTTTGGTCTCTTGGGTTGGATGTTATGTTATTTTGGCTACTATTACTGCGATGGTTGGTAATGATGATTGGTGCCATCTTTACTCCAGTGCTAAACCAAAAGCAAATGAAAAGTCTGAATTTGGTGTTAGCCACTTAGAAGGTTGTTTAAATCCGAGGTTTGTTCTCTTTAGCCACGTGGATTCAAAATTCAATGGTTTTCATTTTGGATGCATTTCTTTTATGTTAAATTGATAGACTTTATAAACTAAACTTTGTTTTTTTATTAATGTTAGTTTGATTAATTGTTTTAATTTTTTATTTTTATTTTGTGTAGGTATAATGTTAAAGCTGATGTCTTTGATGGTCTTGAGTCCAGGGGATTTTACTTGGATGATCATCATGTCATCAATTATTTGACCAAATCCTCTTCTCAAGTACATTGATGTCGATTCTTTCTAAATGTTACATACCATGTTTTACACATGTGTTTCTTATTCGTGTTTTTTTCTTAATATATTAAAAGACAATTTCTCTATTATTATCCTATTTTGATTCTTTTCAATCTTCATTGTATATGTTAGGGTATTGGATTGGATGATCCTTTTGAATGCATGATTGGAACTGAATTCTTATTTATTGTTAGAAAGACATGTGATCATAAGATAGATGAGGATGGATGTTTCAAGGCATTAAGTTTTTGTGGTGATCCTGAGATCCTTAGAATCTTTTCTGAAAGAGATCGTTATTTGCTTGACTGTTGGGTACATGATCTATTCTTTTAAACTATTTTAGTTTTTTTTTATAAGTCACTGCATTATTTTTTATTAATATTTTTCCTGCTTAATCATATAGACCAAGATTACGATGCTTGATGCGTTGAAAAAAACCCGTCCAGTTGAAGACTCATTTCTTAAGTCAAAGAAGGCAATGGGAAGTTGGAGTGTTTGTTCAGATGGAACTACAGGTGCTGCTAATGTTGCAACAAGTTCATCATCAATGGGTTTGGCTGAAACATCCATTGTAAAAAATTTCAATTAAGAATTTTGTGATTCTGAATATGAGATAGGTCTTTCTAAGAAGTAGATGCGTATTTTATTGTCTTTTGGTGACTATTAAATTATGATCATGTTTTGATCATGCTTTTTGTTGTAGTTTTAATGTGAACAACTTCCACTGCTTTGTAATATTTAGGTGATGGATAGAAACCTTCCTTTTGTTTGACCCACTACATTAATTTTGTGGCCTCCTATTTGTGTGACTTTCATGGTTATGTGTATAATTTTTTGTCTAATAGTCTGTTTACGGTGTTGCATTGTATAGTGTAGTCTATACTAGATCCATAAATTATCTTTTTATAGGTATAGGGACATAGTCTTTGTTAGTGTTTTCTCATTTTCCATGTTTTTGAATGAGAGAAAGTACTGTCCATATATTTTGTTTTTTCCATGCTTAAGTGATGGTTATTATATTTTTTCCTATATATGTTCATTTTAGGTATTATTTTGGTTCAGGTTGTTTGTTTGAGGAAATTGATTTGTAGTTATTTATTTAATAGAGGGAGATGACTATTGTTTGCAAAAAAAATATAATCTTTTGTCCTCATGTAAAATACTTTTCTCTTAATATATCTTTGCTTATGTCATGTGACATGTTGATACCAAAAAGCTACTTTATAGGGTATATGAGGGATATGTTGTTACTAGAGTAGACAATGACAATAGTGACCTCCTCTTGATTTGATGTTTTTGAACCTTTCAAGTACTCCTTCATCATTTTGGCCGAGAACAAATAGATACCATTCAACTTCTTTTTCTTAATCCTCCTCTTCATCTCCACCGAGCAAACCACCATTGTTAGCTATTCTCATTTATAATCTTCTATTTACCCTCTCTTTCCATCATCTTTCTGCTGCACCGAAAACAGGTTTGTAAACTACTCATTTTGTATTTATTATACATAGAACTTTTATGCATTTGGGGTATTATCTTGCAGTTTCTATTTCTAATATTGGTTGTGTTCATTGTTTGATTTTATGTTTTTCAACTTCAAATTCTTACAATATGATCCAAAGCAATATGCTTATCTCAACTACTCAAATTTTATAAAGTGAATCATTAAGGGTTGCATCTATTCTTTAATTTGTTTTGTCATTTTCAAGTAGACGAGTATCATGAAGGTAGGATTCACGATATGCCATTTGTGAAATTATTTGTTAGTTTTATTTAGGTTGAAAATTAAGAAATGACATGGAAATTGGTATATTAAGTTTTGTTTGGATGTAAAGAAAATATAAAGGAGGAAAAATAATAAATTTTATATATTATTTAGATAGAAAAATAGAGAGAATGAAAAAGTAAACAAATTTCACGGTAAATGAGGAGATAGATCATGGATAAATTTTTAAAAAGTAGGATTATCTTCTCAGAATCATTGTTTTCTCCACTTAATAAAACAAAACTTTGGTATAAATCTTAAACCATTTCCATATCTAAACAAAAAATATTTTTTATTTATTTTTCGTGTATTTTGCTTTCTTTCATTTTTTGTTCAACATAACCACACAAAGAAAAATATTCTATTGACAGGTGCACCTCACAAGTGAAAATATGAATATTCTTTCCAACTTTATAACAAACATAAAAACATGAAGCGTCAAATATTATTTATAAGAACTTTAAAACATTTATAAGAACTTTTCAGATATAAATATTAGAGCTAAATATTTTTTATCCTTATAAAATTAAAAAAAAATTATGGTTTTGATTCTTATTTAATTTCCTTTTTAACCCATCATCAAAGAATACAAATAAATTATTTGTATACTTTCTAATGACTAAAAATAGATAAATTTTAAATATGGACTAAAATAAAAAATTGTTAATTTTATAAGAACAAATAACATATTTTATCGTAAGTATTACATTAAGATTCAATAAAAAATTTGATCTTGACCACAATCAATTAAAAATATTAAATTAGAATATTAAAAATTGACAGATACCTTATGGCAAATTGTTAAATCCAATAAAAAATTAAACGAAAAAGTAACTTTAGTAGGGTTAAAATAATTTCGGAATCAGAATTATTTGTTAAAATAATTTTGTTTCATTATATGAGCTTTATTTTATAAATCATGTTTATACACTGTGTGAAGCAATGTATCTCATGCTATTTATTATATCAAACTTTAATTTAACAGATAAGCATGAATGCGAATTCTACGAAGAAGAGACGAATGGCTCGAACTTCTTCTGGCAATAATGTAAATTCCAGGATGACAAGGATGAGACATAGTATGGATATAAGTTTTCTTTTTACTCTCGGCCCACCCTGAATTTAATCTACTTCTTCATTCCTAATTATTTTTACATTCTCCATATAATAGTCTTTTTTTTATGTAGTGGGGACCTAACAAGTTAATTTAGAGGTTGGAAATAATCCATTGAATGACCAGTTCAATCATGACTCATCTGCTCATGGTTAGATTTATTTTTAATCAATTTGATTGATGTTAATTTAATGATTGAATTCCTTTACCAAAGGCCTGTAAATTTGATACACTTGCAGTGCTTTTACTTTAATTTCGAACTATAAATTTTAGGTATATGACTAATCTTTTGATTCATAGGTGTATATAATATAATAACTTTACACACCCTTTAATGTATTATTATCATATTTTATTTTAGGTTCATTATTGTATTTTTCGTTATTTCCATTATTGTCATACTTATAACAAGTATACATTTTCACATACAAAAACTTTGTTTCATTCACAGGATATAGTTATTGTTCTGATGATCAGATCGGTGAAAATCAAGATAATAATGATATGTTTTATGATTGTGAAATGGAAGGTATTATTAATGTTATAGGAATTTGACTTATATTTAATTATTTCATCGAATGGGTTTTGACAAATTGTTTTTTCGTAGAATATATTGATGTTGGGGACATGGTGTATACTTGCAAGTATTGTGGGGCAAAATTTTGGTATGATGAGAGGTCTGAAAAGCGTTCACACTCTAATGATCCTGATTTTTCCATGTGTTATATGAGAGGGAAGATCTCTTTACCGATGTTAAAAAACCTCCAGAGTTATTATTTAATTTGTTTGCTGGTGTTGATCCTAGGGGCATCCATTTTTTAGAGAACATTAGATCCTACAATAACATGTTTTCTTTCACATCTATTGGGGCTAAGATTGAAACTAATTTAAATGATGGTCGTGGCCCACCTCAATTTATTATAAGTGGTCAAAATTATCACCGTATTGGGACTTTATTGCCAATGGATGGGGAAAGACCGAAATTTGCGCAGCTATACATATATGACACACAACATGAGGTTCAGAATAGGATTTCCTGTGTCAGGTTAGATCAATTATCTCAACATTATATCTTTTTTGAGATTTTGATTTCAAATTTTTTTATTGTTAGTTTTCAAATATTTATTAATATTTGGTGAAATAAAGAATAAAAAATACTTTTATTTAATGCAGTGGTGATGCAAGATCGTCCATTATTGATGCTGACTCGGTATCTGACTTAATATCAATGATTGATCAATTTAATGTCCTTGCAAAGTCATTTAGGAGAGTTAGGGATTGTATCCAACAAGTGTCTGATGTTGATGTTACATTAAGATTGTTTCGTGGTCGACTTGGTGACCCCCGTACCTATAACATGCCAACTGTTGATGAGGTTGCTGCGTTAATTGTTGGGGACTTTGATAGTTCTGATTGTGGAAGAGACATTATTCTTCGAAGTCGTGGTGGTGAATTTCAGAGGATACACGAGACACATACCTCTTATATACCTTTGCAATATCCATTGTTTTTCCCATATGGTGAAAGTGGATACATGGAAAATATTGAGTTTTGTTCTCACAATGTATCCAATCGGATTACTAAGAGGAGGCGTATTTCACTGCGAGAATATATATCCTTTAGGATCCAGGAAAGAATGGTTGAAGACACCATAATTTTAAAAAGTAGGAGGTTGTTTCAACAATTTGTGGTTGATTCCTACTCAATGATAGAGTCTCAACGATTATCCTATTTGCGATTGAACTAGAGTTCAATTAGACAAGATTTCCTGTCTGGTGTAGAAGAAGCTGTTGATCGAGGTGATTTAAGACCTGCTTCAATTGGTGGAAGAATTGTTTTGCCTTCATCATTCACAGGTGGTAGGTGATACATGTTTAATAATTGTCAGGATGCTATGGCTATTTGTAAGCGATTTGGATATCCAGATTTGTTTTTGACTGTCACATGCAATCCTAAATGGCCTGAGCTTCAACGGTGTTTAGCAGAAAGAGGTCTTAATGCCTATGATCGACTAGATCTTACCTGTCGCATATTTAAAATTAAATTGGAGCAAATGATGGATGATTTTAAGAAGGGAGAATTCTTTGGCAAGGTTCTTGCAGGTTAGCCTTATATTTGTTCTTATTTTATTTAATAGATAGATGATATCAAATTACATATTTACATTTTATTCTTTCTATAGGGATGTACACAATAGAGTTCCAAAAAAGGGGGTTACCACATGCACATATATTACTATGGTTGGATCAATTTGATAAGTTACAATCTCCTGAGATGATTGACTCTGTTATTTGTGCTGAATTGCCTGATCCATTAAAGTATCCAAAGTTATTTGAAGTGGTTTCATCTTACATGGTGCATGGACCGTGTGGAATTAGTCATAGACAGTCACCCTACATGAAAAATGGAAAGTGTTCTAAGTTTTTTTCCAAAACCATATGTTGACGAGACACGTTTTGATAATGATGGTTTTCCAATTTATTGGAGGAGAAACCATGGTGTCACAGCCACAAGAAAGGGTGTGCAGTTAGATAACAGGTTTGTTGTTCCATACAATCCAAGGCTACTTATGAAGTACCAAGCCCACATTAACTTGGAGTATTGTAACAAGTCAAACTCCATTAAGTATTTGTTCAAGTATATCAACAAGGGTGTTGATAGGGTTACTATCTCAATTGGCTCAAATTGTAATGGTGATGGTACAGTTGAGGAAGTTGATGAAATAAAGCAATACTATGATTGTCGATATTTATCACCCTGTGAGTCCATGTGGCGCATCTACATGTTTGATATTCATCAAAGGTGGCCTCCTGTTTATAGGCTCACATTTCATTTGCCTCATGAACAAGTTGTGGTCTTTAAAGATGATGACACAATTGATAATGTCCTTGCTCGAAATTCTGAAAAGAAGACAATGTTTTTATCATGGATGGATGCAAATGAAAGGTATCCGGAGGCGAGGAATTTGACATATGGTCAGTTTCCTTTTCATTTGTCTATGATCAAGCTCAGCAAGAATGGTGTCCAAGACAGAAAGGGTTTGCTATTGGAAGAATGAATTATATTCCTCCAGGGTCTGGTGAATTTTATTATTTAAGATTGTTATTAAATGTGCAATGAGGTTGCACATGTTATGAGCAAATACGAACTGTTAATGGTGTTATTCATGCTACATTCCAAGATGCATGTAACGCTCTTGGGTTGTTGGCTGATGATAGAGAATTTATTGATGGCATAATTGAAGCATCAAACGTGGTTTCGGGACATTCCTTAAGGAGGTTATTTGTGTCACTACTATTGTCAAATACAATGTCCAAGCCTCTTTCAGTGTGGGATGAAACGTGACAAGTATTGTCAGATGATATTTTGTATCAAAAGCGGAGGGATCTACATTGTCCAAGTAAGTTAAATTTATTTGTTCAATTCTCATTTCATTATATCATTGTCTAATTACATTCTTATAGGTTTAGTTATCTCTGATGATGATTTGAAGAGGCTTTGTTTGCTTGAAATTGAGAAGATTTTACTCATGAATGGGAAGTCATTGAAGGATTTTAAGGATATGCCTTACCCTGCACAAGTTGATGTTGACCAATTTGGCAACATATTAATATTCAATGAGTTGAATTACGATGTTGAAGATATGAGGATCAAACATGACAAATTTGTTGTTCTATTGAATGGAGATCAAAGAAAGGTTTATGATGAAGTTAATGTTGCCATTGATGATGGAAATGGAGGGTTATTCTTTGTTTATGGTTATGGAGGTACAGGGAAAACGTTTTTGTGGAAGACGTTATCGTATGGACTTCGATCGCAAAAGAAGATTGTTTTGAATGTAGCATCAAGTGGCATTGCATCACTTCTACTACCTGGTGGTAGAACAACACATTCTCAGTTTGCGATCCCTTTGTCTATAAACGAAGATTCATGTTGCAGTATCAAGCATGGTAGTCTAAAGGCTGAGTTGCTTCAACATACAAGTTTGATAATTTGGGATGAAGCTCCTATGGTTAGCAAATGGGCCTTTGAAGCTTTGGATCGAACCATGCGTGATATAATGAGATTCCAAACATGTGACAGTATGAACAAACCATTTGGTGGAAAAGTTGTTGTCTTTGGAGGTGATTTCAGGCAAATACTGCCTGTAATCCCAAGAGCCAGTCAAGCTGAAATTGTCATGGCCACTTTAAATTCCTCCAAATTATGGAAACATTGCCAGGTGTTAACGCTTGCTCAAAACATGAGGTTGCAAGCTTCTAATTGTGCATCTACTCAACAGGAAATTCGTGAGTTTGCTAATTGGATTCTCGCATTAGGTGATGGTGATTTAGGTACATACGGTGATGGTGAGACTGATATTGAAATAACTGAGGATTTACTGATGAAATCTACTGGTAATCCAATTGGAGATATGGTTTCTTTTGCTTATCCTGACTTGCTTTCAAATTTTAAAGATATCACTTTTTTCCAAGATAAAGCCATTTTTGCTCCTACATTAGATATTGTTCAGTCAATTAATGAATATGTCATGACTTTGATTCCTGGAGAAGAAAAAGTTTATTTGAGTTCTGACACTGTATGGAAGGTAGATGAGGAAATTGGCATTGAAGCTGATTGGTTGACAACCGAGTTCCTTAATGATATTAGGTGCTCTGGACTTCCTGATCATAAATTGTTCTTAAAGGTTGGTGTTCCTGTCATGCTAATGAGGAATCTTGATATATCAGCTGGACTTTGTAATGGTACTAGGTTAATTGTTGAAGACTTGGGTTCCAATGTCATTGGTGCAACTGCTATTACTGGCACACATTTGGGAACAAATGTTTTCATCCCTAGAATGAATTTAATCCCATCTGATAATCTCACACCAATAAAGTTTCAGCGAAGGCAATTTCCTTTGTGTCTTTGTTTTGCTATGAGTATTAATAAAAGTCAAGGTCAGATACTATCACATGTTGGTGTCTATTTACCAAAACCTGTATTCTCTCATGGTCAATTGTATGTTGCTGTATCTAGGGTAAAATCTCGGCATGGACTTAAGATTCTAATTTGCGATGACAACTTCAAATGTTGTAATGTGACAAAAAATATTGTGTACAAGGAAGTGTTTCAAAAAATATAAATCCCATGTCATGATGATTTTGGTGTCATTTTCTCTCTCTCTCTCTCTCTCTCTCTCTTTGTATGTAGATAAACACATATATTAGCAAACTCTCAGGTTCAACTACATTTTATTTCTTTGTTTACACATTTAATTTCTATCCTTTTTAACGTTTAACCATAATTTTGTAAGAAAATATGAGGACAATATCTTTCGTGCATCGCATGGGTGAGACACTAGTTGAAATTCAAAATGGTATCAAACTCTCATACTTATCAAATAGCAAGAGGCACAAGACTAGACGAAACTTAAGAAAGAAATAAATGCATTATCTTCATAAAATTCATCGACAAGAAAGTATAAGAAAGAAAGACCATTTAATGATTCTCTGTCCAAGATATATGTTAGGCTTAGGTTCTTAAAAAAAGATATCTGAGATGTAATAGAAAAAAATTGAGATCTAATAAAATAAGAGAAAAAATTGAGATTGCATGAAAGAAAATCACCTAATGAGATAAAGTCTCTGAGGCCTAACTCGGTCCTATTTTTTTGGGTACTCGAGACCACTGGTTAAGCTGGAACAACCCCTTACCAGCTGATCCACGTGCCCGGTGGTTAAGTCGGTCCTATTTGATCCCAAAATTGAGATTGCATGGTATATAAGCCTCCAGCACCCAACCACCTTCCAATAATAAAAACTTAATAGTAAAGGTCCTAATTTCAAGGTGGTTAATTAGTTAACTTGCTCCTTCAATACAATGTATTCAAAAGCTGGCAATAAGAAACCGAATATATGTTGTTAAAATTTGAAAGTAGAATATTTATTACACTCGCCAATTAAATTTATTATGTTCTGTTACTAAAGAATATCAACACCTTTTCTTTAGTACAGAGGAAGATTAAGATAACATTGACCTAACACAATGGCAAGATATATACTCAACACTAATCAAAAGTCTTATTTATTGATATATGTTAGATGCCCAAATCCTGACATTACAAGAAATAAAGAGCTCCCAGAGACCCAAAAGAAAACTCCTACCTGACCAACTATTTTAGTTTAGGGGGATGGGGAGGAATTCTAAAAGCATAGTAAGTGTGATGAATATGACAATGAGCGTACCGGGGAAGAATGAATTACTGAAAACACTATACCATCAACTTTAGAGGGTTTCAATCCATTGCCCAGGAGCGCAGATTTTCCAGACAGTTAATCATTTATTCTTTTAAGATTCTCAAAGCATGCGTCAAGTGCCACAGGGAAGGTTTATGAAAATCCTGCCCACTTCAACACCAAAATATGAAGAATATACAACTCAGAACTAGTAACAGAAAAAGTGCAAAACATAGTAACATATCAATATCGCTATGAAATATTCAATTTAGATTCCAAAGTAAACATTTGATATTAATGCTCAAAACCCATAGTCAATTTCTTTTGGATCAAGAGCTTTTAACCACATACACAAATATACTATATAAATCTAAAGAAAGAAAAAAGCAATGAGAGGCAGAGGAAATGAGCAAGGAAACAGAAGCATGTAACCCCAATGATATTGATGGCCTAATCAATGCATATAATAGTTATTCCAAATTCCAAATAGAGTTAAAGGCAGTTACCTCATCAGAGTGATTAACCCCATGTCCAGATGCCGCTGTGATGTTTAAGTAAAGACTCTTAATATCACTTTCTAAACTATCAGCTAGAATAACACTCTGCAAGCAAAGATAGAGCAATAGAATTTGCAGCACGTGCTTCCATTGTAAGGGCAAAATTCAAGTGTGGAATTGAGGGTAAAGGGTGCTCCTATACCAAAAAAATAAAGAAAAGGAAAACTTAAACATACACAATAAAAAACCAAGTGGATAAAACTCAAAAAATAATAGCAAAGAAGAAAAGATAGAAACTTTAATCAACAAAAAGAGTAAGTGAAGTTGAAGAATCCAACAGCAGCAGGAAGCAACAAAACAAGAAGCTGATGGAGAGAACACTCTTCATGGCACCGAACTAGTAAAGTAGCCAGAACATCATTTGAACTTCAATTCACATACATCAGACATAATTCAAATTTTAGAAGCATTATTACTAATGGGTTGACTAAATGAACAAACAAAATAGTATTCACAGGAAAAACAGCTTCCAAGGGTGTTGAATTTTCTGTCTTTTTCCAACTGCTCTGTGTTTGAGTATCTCTTCTACAGATTCTCCTCTATCAGTTTTCAAATTTCTAATAAATCAGTCACTTTCAATCTGTCTCCATCTTTTTCTATTCAGACATCAACTCCAACAACAGTTTCATTCAAGACTCTTAATAAATAAAATAAAATAAACGATGAAGCATGTAAGGAAAGGAACGATGTCAGTGTAAAAATTGCTCTCATTTTCCTTTGCCATAACAGGCCACCTTAGCTAAGCTTCCTAGTTCAAGCATGAAAGGGAAGGAACGATGTCAGTGTTATGCTAAGCTTCCTAATTACATTCAATAGTCATAGGCCTCTGGACAGAGTTTGAACTCAGAACTTTCTATGATTATAAGTTACTGGTTCTTAACCACAGGAGTACCCCGTGTAAAAGGAAAACTACATAACCAAACCTAGTGAAAAAACTAAACTTCAACCCAATTCTTTTCTTATTAACCAGTGACCCATGCACCGAAATGTAAGGTTATAGAAAATCCACAATCACTGTAGTGGGCATAGCAATACTTAAGAAAATAACACAATGAATCTTAATGCTAGAAAAATCCAACCATCTATATAGTATCTAACAAATAAAGAAGATGCTACCAACAGATTTATAATTATAAATACAATACAACAACTCTAATTATGATTATAAACATGCATATGCTTCATTGATTGGGTTTGGGTTTTATTGTTTAGGTTTTTTTATCGAACAGTTCAATACTTTCAATTAGGAATGTTATTGATCTGAATTATGGAAATAGAGGATAAGAAAGTTATATATCTCAGATATATACTTAATTAATTCAATTCAAATCCATATAGCATAACTTGTAACGTCCTAATTTATAAATTCAGAAATAATGCCTGTTGGAAGCACTATTTCCAAATTCGTGAAATTATTTCCTTCATTTCGCGTATCAACATACAATACCATCACTTGAGTAACCCAACAATTACTAAAGCTCCAACAATACATATATAACTCAGGGAAATAATAACATACGGTTGCCGTCAAGGCTCCAATACAAAAATATTAAACTAACATAATGATTTCCTAAATTAGCTTTAACAAATAACACTAGTGGTTCTAAACAACATGGAAAACATCAAAGTAAAATAAACAATAAGACTACTGGTCTTCATGTGCCATCTACTACTCGTCATAGCTCTGATCAGTATCCTGCACCACTAAAAATATTGTTCCCATGGAATGGGGTGAGACCAACGTCCCAGTGAGTGTAACAGTGTGTGCAGTGTGGGGGAAAGCAACCAAGAACCATCATGGCATACATATAATTTTAAGAGACATAATAGAGATAATGATACAAAATTCAACATAAAGAAAATCAATCATCAAGATGTAATGAATGGCTGTGAGGTGTTGTTCCCGACACCCGGGGTCTTTTCTCTGTAACGTGACTGTGATGAGCGCTCGGCCATGTAACCAAGGACCGTCGTCCAAGGTTATCTATGATTAAATTTTAAATAGCATTTAAATATAATTCTGTGATTGGGGACCCCATCTCCCTCTTGGCCATGAGTTCGATGTGGTTACCCCGTTGTTCTTAAATAATTTGCCCGAAGGCCTGTGATGGTCAAAGACCCTGTGATAGCCCGAAAGCTCTATGATTTCTTAAATTCATAATTCCATGACTATGATGGCCAAAGGCCCATGAATTCCAGAATAACATAATCAAATCCATCATACAGAATCATCCAATCACCTATGCTAAGGTTTTGGCAATTCAATACATACAATTCTCAATACATTCATAATTCATATGTTCATACTACACATATATCATTAATTCATAGAAGGAAAGGGGAAAAAGAATGGGGAACATGCCGTGGCAACATCTAGAACAATCAAGTGAGAGTTACACCCACCTGTGAGTCGAGAAAACGGAGAAAGAACGAAGAATGGAGGATCTTGATGGGGGAAAGATTGATGCAAGATTCGTTCTTGATGAGTAGAAATCATTCTTGGCCTTTGCTGGGACTTTCTCTCACTAGAACCTCTCTCTCTCTCTCTGAAAATATGAAAAACGGGAGGAGAACTGACTGAAACCGTCCAAGAACGTGTTTTAAAGTGCAGAAATCGGGCCTGCGCTCAAGCCTCAAGCGCAAGTTCTCGCTCAGGCTGCGCTTGAGCTCAGCTCGAGCTGGATTTCTCAAATTGCTCCCTGTTTTTCTGCGCTCAGGCTGCGCTCGAGCTCAGCTCGAGTGAGAAAACCAGATTGCAATTTTCCCTTCTTACTGATATCCTCGCTCAGGCTGCGCTTGAGCTCAGCTCGAGCGAGAACACCATATTGAAATTTTCCCTTCTTGCGAAGGTGTAGTTTTCATCCAAACCCTATCATATAACCTACCAAACTGAAGCCCCGGAAATAAGCTTTCTAATGAGAGTGCAATCACCTCAATCGGACATCTACAACTCTACATATTTGCAATTTAGTGCACCAAGGTCATTAGGCTTAGAACCAACATCAAGCAACAACCTTAGTTTTTGCCCCTTAAGCTTTCCTGTACCTATTCTTTTCTTCATTCTACTTTAAGTTATGATATTCCTATGAATTAAGGTCTTAATTAGCAGGATGTTACATAACTGATGTCAAAGAAAATAGAAAAGAGAAAAAGAATCCCTAACCCTTGCGCGAGCGTGGTTGCAGAGAGCGACAAAGACTGAAGCGACGACTAAGAGCGGTGGACGACGGCGCGGAATCTCCTCCTCCACGGCGCGAGCTCGACGACAACAAAAGAATCCCTAACCCTCTTTGCGCAGGCGGTGGCAAACGAGAGAGGCGGTCACGGTGTGGAGCTCCTCGACAGAGACATCAGAGAGAGACGGGGCCGCAATGAGGGACGTGGACGCAGTGAGAAACGGTGTGGGACATCATGGAGACTGGGGGAGGAAGAGAGAACGGTGAGGAACAGTGAGTTTGCTTGAGGGAAGAAGACGGAAGAAGGCGTGGGAGAAAAATTTTAAGCTGAAGTTTCAAGGATTTAAAGCTCAGTTAGGGTTAGGGCGCTTCTTATGAAGCAACAATTTTTTCTTAGTTAGGGCGTTTTCACAGCCTGTCAAATTACACAAACAACAACCCAGTCCATAAGAAACACAATTTAAACAATCCAAAATAGCAAATAACTTCCACAACCAGTCAAATTATCAAATAGAATCCTAGATTCCTAGTCACCACACAAACCTAGCCTCGAAACATCAAACTTCCACAACCAGTCAAATTATCAAAATAGCATCCATACTAAGTCTTGAAACATCGAGCTTAAAACAATACACAAAATACAAATATTAGACTTCCAATTAAAAAAAGTGCTCCTTAATTAATGACTTAAATGTGTTGTTTCAGGAGCATTAGAGTCTTGGACTGTCAAATCAATAACAATCTCCTCCTTCTCAACATCCTCATTATCTTCATCTACAATGATGAAAAAAACATATGTTAAAAAAGAATGGTTATGAAAAAATAAGGAATAAGATAATAAAGTATTCATAAGGTTATTATATAAGTACCTGATTTGTCAAATTCAAACCCACTTAACCAATTATGAGTTAAAAGCAATGCTTGAACATTTTCAGGTAGTGATAGCAGGATAGTTGTAGGATCTAGAATTGAGCAAAAACAATCGATTAGAATCAAGAAATAGCAATTATAATGCGAAAATCAGGTGCAGGGCAGCAACCAATTTGCACATGGAAAATGATAGAAAATGAGAGAAAATGAAAGAAAAAGTGGAGAGGAAGAAATGGAGGGACGCCACTGATGGATTCCTGGAAAGTGTACCAAAATTTCAGCAGTTATAGAGTAAGTAAGATATCGTATCCACAGGGAGCGGTTGTAATTTGTAAAGTGATAGCGATTATATTTCCAATAAAAACAGTTTATAGAAAGGTATGGTTGTTTTCAAAATAATAAATTATAAAAATAATAAAAGCAGATAAACACGAGGAGAGAATAATATTTTGGATTAGGATTTGACTTCGCTTCATCTCCCCCCTTGTGTATGCGAATCCCTTCCTTTAATTATGATCATACTCGTAGTTACCTTAGTATTGTCTAACTACAATAATTATAAGGCATGCCTGGTAATTATCGTACCCGCAAATTCCCCTATAACACCATAATTAAACATCAGAAACTATTCTCTATAGGCATTCAAAGTGGCTTGGCGACCCCGGACATTCCCCGTATTTTGTAACCGACACTATCATCTTAATCATATTTTCACATAAAGCACCTATGAAGGGGTGTGTCACTCACTGAACCTTCAATCGTTAGAATACAATCTTTATACTACGATATGACTAAAACGAGTATCTTCAGCAATCCGAGATTAAGCTTCATAGACAACTCTATGCTCACCTAACTCTAATACTAGCCGGAGTTCCACTTTTTGTATCCAGAGCACTAGCCTACCACCCCAGCGCACGCGCGGAGGTGATGCATTAGAAACAACATAAAGATACCGATAAATTACAAATAAAGAATCATAATTAAAAAGAAGAGAATTCTATATACACAAGGGGATTGAATCCACTACATCAAATCCTACTGGAGAGCTTAGCTACTCATGGTAGCCATTACAAACCACTGAGAAATCTGTCACCTTTCTCAATCCTAGAACTACTCTCTCTCTCTGTATCTGTGTTGGGTCCCGAGGACCTGCCTTTTGATCTGTGCAAAGGGCTCTATTTATAGAGTGGGAAAACCCTAATTCTGCTCCAAGAAGTCAATCTGGATCTAGGTTAAGAGGCTGCTGCGCAACATGCGCTTAGCACGTATGAAGCCTATTCAATCTGCTACTGCGCTCCACTTGCGCTTAGCGCAGGTGGAGCCTGATCAATCTGGATCTGCGCTCCACATGCGCTTAGCGCAGGTGGAGCGTGTTACGCGCTGCAGCTTTCCTTCAGATCTTGATCTAACTTCTGGATCTCTTTCTGATCTTATCTGGTTTTCCTTTATCCCTTTATCTGAGTTGTTTTTGTATTTATTTGATTTGGATTTGAATTGAAGAGGTTATCCACCATATTCTCTGATTATCTCCTCTTTATTTGAATTCTGAATCTGCAACAACCTCCTTTCTGATGCTATTTTCTCTCTCATTCCAAATCTCCTGTAAATCTACATAAAATAACAGATTTCTATTCAAAATAGCATCATATTCAAATTTGAACCAAATAATTACAAATATTGTAAATATTAATAAAAAAAGGGTATTTTGGGGCATATATTACTATTTTAACCTTGATAAGTGTAATAAAAACTATATGAAAATAACGCTAATTTTACACTTATCAGCCACTGATGCAGGAATCCACCCACATCAGATAAGTCTCAATATGGTTTGAGCAACAACCACCAAGCCTCACTCAACTCACCAAGGGAGGAGAAATTTGGGCATAATGCCTTTACTAATATCAGTAATGTTATCAAATACAAGAGTGAGCCTCCCTATTTATAGAATTAGGGGGCGGCCAAAATGGAAAAGAAAATAAAGATGAGTGAAATTCTATCCTATGTGGGAATTGAACCCAAGGCTCCTAAGCCTTTTAGCAAGGCAACCTACTAACCAATAAACCCATAGAAATTAGCGCCCAAGTAGGAGGAATTAAAAGAAAATTACAATTAATAAAAAGAAAATACAAGAGAGTCCTAATTAAGGGTGGTCCATAGGACAAGGGTCCTATCCAGGGTCAAGGTGTCCTTCCATAGGGTAGTGACCCTTATTTTGTAGGGTAGTGACCTTTATTTGTAGGACACTAATTTCTCCAACTCTTCCTTGCTTGAAGCTCAGGCTTGAGTTGGTGCATATCCTCCAGTGTAGGTCTTGCAGGTCCAAGCTTCTAGCAGAGTGCTATCATTCCCCCCTTGAAAAGGATTTGACCTCAAATCTGAAAATTCAGAAAGACGCCATAAGAATAAAGAACTGGGTAGAAGAAGGAGATGAATGACAAAATTTAGGAAGTAAGAAGATACTTCCCTTAGCCCTTGGAGAGTAGAGTTAGAGGTCCACAAGTTTAACATCTTCCTTGAGCCTAGACAATAAGAAGATCCATGAGTATTATTCTCAAGAACCCAAGATGACGGCTCATAACAAAAATACTTGGGAATCATAAAAATAGGTAGAATAACAACATAAGAAATGAACAAGTGGTAATATAGATAAGGGTTATGAAAATCCCTCAATGAAGATTGAACCATCTTGTCCATGTAATCTGTAGAACGAGATCCTGGGTCAAAGACCATTCTTTTGAAGCCTTTCCTAGCAAGTAATTGAAACAGGTAATTATAAGTAAGACTTAAGAAGTGGTCATCACAAAAAGAATTTTTTATTTCATCAAAATATTCCACAATATGCTTCCAAATGAATGCACATGTGAAACTATGTGGCATAAACCTATTAATATGTTTCAATTTCATCTCAACATGCCCTATGATTTTATCACACGCACCTTGTTTGTAATTGTTAGGAGCATATTGCATATGATCATGCCATGAATTATGTTTACAAGTTATTTTAATAGGCATATCAATATGAAGGTACTTACTCAAATAGAAAGATGATATCACCTTAAAAGTATCATGATATTGTATGCAAGGTGAAACAATTAAGGATTCATATTGAGCAAGCATATGAGGTATATCATCATGTGATGCAATTGACATACAAGTATTTTTACATGTGATAACCTTATCCATATTTCTATCCTTTTTCAAAACTAGTTCAAGAGCATCATACACATCTTTATGAGATAAAGAGATTAATATAGAATGTGTATGCAAGTCAAGTATACAACCCAATTGTTTTTGCACATCCAATCTATCATGCAAGGCATGCAAGTCAACATGTCTAAATGGATTGGGTAAACATGCATTTTCAAAAGGTTTTAAGGTACTCTCAAACTGAATTGGCTTTTCTAAACATGCAATATGTTTCAAAGCATTATCAAAATTGTTAAAATCCTTTGGACATGTAATGCTTTGTGGCATATAATTGTGCATAGAAGAAGGTATATCATGCATAAAGAAAGTTAATTTAGGAAACTCCCTTTCAATAGCTTGAGTCTTCTCGCATGCACCATTAAGCTTAATTGCCAACAACCTATCCAAGTTTTCATTAAAAGGGTTAGCATTCAATTATTTACAAGATAAGGTAGGTTGCCTTCTCACATACATTCTTTCTCTTTTTATTTTATTTTCTTCCAAAATTTTCTTAGTTTCTTCTTCCTTTTCCTTTATTTGTCTAGAGTTTTCTTCTTTCTCTTTTTCTATTAACCTCTTAAGTTGGATTTGATCTTCCCTAACTTCACTTGAGGTCATAGGCATGAGTGTGAATTTTATTCCTTGGTGGCGGAACCTATAGGTATTGGCAAACCCATCATGTTTTACCCTTCTCTCATATTGCCATGGTCTTCCTAAAAGGATGTGTGAGGCTTCTAAGGGTATAACATCAAAGGTCATTTCATCTTGGTAATCCCCAATTTTGAACCTTAAGCTCACTTGTCTATCCACCATAAATTCTTCCTCATCACTCACCCATTGAAGTGTATAAGGTTCTGGATGTGGGGTAGTAGGTAAGTTTAGCTTCTTAACTAACGTAAGGCTAGCTAAGTTGCTACTACTTCCTCCATCTATGATCACTAAGCATACCTTATCTTCAATTTGGCATCTAGTATGGAATAGGTTCTCTCTTTGGCTCTCTTTTTCACCTAAAGGTGTTTCTAAGGCTTTCCTAAACAACATGGTTGCCCTTTCCCCTTGCCTCCTTCCTTCCATTCTCCTAAATTGATTTTAAATTTAAGTTTTATGGACCTTTCCACTCAACTAAGTGTTTACACTCAATGGAATGCAACACTCGTGTATGTCACTCTTTTTAGGCTTTTTCTATGATGAGACTCTCTTGCCTCTTCTACTCGATTGGAGGTTGGTTAGATCTTGCAAAGACCAACATGAGACTAAGTCTAAACCCTTACCCAAATAGAAGCGCGCTAACAAAGAAAATACCTACTGTAAGAAGATTGGAAAATCCTAAGACAAAACAAGGGATTGATATGACAAACAAGAAAAGCAAACACTAAAAAATGCTTATATACAAGAGTGGAAAGCAAACAAGACAAGACGGAAAGAAATTGCAAAGAGAATTGTTTTTGGTTATTTTTTAAAAGAGTTGCCAAAATTGTCGTTTTGGAAAAACAACAAATACAACTCAATTACGGTATACAGGGGAATGAAAAAGAAAATTACAGTAAAACTGTCACTGTATTGTTGGGATATCTCTTTGTTTTTAATTTTTCTATTTTTCTGATTTTTTTTTACTTTTGGGTGTCTTTTTGACTTTTTCTCCTTGAAGTTGACTTTGCACCCTTTTTTGCTTTTTACACCTTTTTAGTATTTTTGGCACATACGTACTTTTTGTATTTTTTTCTTGCCTTTTCTTTCTTTTTTTGTCTTTTTCCCCAACAGAAAATTACAGAAATTTGTACACAATGAAAAGAAAATAAACTGTAACTACTGTAATTTTTTTTGGAATTTTCTGACAGTAAAGTGGTCCAAGTGGTACCAGAAATGTAAAAATAATGAATAAACTGATTTCTAAAAACTGTGAAAACGTAATGCCAACTTGATTTAAAAAATGGCCAAAAAAATTGCTTAGCACTTTCTTGTTGATTATACAAAAGCAGTACGGTCACAGAAACGCGCTTGGTTCAATTTTAAGATTGGAATTTGAAGGAAAATCAACAATTAGAATTTGTTGATCTTCTTCCAATACTATGAACCAAAAAAGAGCCTATAGGTGAGCGTTTTGCACAATCAAACAGAGAAAGTCCAAGGTAGAGATAGCAATCAATCCAAATTTGCAATCAGAATGCCAAACAGACAGACAAACATGAGTAGAAATATTGAACAAAACAAGAGCCCAAAAATGCGCATAAAATGGCAAAAATAAGAAGGAAAATTGCGCAAAATTAAATGGCACGAAATTAAAAGGGGGAAACTGAAATTAAAAGGATGGGGACGACAGGAATGTAAATGGCAGAATGTAAAGGGGAGAGCAGAAAGTAAAAGGATGGGGAGAGCAGAAATGTAAAGGGGGAAGCAGAAATTAAAAGGATGGGGAGGACTGAAAGTAAATGACTGAAAGTAAAGGGGGAAGCAGAAAGTAAAAGGATGGGGAGAGCAGAAATGTAAATGGAAGAATGTAAAGGGGAGAGCAGAAATTAAAAGGATGGGGAGAAGCGGAAATTAAATGGCGGAAAATTAAAGGCGGAAAGTAAAGAGATGAATATGGGGGATGAACAATTAATGGTGAAGGGGAGAAAATGTAGGTGAACGATCTTTGGAAAAATGAAGACAACAATGCCTCCTCTTACCACACTTCACCAACAAACAAGCAATTATATCAATTAATTTGCAAGAATCACTCAAGAACAAGTATGAGCAATTAAAGAGGCATTTCATCAAACACCTAAGGGGTGGGATTAGCGGCCCAAAAACAGCCCCATAATAGCAAGAATTCAAGCAAATCAATCAAGACAGACAAGTGCTGATAGCAGCAGAAAGGCACCTCGGGCCCGGAAAATAGTCCAAGTCCAAATTACAATTGAAAAGAGGGATGAAATTACCCTAAATGAGTGAAAATTCTGCACTAAATAGGTGCAGTATGCAACGCCCAAACAGCCCCAATTTAGTTCCAAATTTGCTCAAATTCAACAAGCTCTGATGACCAATTGATAGCAGGATAGTTGTAGGATCTAGAATTGAGCAAAAACAACCGATTAGAATCAAGAAATAGCAATTATAATGCGAAAATTAGGTGCAGGGCAGCAGCCAATTTGCGCATGGAGAATGATAGAAAATGAGAGAAAATGAAAGAAAAAGTGGAGAGGAAGAAATGGAGGGACGCCACTGATGCAGGAATCCACCCACAGCAGATAAGTCCAATGTCAGACGCCACTAATTCAGGAGAATTAGATAAGTCTCAGTATGGTTTGAGCAACAACCACCAAACCTCACTCAACTCACCAAGGGAGGAGAAATTTGGGCATAATGCCTTTACTAATATCAGTAATGTTATCAAATACAAGAGTGAGCCTCCCAATTTATAGAATTAGGGGCGGCCAAAATGGAAAAGAAAATAAAGATGAGTGAAATTCTATCCTATGTGGGAATTGAACCCAAGGCTCCTAAGCCTTTTAGCAAGGCAACCTACTAACCAATAAACCCATAGAAATTAGCGCCCAAGTAGGAGGAATTAAAAGAAAATTACAATTAATAAAAAGAAAATACAAGAGAGTCCTAATTAAGGGTGGTCCATAGGACAAGGGTCCTATCCAGGGTCAAGGTGTCCTTCCGTAGGGTAGTGACCCTTATTTTGTAGGGTAGTGACCTTTATTTGTAGGACACTAATTTCTCCAACTCTTCCTTGCTTGAAACTCAGGCTTGAAGTTGGTGCATATCCTCCAGTGTAGGTCTTGCAGGTCCAAGCTTCTAGCAGAGTGCTATCAGGTAGCATGCTTGAATGATATTTGTTATGCACACCAGCACCAATGCTAAATGCAGATTCACTAGCAATAGTAGTTATTGGAATGTTTAACACATCACATGCCATCCTACTAAGGTTTGGAAACGTTCTTGGCGATCCTTCCAATACATAAGCACATCTAAATTCCTTTGGTACTCAGGTTCAAGTGGTTCCTCATCTAGATAAAGATCCAACTCTGATCTTCCAACATCATCAACATTTTCACTCATGTAATTGATATATTCCTAAGACAATATAAGGAAAAACAAATTAACTAAAAGGAAAGATAACATAATAACAAAAATATAATTGTAAAAAGATAGAAAGAATTGCAACTTACATCAATTGGATCCATATCTTGTCCTTCCATCACATTTATTGCTTCTTGGTGTGCTTGTTGTGTTGGACCAACACTTCGAGAAGTTGATGCACCCGACTCATTTGACCTTATATTCACATATTCTTCATAAAGCTTGAAAGTCTTGGCCTTTATGAGTAAAATCTTCTCATCACAAGTAGAGGGATCAAGCTTTGAATAGTAAAATTGAAGTGCATTGACTTTCATCCTTGGATCAAGCACCATTGCAATTGAAAGAATGTCACTATAGTCATTCCAGTACTTACTAAATTTACCCATCATCCTCTTTGCCATGTCTCTTATTATCAAATCATCACATTGGGCATTTTCCCGCAACAAACATTCAATTTTCCATACTTGCAAGAAATATTGATTAGAAGTAGGATAAGTTGTACCTGGAAACAACTTAGTAATTTTGTCAAATGGCCTTAAGAATTCACACATTTTTTTAGCCCTTTTCCACTCATCATTTGATGGACAAAATTTGTAGTTTCTATCACAAATTGTGAATTGTCTAAAAACACGACGATACTTGAGAGCACTTTCAAGCATGACAAAAGTAGAATTCCATCTAGTGGGTATATCCATCCTTAAGCCTACCTTAGTATCGATTCCCCTCACTTGAACAACACACTCCTTAAATACTATCTTTCTTGCCTCTGAAGCTCTCACATATTTTATACTTTCCTTAATCTTGTGCAAAGCCTCACCAGCCACCTTTAAACCCTCTTGAACAATTAGATTCAAGATGTGGGCACTACACCTCACATGAAAGAATTCACCATCACAAAATAAGCTATTTTTCAATCTCAACATCTCACTTAGAATTCCTTGCAAATTATAATTGACACTAGCATTGTCCAAAGTGATAGAGAAGAATTTTCGATCTATTCCCAATCAGTCAAGCATTCAAATATTTTATTTTCCATATCATGACCAGTATGTGGAGGCTCCATTTTACAAAAAGCAAGGATTTTACTATTCAACTTCCAATTAGAATCAACAAAATGAGCAGTCAAGCAAATGTACCCCTCTTGAGTATAAGCAGTCCAACAATCAGATGTCAAACAAATTCTATTATGGGATCTATGCATGGCATGTTTCAATTTATCTTTTTGTTCAAGATGAAATTTCCAAATATCAGCAACAACGGTATTCCTACTCAAATGCTTTACATTCGGATTTAATAATGAGTGTATTTCCCTAATCCACTTATATTCAACAAATTAAAAGGGCAAACCATGCTCTATAATAGCCATTGAAATAACCTCACAGACACGTTTATGGTCAATTTCCCTAGCCCTTAACTTCCCCGTATGATCAATTATCATTCCAGCCACATCTTGATATATAGGGATAAGTTTGCACTTTTTTAGATGACATAATAGTGTTGAAGTCCCTATTTTAGAACCACCAATTACATACTCCTGCCCACATGCATTGCATTTAGCCTTTTCTTTACCATCTTTCACACCAATTTTAGTAAAATGTTTCCAAACTTCAGATGTAAATGTTTTAAGCCTCTTACCCTCTCTTTCAACATTAACACTCACATTCTCATTTGGATTAGGAGCCACAATTTCATTACAAATCCTAAATTAATCATTAATACAATTGACACTTTGCAGGATAGTTTCAGATTCCATTCTGCAATTTAAATTCAATGCAAACATAACTAGTAATAATTTCAAGCACACAGTCACAAACAATGTGAAGTGAAATACAAGCACACAGCCAGTAGCACATATAACCAGCAGGTAGTAGAATACAAGATTTGGAATCATATATATCCAAGGCTAAATAAATTAACTAAGTAGCAAAACAAATTAACATGTTTCACGAATAATCAATATCATTAAAAGAACTAAGTAGCAAAACAAATTAACAGAACATACCTTGAATGAGAAAGCAAGCAGCAGCACGAAACAACAGAGGCAATACTCAGTAGAACCCAGTTTTTGCAATACTATAAACAGAAATAAAACATAAATAGATTAATGCAAACAAAAATCGTTCAGAACGAAACAAAGGAGGAAGGAGAAGGAAATTCACAAAACGAAACAATGTAGAAGAACAAAACAGAGAGAAGGAGACGGAATGCTACAATCTGCACAGAGAAGAACGCTGCGGAGAGAGAGGTGAACGAAACAGAGAACGCACAGACCAAACACTGCACAGGTGAACGGAGAAGAGAAGAACGAACGACGGAACGCTGCACGTACGGGTGAACGAAGCACGAGCAGAGAAGAACGTTGCGTCGTGGGTGGCTGAGAGGCGTCGCAGCGGGCGGCGGTTGTAGACTTGGAGGCGTCGTGGGTGGCTGAGATGCGTCGCAGAGGGCAGCGATGCACAAGGTCCTTGGAGCGAAGAGGCTTGGAGGCGGAGCAGATTAGGGATTTAGGGTTGAAATTGAAAGAGAAATTTATGTGACCCACTTTTATATTTTAGCTATTTTTTATTTTTTAACTAGAAAAATGGGTTGGCCCGACTCAACCCGGCCCAAACCCGCCCTGGCTCACGGGTTAAACGAGCCGGGCCAAATTTACTCGGGGTTAAGTGAGCTTTTATTTTTGTAACCTAACCCACCGGTGAGCCGGGTTTACACGGGTTGGCTCATCGGGTTAGGCTCGTTTTGATGGCTCTATCCAAAACCCATGCACTGCTCTGTTTTCAAGTCCCCCCAAATTGGGGTGTTTTGAGGGAGAATTATTTGAAATGTCATTTTTGCCCTTATGTAATTTAAAAAATTACTTCCCTATCCTCTGAGTGTTGAACCCTCTCTCTCTCGATTAGGCTCATTTCTCTCTCTTGTTCAGTTTCATCTTTCTCTCGATCAGACATGAAAACTATCGAACCCTAAACCCTAATCTCTCGATCAATCTCTCTCAAGTCCTAGTTCCTCCTTCTATTTTCACCGATCCGTAGTTCCTCTGAATCTCTTGATCGACCTCTTTTGATTTGGTTCATTTCAGATTTTACTCTCCCTTGATTTGTTTCTTCCATTACTGTTTCTAATCGATGGCTTGTTTTCTCTTTTTTGTTGCAGGTTTTTTTGTTTAGTTCCTCTAAATTTGTTGGATATTTGAATTATATCAGTTGAGAAGGCTGGTTTTCAGTTCTAGACTTCACACTTGTTGAAGTGCTCAGGTATGTTTCTTCACTTTCAAATTGATAGGATGACTAATTTTGATTGTAAATATGTGTATGTTTGTTTAGGTAGATACAATGATTTGAAAACACATTTGGAACTGTGAATGCAACTTTCAGCTGTAGCATATAATCCGTGATTGCAACTTTCAGCTCTCTCTTTCATTTTTTTTGCATGTACCATATATTCTGTAGCACCATGAAGATATCTATAGTTTTTAGTTCTATGGATCCATAGATTTATGCTTATGAACTGAAATTCCAAAATTCTGGATCCATAAACTAGAGGGATATGCCTCTGTTACAGGAATATGGTTGTTGTAATCATCACCATAAGCCTTGCTAATAACTGGGACTGTTGTTTTTTTTGTAGAATGGCCTTCTGAATTGTTACCATTAGTTTTGGGGACAAAAGGAACAAATGGCTTTATAATAGGGCCACGTGTTTCCTTTGTCACAGTAGTATTGTAGGTGGAGGAGCTCCGGTATGTGTAACCAAACTCTGCCATGACTTTTAGCTATTGAATTCCACTGATGTTCTAGAAGCTGCCAGAAATAAATCAGAAAGGGTCCCAATGGACAAATTCTATTTATCTAAATTGAGACAAGTTGGAATCTTACATATCTTTTCTTGTAAGAGATTCTATCTTATTAATTTTTGGAGATGACTGTCAAAATTTTTACCTATATTCATATGGTTGTTAGAAAAATTATTGTACGGTAGAGCTCTTGGGGTGACTTTAGTCTTCTAATGTCTTCAATTTATCCAAGCAATTCACAGTGTCAGTTGCAACTGCACTTTCCCCAGTCCTATGACACGTTAAGCATTTCTTAGGAACCACTCATGGTTAACTAGAATCTAAATAACTTCCTTTCCAAATTTTAATTCAATGATGTTGTTTTTTTGTTGCTGAGAATATAAATAGTCCTAACCAATTCAGAATGGGTTCTGGTATAACTTTCTGGTAAATATTCAATGATTGCCAAAAAAATGATCCCATCACGATTTCTAATCGGTGGTTTGTTTTCTCTTCTTTGTTGCAGGTTTTTTGTTCAATTCCTCTAAGTTCATTGGATATTTGAACCACATCAGATGAGAAAGTTGGTTTTCAGATCTGGGTTTCACACGTTTCACACTTGTTGTAGCACATCAAGTATGTTTCTTCATTTTTCAGTAAATCTGTTTCCACCTCTTGCTAGTCCTAGCTGGATTCCTCCTTGATCTGATTGTTTAAGTTGTTGATCCGTTTCGAGATTTCAATGTTTCAATTGAGTTACTCTCAAGTTGATCGCATACTTTGATGATTTTAATGCGGTTTATAACAGCTTATGAATAGTGATGTGTTTGATACATGGAGACCTGGGTTTTGTGATCTGACTTGTGCGGATTCAATTCAATTATTTTATGTGTGGTAATTATGAGTGGAATTTTGAATTAAAGATTATTCTCTTATCCACCTTATGTGCAAGAGAACTTAATCATGCTCTCTGTAATAGCTTCCTATGATGCTTGTTGGGTTTCTATCTATGTGTCTTTTCTTCTCAGTTTTGCTTGCCCAATGTTATGAAGCTGCTAGTCCACATACCCGTTTCTCTAATTGGTAGTATATCATGTAGCTTTCTGTTATTAGAATGTTTTCCAAATTCCAAAAACATGTTGGGGCTAGTACTTACATTAATCAATGTTTTCACTTTTTACTTGTATATGCTTAATAAGATATCCAACCAATCTCTTCATGTTTTATAAACTTCCTTGTTATCCAACCAATCTCTTCGGTACATTTTTTTCACTGTCTTAGTGATTAGTCAAATGTTTGGCTCAATTGTGGGACTACAGTTCATGGATACTATAACAAAATCTCATCCTTATATTTTCTCCATTTGCATATATTAGCCATATTTTATGGTGAGATTCAAGATCAACAATGTGGCATTAGTCTATCCATAGGAAGTTGTATCAGTGTCCAAGTTTATAGATTGAATTTCAAGTACTAATAGCTAGCTGTCAATTTTCTTAAAAAAAAACAAGAACAAAATATTTGATATGTTTAGATCTGTCTGAAATATGTGGAGCAGAACATCACAGGTTTTTTCCATACACCTATTTTAGGTGGGGCATATAATCTCATGTTTCATGTATTCCTTGATGAAAGCCTTGAATACAATACCATGTGATCCTTAATGAGCCTTGCCTCTCACTAAACCCCATAGAATAAGTCTAAGAAACAAAACAAAAACAAGAATTAATCAACATAACAAGAAATTTGGTGGCTTCCTTTTCAGTTGAAGCTTTCTGCATTGTTGCAGTTGCAGCTACAGCTACAACGGTTTCTGCTCTGACATGGGCAACTCTACTTTTGGTTTGGAACTTAATTAATCCACTTAGCATCAATTCCAACTGTTCTATAGTCACCACAATCTTCAAATCCTTATCTTCAAGTTTCTGTTATCAACTGTTCCTTGACTTATCTTCCTCACTTTTATTGCCAAGCATTATGCCTTGTTGATGCATTGCTCAGCAAACTCCTCAGTGTTGCTGTTGATACTGCTTCCGCACAGGCTGCAAAAATTAATTATTAAAAATTTCAATAATTAATTGGATTACAATAATCTTAAAAATTTAAATAACCTCAAGCTTCTTCACTTGGCTCATCATTGTGGCTAGTTTTGGGCCTTGGATTACAATAATCTTAAAAATCCCACCATAAACCAACCAATAGTTTTACTCATAGTTTTATATATCTATCTACATGGTTTTAAATCTGTTTTTTTAGCTGCATTATGAGCTGAGTTAGTGCTAGTGCTTTTTATATTTCAAATCTATGATCACATAGGAGGATTGAAAAAGCCTTGTAATTTTCATATTTCAAATGTTGTATGTGATTGTGGCAATTAGCTATCTTTTTCTTTTGAACTTGCTGCATGTTATTAAAATATTGTATTAATTTGTCAATATATGATCTTTTTAGATGGATGATGAGAGAATTCTTGTATTGCATAAAATAATAGAAAGACTTCAAAAGGTGGTTGTTGTATACATTGCATGTCTTGTAGTTTATTACTACATAATTAAAATTCGTAGTCAAAGTAGTGTAGTTGATCGTACTTTGACCTTAGAGAAGGAGAGGACTCGAGAAAAGATAATGAAAGAAATTCCTACAAGTGAAGGTTGTAAGATTATAAGAATGAGCCCTAAAGCCTTTTTAGACTTATGTGCTATGTTACAACGAGAGGGTGGTCTCCAACCAACACAATGAGTAACTGTAGAAGAACAAGTTGCCAAATCACTCTACATTCTAACGCATAATGTTAGAAATCAAGAGATTCAATTCTGGCTTCAACGCATTGGTAAGGCTACTAGTCATCATTTTCATCGTGTCCTTCGAGCAATTATTGAGTTAGAAGAGAAATATCTCAAGCAACCGGATGGCTCACATATTCCTATAGAAATTCTAGGAAGCATCCGATTTTACCTCTTTTTAAGGTAAAGTATATTTTTTATATTAAATTTTAGAAATATACACAATTAAAAATATATTGATAATAAAATGACAATGTTAGGATTGTGTTGGGGCTATTGACTACACTTATGTTCGTGTGAAAGTGCCCTTCACTAAAGCTCCAAAATATTGTGGTAGGAAAGATTTTCCAACACAAAAATGTATTGGTTGCATGCTCATTTGACCTCAGATTTACTTATGTTTTGTCTGGATGGGAGGGCACTGCATCTGATTCAAGAATTTTAAAAGATGCATTACATAGAACAAATGGTCTTAAAATTCCAAGAGGTAATTAAAATATATTTTTTCTTTCTTGTCTTATATAGATATCTCAGTAATAATTAATTTTTTCATAGGTAAATATTATGTTCTTGATGCTGGATTCATGTTGAGAAAGGGACTAATTAAACCATATAGATCAACACGTTATCATCTGAAAGAATTCTCCCCAAGAAATCCACCTCGAACACCTCAAGAATTATTCAATCATCGACATTCATCCTTGCGAAATGTTGTTGAAAGGGCTTTTGGGATTTTGAAGAAAAGGTTTCCTATGATTGCAAGTGGAACTGAACCAACTTAAGGAATCAAGACTCAAAATAGGATTATTATAGTATGTTGCATTTTGCATAATTATTTGATGGCAGTAGATCCTGATGAAGAGTTGATTGCCGAGGTGGATGAAGAAATTGGCAATCAGAATGCACCTCAGAATAATCATGCCTTAGGAGATGATGAGGAAGAAGAACATACCCATTTAGAAGAGAATTTGAGAAATTCTACAACTGATGCTATGTGAAGAGATTACACATCTTGATTTTTTTGTTTTCTTATGCTTGAATTGAACATGTAACTCATGACTTGATGTATTTTGTTTAATTGATATAGACATATCTTGTGGGCTTGATTACATATCTTGATTTTTTTGTTTTCTTATGCTTAATTAAGTTGAACATGTATCTCATGACTTGATGCATATATTATATTTTAAATTGAACTAAGATCTTATCTAGGAATTATGTCTACATCTGAGAGAGAGACATGGACTCAAGAAATGGATGATGATCTTGTTGATGCCTTTTTACATCAACTAAATAAAGGAAATAAAGTGAATGAGACATTTTCCTCAAAAGCATATGTGAGCATAATTAAGGAGCTACAACAAAAATTCCAGAGACTGCTTCAGAAGGACAAGGTGCAAAATTGTTAGAAGGCACGAAAAAACATTTTAACAAATGTTACGATGTATTAAAAAACTTGAGTGGATTTGCATGGGATGCAAGTACCCATCGTTGGTTTACTGAACCTGAAGTTTGGCAAAAATTCATTGAGGTATGTTAGCCAATTTCTTGATTTTATCTCTATACATATTTGTTCTTTATCTATTTTTTTGAATTGTCTTTAATAACATAAACATTAACAGGCTAAACCTGAAGGTGAAGAGTGGATGAGAAAGCCCATTCTCAACTATGACAAGATGGTGAATCTTTGTGTCGAAGATAGAGCAACGAGAGAACTTTCTAAGGATGCAGGTGATGTCAGAAGCAAGAAGCCAATTAATGTTGAATCAGAATCTCCGGATACCAATGGGGTGACTTTAGAGAGTATGGAAGAGACAAACAATGAGCAAGATGTTGTTGTGTCTCAAAAATATCATAAAGAGATTTATGATGTTTTAAAGACTTAAATTTCTCTAAGTTTTAATGATCAACAAATCCAACTTTAGTTGTTTCTCATAAGATTCAATTGTCTAATTGATTATCTATGATTTTCAGCAAGAAGCCTACTATATAAGACTAAGTGTTGTATCCGTCTGAAGAAGCTGCTGCTGTCTGAAGATGATCAACCCGTCTGAAGCATCAAAGCCGTCTGAAAGCTTTTGATGACGTGACATCTCTTGTCTGAAGCTGTGTCAATCCATGTACCTCTGCACGTTTTTCACGCATGTTCTCTGCTACAAACAGCTAGCACCTGTGCAATGCAATTCAAGCACGCTCTCTGTCACAACGTGTCCTCTGCTACGCAGCAATTGCAGCAGCAACAAAGAGCACCTTTTTGGCAGGAGCAAACCTTGTAAAAGTGTCAGAATTTGTCAGGGAATATCAGAATATGTCAGAGAATATTCTGTACTGCAGCAGCTGTCTCACAACGGCTAGCATGGAATTCACAAGCCTGAGAGTCTTCAATGGTCCAATCATTTGGTTATAAATACCCCCCTCATTTGAAGACCAAAAAAATAGAGAAGCACAGAAAAAGAACAGAAACTCTGCAAGTTTTTTGCTGCAACACTCTGATAGAATTTATTATCTTTGTACACACAAATTTTTTATTCTGAGCATACCTCAGTAATTTCTGTACAATCTGTAGCTGTTTAAGTCTCAAAACTGATATAGTTTGTGAGCTTAAGCATTTCTCTCATTTGTATTTGCTTTTGAGCCTGAAGAGGCTTGTCTGAAAAAGAATACTTGTGTTGTTGAGCCTGGAGAGGCTTGTCTGAAAAAGAATACTTGGTTGTAGAGCCTGAGGAGGCTTGTTAGAAAAGAATACTTGTAATCTTGCAAGATTAAGAGAAAATCCAAGTGCTAGTTGGCATTGGGACTGGACGTAGCTCACAAGTGGTAGTGAGTGAACCAGGATAAATTCTGTGGCTAAGTTTCTCTTTCCCTTATCTTTGTCATTTCAGTTTTAAACTAATTAAGGGGATTGAATATTTAATCTAATATTTTAAAAAAGAAGAAACTTCTTTTAGAACCATTTTAAAGCCGTCTGAAACCAACTTCAGACAACCATCTAAAAACTTCAGATAGCCCTCTAGCAACCTGTCTGAAAGTCTGTTTTGTAAATCTGTTTTCAAAAAGCTTCTTAAAATATTTAGAAACACTATTCAACCCCCTTCTAATGTTTCCCTATGTTCCTACAGTTGGTATCAGAGCTCTACTCAGGGTTGAAACACCTAACAAGTGTCTGAGGACTGAAAGATTCACATGGAAGCTTCAAACAGTAACAGACAATACATCACAGAAGGAGCCTCTATCACAAGACCTCCAGCTTTCAATGGAGAAGATTATCACTACTGGAGAGATAGAATGAAGTTGTTCATTGAAAGCACAAACATTGATGTTTGGGATGTGGTCACTGATGGAGACTATGTGCCTATGCTAAATGATGTGCCTATACCTAAGACTGAATGGACTTTGGAGCAAAAGGCTAGAGTCCAGATGAATGCTAAGGCCAAACTCTATCTGATATGTTCCTTGAACAAATCAGAATATGAGAAGGTTCATGGATGCACCTCTGCCAAGGAAATTTGGGATACTCTTGCAGCAGTCCATGAAGGAACTGAGACTGTCAAGCAATCCAAGATAAGTATGCTCATACATCAGTATGAGATGTTCAAGATGGAAGAATCTGAAACCATTGACCAAATGTTTGGAAGGTTTCAGACCATAACAAATGGACTCAGGTCCTTAGGCAGAACATATAACTCTGGAGATAATAACAGAAAAATTCTAAGGAGCCTGCCTAAGTCCTGGAGACCCAAAGTTACTGCCATTCAAGAGGCAAGAGATTTGAACTCTCTTAGAGTGGAAGAACTGTTGGGATCTCTTAAGGTCCATGAGCTTGAGCTTGGAGAAGATGACAACAAGAGAAAATCTCTAGCCCTAAACTCCAAGACCAAACAGTCTAGGCATGGCAACATCAAGGCTATGCAAGCTGAGGCAACTTTATAGGGGGATGAAGACTCTGAAGAGAGCTCAGAAGATGATGATGATCTTGCTCTTCTAAGTAGGAAGATCAAGAGAATGTTGCAGAACAGAGGAAGATTCAGAAAGAATCAACCCTCAACCTCAAAAGGAGGTAAGTCAGGTAAAGACATACAAACTGACAAAATTATTTGTTTTGAGTGTAAGCAACCAGGGCACATGAAGGCTGAGTGTCCAAAGCTGAAGAAAAACAACTTCAAGAAGAAGAGGTTTTTCAAGAAAAAGAAAGGTCTCATGGCAACATGGGAGGACCTGGATGAATCAACTTCAGAAGAGGAGGAAGACACCTCAGAAGAGGCAAATCTGTGCCTCATGGCAAGCCTACCATCTTCAGACAGCTCTGAAGCTGAGGTATTCCCTCTTACCTTGCAAGAAATGTATGATGATCTGGTGGAAAGTTCCAAGGAACTGTTCCTAGAGTATAAGAATCTATCCAAGGCTCACACAGAAATGTGTAACAAATATGAGTCTCTGGAAATAGAACATATTATGCTCAAGGAAAAGGTCTTTGAGACTGAAAACCATAGTTCACAAGCTGTGTCTGAAGAAAACAAAAAACTTCAGAAACAGATTGTAGAACTGACAAATGATCTAGCCAAGTTTGTCAAAGGAACTAAAAATTTAAACATAATGCTTGGAAATCAAAGACATTCTTCTGACAAAAGGGGACTAGGTTTTTTTTATCACAACATGTCTGAACCTCCTACTGTCTTAAATTTTTCTAAAAGCAAAAAGAAGGTTACTGGGTGTTCTCACTGTGGTAAGCTTGGACACAATGTGATTCAGTGCAAGCACAAGAGAAAAGCAAGACCCAAAGCTAACAAAACAGGACCCAAAAGAACTTGGGTACCTAAAAACTTGATCATTCCTGTTGCAGATGTGTTTAACAGGACAAAGGAGACCCCACAAATGGTACTTGGACAGTGGGTGCTCGCGACACATGACAGGAGAAAGGTCTTTGTTCCAAAACCTTATACCTAAGGAAGGAGGAGTGGTCACCTTTGGTGGAAATCAGCAAGGGAAGATCACTGGCATAGGGACTATAGGTATAATTCCTTCATCCCTCATTAAAAATGTTCTTCTTGTGGAAGGACTACAACATAATTTACTGAGCATAAGTCAATTATGTGACAGTGGTTATGTAGTATCCTTTACCAAGGAAGGATGCATAGTCAAAGACTCCTCTGATCAAACACTTTTTACTGCTAAGAGACACAGCAATGTGTATAAAATTGATCTAGAGGATTTAGCAAGTCAAAATGTAAAATGCTTCATTTCTGTTGAAGATGAAAAACAGATTTGGCATCAAAGACTTGGGCATGCCAGCTTGAGATTAATCTCAAGATTAGCAAAACACAACCTTGTTAAAGGATTGCCCAAGCTTTCATACAAATCTGACATTTTATGTGATAACTGTCTGAAAGGGAAACAAACAAGACACTCTTTCAAGAGTAAAGATGTTGTTTCAACTAGCAGACCACTAGAACTTTTACACATTGACTTGTTTGGTCCTATTAGAACAGAAAGTCTTAGTGGAAAGAAATATGGTTTGGTCATTGTTGATGACTATTCTAGATTCACATGGGTGATACTCCTTAGAAACAAGGATGAGACTTTTAAGAATTTCACAATATTTTGTAAGAAGGTACATAATGAAAAGGGATTCTGTATTTCTGTCATAAGAAGTGATCATGGTGGGGAGTTTGAGAATGCAAATTTCAAATTGTTCTATGATGAGAATGGGATCTCACACAATTTCTCTGTGGCAAGAACACCTCAACAGAATGGGGTTGTTGAGAGAAAGAACAGAAGTTTGCAAGAGATGGCAAGGACCATGCTCAAGTCAAGCAACTTACCTAGAACCTTCTGGGCAGAAGCTGTTAACACAGCTTGTTACCTTCAAAACAGAATATTGGTAAGACCAATTCTGAAAAAGACTCTATATGAGTTGTGGAAAGGAAGAAAACCCAACATATCATATTTCCACACCTTTGGATGTGAGTGTTTTATACTGAACACCAAAGATGATCTTGGAAAATTTGATGCAAAGTCTGATAATGGATTTTTCATTGGATATTCTGAAACATCTAAAGCATATAGAGTGTATAACTCTAGAACTTTAACTGTTGAAGAAACCATTCATGTAAAATTCAATGATAACAATGAGACTGATAGGGAACTATCAGATCTAGAGGATGATTTTGTAGGAATGGAGTTGAATGATCACAACAACTTGAAGGATGAGCACATGTCTGAAGTTCCTGCTGTTTCTGAACCTCTTCAGACAAATGTTGAGTCTCAGACAGATGTGATACCTCCTCATAAATCTGATTGGAGATACAAGTCACATCATCCTAAAGAGCAAATCATTGGCAGCACTTCAGAAGGAGTTAAGACAAGATCAAAATTCAGACATTTGAATTCTCTTGCTCTCCTGTCTGAAATTGAGCCAAAGAGCATTGATGAAGCTCTGCATGATGAGGGGTGGATCCTAGCCATGCAAGAGGAGCTAAATCAATTTGCTAGGAGTGATGTCTGGACCCTTGATCCTAAACCCCATGGGAAAACAATTATTGGAACCAAATGGGTGTTCAGAAACAAGCTGTCTGAAGAAGGCAAAGTTATCAGAAATAAGGCAAGGCTAGTAGCTCAAGGTTATAACCAGCAAGAAGAGTTGAAAGAAAAAGCACCAGTGGTGGATGTCACTTCTTTGGAGAAAATATGATCAGCTGGTCAAGCAAAAGGCAAAGCACAATTGCATTATCAACAGCTGAAGCAGAATACATCTCAGCAGCCAGTTGTTGCTCACAACTGTTATGGGTGAAGTATCAACTTGAAGATTTTAATATTGCAATATCTGTTATACCTGTGTTATGTGATAATACCAGTGCCATTAATTTATCTAAAAATCCCATTCAACATTCTAGGGCTAAACATATAGAAATCAAACATCATTTCATTAGAGACTATGTTCAGAAAGGTGTTTTTGATATTCAGTTTATTGATACAGAGCATCAATGGGCTGATATATTCACAAAACCTCTAACTGAAGATAGATTTAAGTCCATCAGAGATAAATTGAACGTTCATGCATTGTGAGTGTGTATGAAAGATGATGTGTCTGAAACTTCAGCCTGTCTGAAACATGTGACCTGTCTGAAGTTTTGGTCGTCTGAAATTAACTGGATGTCTGAAATCTATCACTTGTCTGAAATGAACAAATGACGTGGCAATAAAGGGACGGTTTAAATCCACTTTGCACGTTACCCTATGTCTGTGCAGCCAGTTTCTGCCATCATTGCCTCAGAGGTCTATAAGTACTGTAAGGCAGTGAGTCCTTAGTACGTTACAGCTCTCTACCCTCTCAGAACCTTTGCTATTCTTCATCTTCAAGAAAGCATTTTCTCTCTCAAGTTCTTTCCAACCTTCAACAATGGCACCTAAGAAGTCTAGAGCTAATAATATTGTGAAGACCAAGGGTGTCTTTCTGGAAGAGCTTGAAGCACTGGGAATGGATCTTCATGCAGAATTTCAAGCAGCTGGGTGGCTTGAATACTTCAACAAAAATCGTTCAAATTGGCATGAGCAGAGTATTCTTGATTTCTGGGCCACAGCCAGAGGAATCCCTAACCCTCAAGGCATCTACACCACCATCAAGGCTAATGTGCTTGGTACGTCTATCTTTATTGATGAAGACATCTTGGCCATTGTCTGTGGTGTCAAGACTGAAGGTGTTGTCTTCTCTCCTGGCTGGGAATCAAGAAATGGAGGTCAGAAGCACTTTATAGAGTTTTTGTATGGAACTCCCTCTCCTGCAAGTCTGGATGCTAAGAATATGTCAGACAAGGCTAGGGTTCTGCATGCTATCTTAGGAAACTCTGTAATCCCTAAAAGTGGCAGCAGAAACCATGTGTCTGAACTGGAGAGATTCTGTCTCATTCACCTTCTGAAGAAGCAGAAGATAAACCTTCCAAATATCATCATGTACCATCTTCAGAAGAGGCTGAGAGACTCTATTGGAAGTTTTCCTCACAACACCATCATCACCAAGGTGTTGTTGCATTTTAAAGTTCCAGTTCACCAGCTCTTTGATCACCACTCAATCCCTATGTTTGGTGAATCAAATCTGAAGAGCATGAAGATTAAGATGACTCCAAGGCCTCCCTCTCCAACCATGAAAGAAAGTTTGCTGATGGAGAAAGCTCAGAGGAGAAGTTCTACAGTGCAGATTCTGGAAAATGAACTAAAAGGAGATATCAGAAGACATGAGTTCAAGCCCTCAAAGGCATCTCCTCAACCTAAGCTGAAGAAGCTACCTGTGAGAAGCTCAACTAAGATAGCTTCTGCATCTGTACAGATTCAAGCATCTGAACCTGTTCAGAAACCTTCTCAAAGGTTGTCTGAAATTGTGGGTCAGGTGTCTGAACCAGCACAATCTTCAAAGCCTACTTCTATAATGGAAGGACGGGTTGAAGAAGCCGTGGATATCGATGCAGTTGCTGCTCAACCTCTAGCTGCATGCCCCTCTGACCCTGAATTGATTCAGGTTGCTGCTTTGGCTATTGCCATTGAACAAGAGGAGTTAGAACTGAAGGAAGAGCAAGAGAGAACTGACAGAGCTCTTGCAATAGCCTCACAACTTGCTTATGCTGAGGATGACAAGCAAGCAGCCATTGCTGAAGCTTCAAAGAAAAGAAAGAGGTCAAGTGCACCTCAAAGGAAAAGGAAGAAGGGTAAACTACTTCAGACAGTGTCTGAAGTTAGGGTTACCAGAAGCACTGCCTCTCACCTAGAAGAAGCAGACATTGCTGGAAGGTATCAAAAGTTTGTAAAGGCTAATCAATATTTCAAGAGAAGAAGGGCTCTTTCAACTGAAGAAATAGAAAGGGAGGATAAGGAAGCCAAGGATAAGGAAGAAAAAGAAAGAGCTGCTAAAGCTCAAGATGTTGCAGCTCCCAAACCTTACAAAAGGATCAAGGTGAGATTTGATAATGTAACTCCCTCACCTCCTTCATCACCAGAAAAGCAACCTCAACCCTTATCTAAACCCACCTCACCAGAAAAACAACCTTCTGCACCTACTTCCCAACCTTTACCAACCTTACAGCTAATTACATTACCCTCTGAACCTTTCATACCATCTGAACCCTCATCACCTACACCCATCATACCATCAGACAACCTGTTGTCTGAACCCCCTGCACCTCAAGAAAACCAAGTTCTTGAACCCACATCTTCACCATCCAAACCCCCCTCACCTCTGTACATACAACTATCTGATAGCTCATTACCTTCACCTTCATCACCTTCCTCACCATCATCATCTCCACCTCTTACACCTTTACCTCCCTCACCACCTTCATCTGTTCATCAATTCAACCTTTCAGCTGAGATAGCAGCCTTATGCAAGAGACTAACAAGAACCTCCTTTGGCTCTTGCCCTTTGCCAAAATTCTAGCATCTGTCTGAAGAGCTGCATCACTTTAGAACAGCCCCTGTTGTCTCACTTCATCATGGTCTCACTAAGAAGACTGTGTCTGATGAAAGGGCCTTGTACTCCAACAATGCTGATGGTTTGGAGAAGATAAGGAAGGGTGTTGTCCCTCCTAATCATACATGGGATCTTATCAACCCATTCTCTGAAGACTCATGGAAGCTGAGCAAAGAAGAATGGCTCATGGTAAGGATGCTGAATACTGAAGCTGAGTTATTCCAAAGAGACTTGGCTAGAGGAGTTGGAATGATGGGCTACAGGCCCCCTAGAACAAGTTCAATCAGGCCTTCAACCAAAATCTTGGTGAAACCTGATAGGATTGTTCCTAGGTATCCCCTCAAGGAAGGACAAGATGAAAAATTGAAGGGTCCTAAGGTCTATTCTGTATCAGCACCCCTGTCTGAAGCCATGACTGCTTCAGAATGGGAAGGTCTACCTGAGTTCATCATCTCAGAAGGAGGAGGCTTGAATCCCCTGTTTGAAAATTGGATGTGGGAGTCTTACTGGCAGATCAGAGAAGATGTTGGGTCTTCTTCTGGGTGTAGTGGTCCTGATGCTGAGTCTGTAATGGGTGTTGGACATTTCACAAATGTTCAGTACCATTTCTTAAGAGATCACTTTCCCCCACAGGCAGATTCATTCAACCAAGCTTGGGTGCTTCTGAAGTATGTTGGGACCTTTTTCTGTCCAGTCTACAATCCTTCAGAATATGGCTTGCAGCCTGGTTTTGGAGTTTTGAGATTTGTATGTCCCTACCTTCAGCTCATCCTAGTTGAGTCTGAACCTGACCTGTTTGAAGAGAACCAGAAGCTGAAATCCAAGGTCAAGGCCCTTGAGAAGAGATGTGAAGAATCTGAGAGGAGATGTGCAATGTCAGTTGCAACTGCACTTTCCCCAGTCCTATGACACGTTAAGCATTTCTTAGGAACCACTCATGGTTAACTAGAATCTAAATAACTTCCTTTCCAAATTTTAATTCAATGATGTTGTTTTTTTGTTGCTGAGAATATAAATAGTCCTAACCAATTCAGAATGGGTTCTGGTATAACTTTCTGGTAAATATTCAATGATTGCCAAAAAAATGATCCCATCACGATTTCTAATCGGTGGTTTGTTTTCTCTTCTTTGTTGCAGGTTTTTTGTTCAGTTCCTCTAAGTTCATTGGATATTTGAACCACATCATATGAGAAAGTTGGTTTTCAGATTTGGGTTTCACACGTTTCACACTTGTTGTAGCACATCAAGTATGTTTACTCATTTTTCAATAAATCTGTTTCCACCTCTTGCTAGTCCTAGCTGGATTCCTCCTTGATCTGATTGTTTAAGTTGTTGATCCGTTTCGAGATTTCAATGTTTCAATTGAGTTACTCTCAAGTTGATCGCATACTTTGATGATTTTAATGCGGTTTATAACAGCTTATGAATAGTGATGTGTTTGATATATGGAGACCTGGGTTTTGTGATCTGACTTGTGCGGATTCAATTCAATTATTTTATGTGTGGTAATTATGAGTGGAATTTTGAATTAAAGATTATTCTCTTATCCACCTTATGTGCAAGAGAACTTAATCATGCTCTCTGTAATAGCTTCCTATGATGCTTGTTGGGTTTCTATCTATGTGTCTTTTCTTCTCAGTTTTGCTTGCCCAATGTTATGAAGCTGCTAGTCCACATACCCGTTTCTCTAATTGGTAGTATATCATGTAGCTTTCTGTTATTAGAATGTTTTCCAAATTCCAAAAACATGTTGGGGCTAGTACTTACATTAATCAATGTTTTCACTTTTTACTTGTATATGCTTAATAAGATATCCAACCAATCTCTTCATGGTTTATAAACTTCCTTGTTATCCAACCAATCTCTTCGGTACATTTTTTTCACTGTCTTAGTGATTAGTCAAATGTTTGGCTCAATTGTGGGACTACAGTTCATGGATACTATAACAAAATCTCATCCTTATATTTTCTCCATTTGCATATATCAGCCATATTTTATGGTGAGATTCAAGATCAACAATGTGGCATTAGTCTATCCATAGGAAGTTGTATCAGTGTCCAAGTTTATAGATTGAATTTCAAGTACTAATAGCTAGCTGTCAATTTTCTTAAAAAAAAAACAAGAACAAAATATTTGATATGTTTAGATCTGTCTGAAATATGTGGAGCAGAACATCACAGGTTTTTTCCATAGACCTATTTTAGGTGGGGCATATAATCTCATGTTTCATGTATTCCTTGATGAAGCCTTGAAGACAATACCATGTGATCCTTAATGAGCCTTGCCTCTCACTAAACCCCATAGAATAAGTCTAAGAAACAAAACAAAAACAAGAATTAATCCACATAACAAGAAATTCGGTGGCTTCCTTTTCAGTTGAAGCTTTCTGCATTGTTGCAGTTGCAGCTACAGCTACAACGGTTTCTGCTCTGACATGGGCAACTCTACTTTTGGTTTGGAACTTAATTAATCCACTTAGCATCAATTCCAACTGTTCTATAGTCACCACAATCTTCAAATCCTTATCTTCAAGTTTCTGTTATCAACTGTTCCTTGACTTATCTTCCTCACTTTTATTGCCAAGCATTCTGCCTTGTTGATGCATTGCTCAGCAAACTCCTCAGTGTTGCTGTTGATACTGCTTCCGCACAGGCTGCAAAAATTAATTATTAAAAATTTCAATAATTAATTGGATTACAATAATCTTAAAAATTTAAATAACCTCAAGCTTCTTCACTTGGCTCATCATTGTGGCTAGTTTTGGGCCTTGGATTACAATAATCTTAAAAATCCCACCATAAACCAACCAATAGTTTTACTCATAGTTTTATATATCTATCTACATGGTTTTAAATCTGTTTTTTTAGCTGCATTATGAGCTGAGTTAGTGCTAGTGCTTTTTATATTTCAAATCTATGATCACATAGGAGGATTGAAAAAGCCTTGTAATTTTCATATTTCAAATGTTGTATGTGATTGTGGCAATTAGCTATCTTTTTCTTTTGAACTTGCTGTATGTTATTAAAATATTGTATTAATTTGTCAATATATGATCTTTTTAGATGGATGATGAGAGAATTCTTGTATTGCATAAAATAATAGAAAGACTTCAAAAGGTGGTTGTTGTATACATTGCATGTCTTGTAGTTTATTACTACATAATTAAAATTCGTAGTCAAAGTAGTGTAGTTGATCGTACTTTGACCTTAGAGAAGGAGAGGACTCGAGAAAAGATAATGAAAGAAATTCCTACAAGTGAAGGTTGTAAGATTATAAGAATGAGCCCTAAAGCCTTTTTAGACTTATGTGCTATGTTACAACGAGAGGGTGGTCTCCAACCAACACAATGAGTAACTGTAGAAGAACAAGTTGCCAAATCACTCTACATTCTAACGCATAATGTTAGAAATCAAGAGATTCAATTCTGGCTTCAACGCATTGGTAAGGCTACTAGTCATCATTTTCATCGTGTCCTTCGAGCAATTATTGAGTTAGAAGAGAAATATCTCAAGCAACCGGATGGCTCACATATTCCTATAGAAATTCTAGGAAGCATCCGATTTTACCTCTTTTTAAGGTAAAGTATATTTTTTATATTAAATTTTAGAAATATACACAATTAAAAATATATTGATAATAAAATGACAATGTTAGGATTGTGTTGGGGCTATTGACTACACTTATGTTCGTGTGAAAGTGCCCTTCACTAAAGCTCCAAAATATTGTGGTAGGAAAGATTTTCCAACACAAAAATGTATTGGTTGCATGCTCATTTGACCTCAGATTTACTTATGTTTTGTCTGGATGGGAGGGCACTGCATCTGATTCAAGAATTTTAAAAGATGCATTACATAGAACAAATGGTCTTAAAATTCCAAGAGGTAATTAAAATATATTTTTTCTTTCTTGTCTTATATAGATATCTCAGTAATAATTAATTTTTTCATAGGTAAATATTATGTTCTTGATGCTGGATTCATGTTGAGAAAGGGACTAATTAAACCATATAGATCAACACGTTATCATCTGAAAGAATTCTCCCCAAGAAATCCACCTCGAACACCTCAAGAATTATTCAATCATCGACATTCATCCTTGCGAAATGTTGTTGAAAGGGCTTTTGGGATTTTGAAGAAAAGGTTTCCTATGATTGCAAGTGGAACTGAACCAACTTAAGGAATCAAGACTCAAAATAGGATTATTATAGTATGTTGCATTTTGCATAATTATTTGATGGCAGTAGATCCTGATGAAGAGTTGATTGCCGAGGTGGATGAAGAAATTGGCAATCAGAATGCACCTCAGAATAATCATGCCTTAGGAGATGATGAGGAAGAAGAACATACCCATTTAGAAGAGAATTTGAGAAATTCTACAACTGATGCTATGTGAAGAGATTACACATCTTGAGTTTTTTGTTTTCTTATGCTTGAATTGAACATGTAACTCATGACTTGATGTATTTTGTTTAATTGATATAGACATATCTTGTGGGCTTGATTACATATCTTGATTTTATTTTCTTATGCTTAATTAAGTTGAACATGTATCTCATGACTTGATGCATATATTATATTTTAAATTGAACTAAGATCTTATCTAGGAATTATGTCTACATCTGAGAGAGAGACATGGACTCAAGAAATGGATGATGATCTTGTTGATGCCTTTTTACATCAACTAAATAAAGGAAATAAAGTGAATGAGACATTTTCCTCAAAAGCATATGTGAGCATAATTAAGGAGCTACAACAAAAATTCCAGAGACTGCTTCAGAAGGACAAGGTGCAAAATTGTTGGAAGGCACGAAAAAACATTTTAACAAATGTTACGATGTATTCAAAAACTTGAGTGGATTTGCATGGGATGCAAGTACCCATCGTTGGTTTACTGAACCTGAAGTTTGGCAAAAATTCATTGAGGTATGTTAGCCAATTTCTTAATTTTATCTCTATACATATTTGTTCTTTATCTATTTTTTTGAATTGTCTTTAATAACATAAACATTAACAGGCTAAACCTGAAGGTGAAGAGTGGATGAGAAAGCCCATTCTCAACTATGACAAGATGGTGAATCTTTGTGTCGAAGATAGAGCAACGAGAGAACTTTCTAAGGATGCAGGTGATGTCAGAAGCAAGAAGCCAATTAATGTTGAATCAGAATCTCCGGATACCAATGGGGTGACTTTAGAGAGTATGGAAGAGACAAACAATGAGCAAGATGTTGTTGAGTCTCAAAAATATCATAAAGAGATTTATGATGTTTTAAAGACTGAAATTTCTCTAAGTTTTAATGATCAACAAATCCAACTTTAGTTGTTTCTCATAAGATTCAATTGTCTAATTAATTATCTATGATTTTCAGCAAGAAGCCTACTATATAAGACTAAGTGTTGTATCCGTCTGAAGAAGCTGCTGCTGTTTGAAGATGATCAACCCGTCTGAAGCATCAAAGCCGTCTGAAAGCTTTTGATGACGTGGCATCTCTTGTCTGAAGCTGTGTCAATCCATGTACCTCTGCACGTTTTTCACGCATGTTCTCTGCTACAAACAGCTGGCACCTGTGCAATGCAATTCAAGCACGCTCTCTGTCACAACGTGTCCTCTGCTACGCAGCAATTGCAGCAGCAACAAAGAGCACCTTTTTGGCAGGAGCAAACCTTGTAAAAGTGTCAGAATTTGTCAGGGAATATCAGAATATGTCAGAGAATATTCTGTACTGCAGCAGCTGTCTCACAACGGCTAGCATGGAATTCACAAGCCTGAGAGTCTTCAATGGTCCAATCATTTGGTTATAAATACCATTGAAGACCAAAAAATAGAGAAGCACAGAAAAAGAACAGAAACTCTGCAAGTTTTTCGCTGCAACACTCTGATAGAATTTATTAGCTTTGTACACACAAATTTTTTATTCTGAGCATACCTCAATAATTTCTGTACAATATGTAGCTGTTTAAGTCTCAAAACTGATATAGTTTGTGAGCTTAAGCATTTCTCTCATTTGTATTTGCTTTTGAGCCTGAAGAGGCTTGTCTGAAAAAGAATACTTGTGTTGTTGAGCCTGGAGAGGCTTGTCTGAAAAAGAATACTTGGTTGTAGAGCCTGAAGAGGCTTGTTAGAAAAGAATACTTGTAATCTTGCAAGATTAAGAGAAAATCCAAGTGCTAGTTGGCATTGGGACTGGACGTAGCTCACAAGTGGTAGTGAGTGAACCAGGATAAATTTTGTGACAAAGTTTCTCTTTCCCTTATCTTTGTCATTTCAGTTTTAAACTAATTAAGGGGACTGAATATTTAATCTAATATTTTAAAAAAGAAGAAACTTCTTTTAGAACCATTTTAAATTCGTCTGAAACCAACTTCAGACAGCCATCTAAAAACTTCAGACAACCCTCTAGCAACCTGTCTGAAAGTCTGTTTTGTAAATCTGTTTTCGAAAAGCTTCTTAAAATATTTAGAAACATTATTCAACCCTCCTTCTAGTGTTTCCCTGTGTTCCTACAGATGTGACATCTATTCAAGTGCAAATTATTGAAGAAGAGCCTAAAGCTAGAAGATCTAGGAAGTCAAAGGTTGAAAATGAAGCTGAAGGGATAAATGAGGCACTCATACATATTGCTAAAGCTTTCATAGACAGTACTACAGCTCTTACAGAAAGTACTGCAGCTTATGAGAGAGTTAATAAAAAACTTCCAATTGTTGAGTCTCAAAATTGATTATGCAAGACTCATTAACCTTAGTTTTAATGAGTAACAAATTTGGTCATTATCATCTGATTGTGAAATAAATTCTACTCAGGTAGTTGTTCTTTATGTTGCAGTAATCTACTGATATCTTGAACCTGCCAAAAGAAATGCAACCTACTGAAGAAGGAACTTGTTGAAAGCGTCTTCCTGTTGAAAAGTTGTTTGAAAGCCAAGACTTGCTGAAGTATGACGACCTTCTAAAGGGATTGGACTCTCTGAAAGATTAGAACCCTCTGAAGTCTGAAACCTGATAAAAGTATTAAAAGACTCAAGTCTCTGCAAAGCCTTTTAGTTAGCTGAACCAGTTGCAAGGCGAAACAAAGGGTTTCTGGCACAATTTCATTTCCTGACACAAAAGAGGAAACCTGCTGCAGAAAAGCAAACAGAGGTCAGAGTTAGAGTCAGCGCTGCTGCACACCTATCCCTACCTTGTCTCTGTGATACGTTATCAGAAGCATGCACCTCAACGGAAGAGAAGCTGTATCACAACGGCTCTAAGAACATTAATTGTTCTTTCTCAATGGTAACTAAGCAATCTTCAACGATCAAATCTCAAGACTTTATAAATAGCTTCATGAAAGACTTTGAAGATGGGCGGAACTTTTGGTGAATCCTAGGTGAACCCCTGGCAAAGCCCTGGTGAAACCCAAATGAGCGTTGACCAAAAATACATTTAAAGATTCTATCAAGCCAACACTCTACATCGGCCAATTTTTATATGAAAATCTATTTAGCCAAAAATTTGTTGTATTTCAGTTTATCTGTACTTAGGCCTTTATCATTTGTATCCTGAGTCTTACTCAGTTATCCCCTTTGTACTAGATCTTTGTGTTCATAGTTCTTCAGGAAATTGAATAATACACTCTTTGTAAACACTATAAAGTGTCTGAGAGCCTGAAGAGGCTTGGAGGAACAAAAAATACTTGCTGTTGTTTAGCCTGAAGAGGCTGCGTCCAAAGAATACTTGTTTTAGCCTGGAGAGGCTATGTCCAAAGAATACTTGGTGTTTAGCCTGAAGAGGTTGTGTTCAAACAATACTTGTATCAGATCTGAGTTAGTGGAAAATCCAGTGGAGTGTTTGCCCTTGGACTGGACGTAGCTGACTGAGTTGGTGGGTGAAGCAGGATAATTTCCGTGGCTAAGTTCTCTCAACCCTTATCTATTTATATTCTGTTTTAACTAACGAAGGAGGGTTTTAGAAAAGTTGTTTTATAAATCCACGCAGTAAACAATCTTTTCTTTACGCAAAAACGTTTCAAAAGCTTTTTATTCAACCTTTTGAGTTGCATCAGCAAGTTGCTGAACCCCCAGTTTTGGAGGGTTGCTAAAATATTTTCATAATCAGTCTGCTTGTTGAAAAATGTTTTCATAAAATCTATAAAGGTTTATAAACACTATTCAACCCCCTTCTAGTGTTTCCTGTGGTCCTAACACCAGTTTCTGAAGCTGAACTTTGGAAGTTGTTAGAGGAATTGAGGATAGAAAGTCATTCGCTCTATAGTGCATATCTATATCTTGTTAATAATTCTGACATGATTAGAGCATTACTTGGGTGCCCAAAGGATAAGCAAAGGGAATTACTACTTGAAATGGTGTTTGGGTCAGTTGGTTCATCTAGGTAATTTTTTTATCTGCTCTTTGATTTGTTTACATGATATTTTACTAATTTTTCAATGTTATTTACTTCTCATTTCTTTTGTAGGGGGCACTTTTAACTCACTTCCAATATATTTCAACAAAGAAGGAAATGTATTGTTCCTATAGCCTATTGTTTATCTCAACTGTATGTCTCACTTCCAATGGCTTTTGGGACCAATGACATGTCCTCTTTGAAATACAACAAAGTTGGAGGCCGAGCTATTGTATTAACCATGTTTCTCGTGAGTGAAGGTTTGCACATTAAGAATTGATTAGTTTATTGTAAATTTGATAGATGTATTCCAATCAATATTGAAATTAAATAATTAAAAAGTGAGTCTCTAATGTCTTATTTGTCACTGTGATTACCATCACTATAATTGTAAATCTATTCTCCCTATATTGAGACTTCTGATTCATTAACCGCAAAAGTGTTAATTGTTGTACATTTGAGCATGTCTTATTTCATCTTAAAAAATATTTGTATATTGATTTAACCATTTGGGGTATTGTCTAATTTCATCTTGAAAAGCCACATTCTGTTTTCATGTTATTACATTGTGTGGTGAACCTTTTAGAATTTGTATTTACAATTACAGAAAGTGGAAAAATCTGAGATCTTTATTTCATCTTTTGGTTTTGAAATTTTGTTGTGATGGAAGGGAGGAGTTAACCTTTTTATTGTGGTCTATTTTAAATTTTTTGTGAAGTAACCAGATGGCTCACATATATGCTTTAGTCTTAATTAATGATCATGGTCTATTACTTGTTTGAATACTTTTCCCCTTAGCTTGAATTAATTTCATATGTTGTGGAGTAGCATTTTAGTTTTGTAGTAACAATATATTCAATACATTGGTTTAATACTGTATTTATTTTTCTATGGACTTATTATCAATACTCACGTATTTCATTTGGGTTTATTTTGCAAGTATTGGAGAAACTATACGCAATTTCTTCACAATTCAAATGTTATTTTGAACATTTTATAATGATAATATTTGTAAAAAAAATATATTTCTCATGTCTTGAATTTTTTTCCAGCTTATTTATCTAGAAGATCTTGACAATATAAGGGGTGCACTTATGTTAAAATAGTCTTTTAAACTGGCAAACAAACCCGAAACCGCGGGTACCGACCCGTCCCCGCCCCGACTTTGACGGGGAAAACCCGCTTTGACCCGCTTTAAGTAAAATCCAACCCCGAACCCACTCCGCCTTTAACGGAGATGGGGGAGGGTTTCGGGGTGTAAGAACCTGCCCCGCCCCCGAACCCGCCCCGACAAAATAACTAAATAATTTTAATATACTAATAGTTAAATAATAAATGTAAATTTATATATTTTCCTTAAAATATAATATATAGTTCTTAAGTTTCTTTTCTTTAGTATTATCAATGTTTATATTTACATGTTATTTGAATTAGAGTATATTAGATATATATAAATGATTCAAAAACATATTTAAGTTATAAAAATAGAGAAAAAAATGAAAAATAGAGAAGGTGAAATCCCCGCGGGTTTCCCGGTTTCCCCGAACCCGACGGGACCCATGGGGATGGGGTTGAGTTTCATAATTTTATGTCCGCTCTCTTTAAACCCGAACTCGCCCTGACTTTTACGGGGACGGGGAAAGCAAAACCCGCCCCCTGACCCGCCTCATTGCCATGCCTAGTAAAAAACAAGCCCGAAGAAAAAGAAGAAAGCAACATACGAAGAGGCTAAACGTTCCACGCCCCAGCACTAGGCCTGGTTACTTTATTATGATTGCGCCCATGTCTAATTAACAATATTGGGCTAAGAATTGAGATTATGTTTTCCATAGTCATTATTCAGATCTTTTTTTTTGGTCGAAAGATAAAATATAGATATATTAAGCCTAGAAGGCAGCCAAACGACACTTACATATATAAAGGGATAATAAACCTAAGAAAGCGATTCTGCAATGCTTAAACAAATACACATTAAAAAACTAAGGCATGCTCGCTCTGATATATAACAACAAGAACTAACAAAATAAAAAACTAATCTTCACAACTGTCAACCTATGTCTTACACCAATCTGCTACTATTGACTGACAAACGAATATTGAATTTTTTCACTATTTTCTAGTCGCCTGTTCTTCATATTTTTCTTGGACCAAACCGACTCTGCCGGCACTGCAACTGTATGCAATTTGGAGGCCCATTAAAAATCAAAAGTGGGCACATTAAGCCTCACCAACACATAGCAGCGATTAGGGAAGCACGACTGAAGCTAAGTGAAGCGGAGGAAAATGAGACAATAGAAGAAAAACTGACAATAAAAAATAAAAAATAAACACAGAGGGGGAGCAGTTAGGGAAGCATGACCATGAATGGCGGAATCCGGAGAAACAAAAAAACCGACAAAAAAAAATAAAAAAAAACACAGAGAGATGGATGATCGTGAATGGCGGAAGAGAGGTGGTGGGTGACCGGAAAAAGGAAGGGATTAAGGTGGTAGAAGGGATGAAGGAGGTAACTGGAAAAGAGAAGGAAAGGAAAGGAAGGAAATGGTGATGGGAAATAAAAAAGGAGAGGGAAAGAAAAACTCTCACCATGGAGAGAGGAGAACCCACCTAGAATGGGTAGGAGAACCCCCACACATGGGGGAGGAAACCCCCCGAAGGAGTTCTACATACATTTTATTTATTTTTAATTAAGCGAGAAACAACTAATTTTGCATAGAATTTAAAAACTTTCCAATATAAGTACTAATAAATCCCAAACCAAATAAAAAATCAATATAACTCGATGAATGAGATATGCTAACTGAATTAAAAAACTAATTTGATATAAAAAAATGTTTGATATTCACTCTAATAACAAAGAAAGGAAAGCTAATTTATGAGTTCAAAAACAACAAGGTTCACATAGCCTCCAACATATTTAGCATAATAACTAATATGCGAGAGACCTTATCTCATCCTCACACCAAATATCCTCAAAGTGTCCATATGGCTGCCTTCTTGGATTATTGTCACGCTCGTTCTTACACCTAAGGCAGCTTCTTTCTTGACAACAAATAAGCTTTCTTCGACAAGAGATATTCAAATGATTCTCCAAATCATGAATACGATAGACCATAACTTTGGCTTCTTGTCAAAAGAAGCTTAACAAAACCCACATTTCTTATGCATAAATATTTATGGTGAGGGTATTAGATTCATCTTAATTTTGTCATTCATTCAAAAAATCACCTCTTGCATTTTGTAGGATACGAATCGATCCAACCTAGTCTAAATCAGACTGAATTTTTTTGTAAGGTTGGATCTCGAGAACATAGGAGATTCATCAAACCAAAACAATTAAAAAAACCACTTTTTTGTTAAAAGAAAAAGCTTTCTAACAAAATCTGTAATTTTTATGCATAAATATTTAGGTTCAGAGTATTAGATTCATTTGAATTAAGCCATTCATTTCGCAAAATCACCTTTTGCATTTTGTAGGACTTGAATCGATCCAATCAACTCTAAACCAGACTCAATTTCTTTGTAAGGTTGGATCTTTTGAACTTCGGAGAATCCTAATGCCAAAACAATAAAATACCATTTTTTTCGTTTGAAAAAACTTCCTAATAAAACGCACAATTTTTTATGCATAAATATTTGGGTCAGGGAATTGGATTCATCTGAATTAATCATTGGTTCAATAAAATCACCTATTGCGTTTGATATCATATTCAAGAACATAATAGTCCATAAAGAAGACCGAGATATGGAAAGTACAAATGAAAGAGAATGATAAAAGAATTAAAACATGTCATTCATAAAAAAGAAATAAGCATACCTCATTCTCAAGTCTCAGATCCTAACGAAGTTACTTGGGGGCCCTTATGTCTCTTTATCAGATATAGGGTTAATATACTAAAGACTGAAATGAGTTTCTTTGAAACATATAGCAAAGTAAAGCCCTTGAGTTGATCAAGACCTTCTTTCCTGTGTAACGGTAATGTAAAAATTCAAACTAATTTATGTCCTTATGAGCATAATCATATTAAGTGTATAATAAGCATGACCGAAACACCTTAGGGTTCAAAATGTATTTCTAGCACTATGCAAAATGGTGTGGACAGGGGTGATGTATCATTATTCATTAGTCACCTAGTATAGTTTGAATGAAAACATTATTTTATTACTATAAATCAAAATATCTCAAAAATGAAATTATTTTTTATTCAAATGCCCAACCAACCTTTTTTGTCACTTCCATAAAAGATAGCAAGTGATAAATACTAAAGTTTTGTCAAAGTAAAAACGTAAAATTGTTGAAATGCATTCAAAGCTCCCAAAGCATTTAATGACTTATCATTTATGGCTTTAGGAACGCTTCCCTCCTTCATTTTCACAACTTCCTTCTCCTTTCTAGTAGTCAAATTTATATTACTTTCTTTGACTCTAACTATTTTTTCTCTCCAGTTTTAAACTTCATTTTGCACGATTCGGCTTGCTCCCAACGTGACTCCCCCACTTTATAAAGCAACACAAACCCACCTCTTTCACAAACAACACATACATTCTGTAAACACACACACAGAGCACTCAATACATTGCAGAGTTAATTAGTCGCACAGAGCACTCAACACATTGGAAAGAACGAGTAGCTTGCTTCCAATTCCTTATTATTTGTTTTTTCCTAGAAGGCATTTATGCATGATCGATTCAGCTTGCTCCCAACGTGACTCCCGCACTTTATAAAGCAACACAAACCCACCTATCTCACAAACAACACATACATTCTGTAAAACACACACAAATCCATGCTTTTTAAAACTACTTCCCCCAAATTAAGTAGCTTTAACTGTTCAGTGAGGGAATAGCTTGCTTCTAATTCAACTTGCTTCCAGTCACGTCCCAACCAAAACACGCATAAGCTACATACAAAAGTGTTGAAAGAAACGTGAATATGTTGAAAGAAACGTGAGTCTAGGGATTCTGAACGCTTTCCCAACACGCTACCATAGAAGGCATATATGATTCAGCTTGCTCCCAACGTGACTCCCCCACTATATAAAGCAACACAAACCCACCTCTTTCAGCATTATAGAGTAAGTTAGTCGCACAACGAGAGAGAGATTTAAGAAAAAAAATCAAATGGGTCGCGATAGCATGGACATGGATAAGGAGAGATTAACGACTGAGATGAACATCAAGGACCCATCCTCCGCAGTCATCAAAATCTGGCGATGGTTGTCAGATTTCCTACAGTCGGTGAAGCTAAAGTACGTGAATTTAGGGTATGGTTACTCATGCAACGTTGCCACCATTCTCATATTCGCACTCATCCTCCCTCTGTTGGTTCAACTCACCGGTTTGAAACTCCACCACCCGTCACACCTATGGACGATCCAACTCGACACTGAAATGATAACCGATTCAGCCATGCTACTCGTCCTGTTTGGTCTGTATTGGGCCAAGCGGTCCACACCGGTTTACATGGTGGACTTCGCCTGCTACAAGCCAAAAAAGGAGCGTAAAGTCTCAGTTGAATCGTTCCTCAAGATGATAGAGGAGAGTGGCTATTTCAACGAAGAGGCGATTCAATTCCAACGCCGCATTTCAGGAAAAGCAGGTTTAGGGGACGAAACGTACCTTCCTAGAGGAATCACTGCCCAGCCACCGAATCTATGCATGATGGAAGCACATTTGGAGGCAGAGGCCGTTATGTTCGGAGCATTGGATGTTTTGTTCGAGAAAACAGGGGTTCAGCCCAGGGACATTGACATTCTCGTGGTGAATTGCAGTTTGTTCAACCCAACCCCTTCTCTCTCTGCCATGATTGTAAACCATTACAAGCTGAGAACCAATATAAAGAGCTACAACCTCGGAGGCATGGGTTGCAGCGCGGGGCTAATTTCCATTGATCTCGCGAAGGACCTTCTGAAATTAAACACTAATTCCTACGCGGTGGTGGTGAGCACAGAGAACATAACCCTCAACTGGTACTCCGGGAGCGACCGTTCAATGCTCCTCGCTAACTGCCTTTTCAGGATGGGTGGGGCTGCTATTCTCCTCTCGAACAAGTCCTCGAACCGGAGCCGGTCCAAGTACGAACTGGTTCACACGGTTCGAACCCATAAGGGAGCCGATGACAAGAGCTTCAACTGCGCGTACCAGAGAGAGGATGAAACTGGGATAATTGGGCTCCGTTTGGCAAGGGAGTTGATGGCGGTGGCAGGAGATGCTTTGAAGACTCACATAACGACGTTAGGGCCGTTGGTTCTGCCGTTTACAGAACAATTGAAGTTCTTTGTGTCGTTGGTGAGGAGGAAGTTACTGAAACGGTCAAGGGTGAAGCCGTACATACCGGATTTCAAGCTTGCATTTGAGCATTTCTGCATCCACGCAGGGGGAAGGGGGGTGCTGGACGAGTTGCAGAAGAATCTGGAACTCAGTGAGTGGCACATGGAGCCGTCTCGGATGACTCTACATCGCTTTGGGAACACATCCAGCAGCTCTCTCTGGTATGAGTTGGCTTACATTGAGGCAAAGGGTCGGGTCTCCAAAGGGAATCGGGTCTGGCAGATCGCATTAGGGTCGGGTTTTAAGTGCAACAGCGCTGTGTGGAAAGCGGTGCGCGACATGCTCGCCGTTGGGGACTGGCGGGGCAACCCTTGGGATGACTCCGTCGATAAGTACCCGGTTAATGTCCCCACTGTTGCTGCTTCTTCTTCTTCTTAGAATGAAATTATTGTAACCTTGTTATCTTTTGTTATTATTAGTTCTTGTTATTCCTTGTTAATTAATTGTAACAAAAAAAAACTTGTTTCTTTTGTTATTATTAGTTCCTGTTATTCCTTTTTAATTAATTGTAACAAAAAAAACTTTTTCCTTTTGTTATTATTACTTTTTGTTATTCCTTGTTAAATAATTGTACCAAAAAAACTTGTTAATTAATTATTATTACATCATTAATTAATGTGAGTGAAAGTACTTTCTGTACTTCTTTTATGAGTGAGACTATGCAATTAGAAACCTATTAAACATATCCCAAAAGGGAACAAAAAATATTAGTGCTATTCTGAAAGTAACATAATTATTAATCAATTAATCATTAATCATGCATTGATACAAAAATGGGAGTGAATTTTATGTCGTCTTGCGAGCTGCATTTACAATCAAATTTATTCGATATTTTGAGTATATAAAACTAACATTCGTGACAATATTAATAACTTTTTCATTTATCTTTAAGATTATTTTGATCATTTAAATTTTCTTTTTATAAAATATTTCAGGACTTGAATCGTCGTGTAAATTTAATTTCTCATGAACAGTATAAAAATGAAGTTTATTTATTTTAGAATTTTTGTTGGACATCATTTGCAAAATGTGTGAGCAGATGTGTATGTGCGTGCATGTTTTTTTTTCAGGTTTACGAGGAATGAAGGTGGTTCCCATTTTAAAGTTATGTAAGGTTAAACATGCATGAATTTCTTTTAAAAAAATATTTTCGAATCTTTATCATATTTATGTTGTGTACTGTATCTTTATTATATTTTTTAAACTTAAATCATTGGCTATAATAATTTCATAATAAATTTTTAAGAATTTATTAAATATAATTAGCAACTGATAAAATTATTTTACAACTCCTAAGTCCTAACAATACTAGTACTTTCCGTGAAGGAAAAGGATGAGTATCAAATCAATACTCAACTTGCAGTAATGCTAAATATATATTTTTTAATGTATTTTTTAACGTAATATATGTTGTTATTTCTTGAAAAGGAATGTACCCAATAAATCCATTTGATGACTCCTAAAAACACAACACTGAAAAGTATAAGCTTAGGCCTTCATGTATTTAGCTCTCCCCCTGGGAGTTTTCTTCCACCTTTTGTTCGAGGACATGATGGGTATGTCATTGCCCTAAAAGAATTCCTGTGTAGTTGTCCGGGCTTTGTACTCCAACTTTACCCAAAAAAAAGAGTTTTCGACAAAATAATTGAGGAAAAAGATAACTAGTATCATAGTAGGTGATAATCAACTTACTGTAAAACAACTTACACCCCTAGTAAAACATGCCCTCTTAGCTAATCTACAATTTCAACATCTCTTTTTCCTTATTCACAAATATATATGTCACTCATTTTTACTTTTTACAACATAAGTACATCTTCTTTCCAATCCAATACCTTTAAAAATTCAACACATCATCTATTGTTCCAACCAATTAGCATTTGACACATAAAAAAATCAACATCAATAGAAAGAGATAGAATATTCAATTTTTTTCCATTATTATGTTCTAATAATTTTACAGAATCAAACCCCATTGATTAAATAAAAATATTTGTTAATAGTTGGTAGTTAAAAAAAGTTTATCCAATAGAGTCTATTTCATGAAAGAAGTTTATTAAAATTAAGTCCCATTGCTCCAAACTTTGCATGTGCTTTTTATTTTTTTTAGAATCTATTTTTGTTCTCCATCAACATATCATAATGCATAAATTACTTGGGAAAATAAAACTCTAGTATGAATTAAAGACAAGATAGGAGATGAACTAGCACATGAACTTGGAGAACAATAGAAGCAAAATTCATATGAAAATAACGCTGCAAAAAAACAGCATGATATAGAAGCATGAAAAACGCAAATCAAGCAAGGGGAAGGTGGAAGAAGAACACCAAAGGCTCAATAACGGTCCATAGTCCAATTAAAACCAAATAGAAAGTGAAATGTACAAGAAAATTCTACACCAAACAGTCGCGGCTATGTGTAGCCCATTTAAATGCTCAGATCGAATTCAACAAGTTTTGATGACCAATTGATAACATGCAAGGTAGGATCTAGATTACAAATGGAAGTTATACTATAATAAATGACAATCCTATTATGGGTATTCATGAAGCTTTGACCCAAGGTTTACCCATGAAGAGTTGACCCATGGATTGGAGAGTCAAAGTTAAGTAGTTTGTAGGTTAGGCACCCCATGTGCCTAAGGCAGCCATCAGCAGTATATGGTCTCACTTCCAAGTGCCATCATTCCCTCCCCCTTAGAGAGGATTTATCCTCAAATATGAAAACGTAACAACAAATGTCATAAGTAGAAGGTGGGTAGAAAAAGATGGAATGGATGACATGGAGTTGAGATAAGAAGATGCTTCCTTTAGTCGATAGTCTCATGGAAGATCCTTGGAAAGAGCTTCCTTCAGCCTAAGCATCATGAAAAGGAACCCATAAGTGTTATTCCCAAGTTCTTCAATGTTGAAGCTCATACCAAAAATACTTGGGAATCATGTAAACCAAAGGAGTAAAGGGAGAAGAAGTTAAAGGTAAAGGTAGTTTTTAACAAATTTGATTGCATAAAAACATATTCTACTAGGAAAGGTAGTTTGTCTTTTTATTTCAGCAACTATGAAAGGAACAACTCTCCAAAATTAAGCAACTCTCTGAAGTTGACCAACCTGCTGAAATAAAGAACTCTCTGAAGATTTTGGATCTGCTGAAGATTATCCAACCTTCTAAAGTAGTGTACCATCTGATATACTGAGAAGTCTTACTAAAGACGTTCAACGTAGCATCTGTCAAAGTCAGAAGGCTTTCTACGCAAAGACTTAAAGGTCTCTAACCATCTTCTGCAAACGTCTACAAAAAGGAAGTCTACAAAGTTCTGTCTGTGTCTCCTGAAACATAGTACATGTAAATGAACCTTTATACCTGTTGTGTGTCAGAACCGTACTATCTCTGCACACCTACTGTCTTCAAGTCAGAAGCTTCAAAGAAGTTTTTTTTCACAATGTCTCAAATAGAATTTAATGTTATCTCACAACGGTGGATGAAGCTCTCTTCAACGAATTCATTTCAAGACTCTATATATAGCTTCTCAAAAGACTTTGAAGTTGTCAGCCAAGCTCAATAAGAAAATTTATCAAGCCAACACTCTACTGAAATTACTCTGAATTTCCTTGTACTTAGAATTTCTCTTTTGTATCCTGAGTTATACTCAATTATCCTTTGTACAAGAACTCTAGTGTTTAAGTTTCTCAGAAACTTAAACTTATTATCATTGTAAACACTGTAAAGTGTCTGAGAGCCTGAAGAGGCTTGGAGAAACAAAGAATACTTGCTGCTGTTAGCCTGAAGAGGTTGTGTCCAGAGAATACTTGTGGTTTAGCCTGGAGAGGCTGTATCCAAAGAATACTTGGTGTTTAGCCTGAAGAGGTTGGGGTCAAATAATACTTGTATCTGTTCAGATAGTGGAAATCCAGTGATGTGTTTGCCCTGGGACTGGACGTAGCTCACTGTGTTAGTGGGTGAACCAGGATAAATTGTTTGGCTAAGTTTTCTCAACCCTTTTCTCTTTACTTTCTGTTTTAAACTAACAAAGGAGGGTTCTGAAAAGTGATTTTATAAATCCACGCAACAATACAATCTTGTTTATCACATAAAAATATTTCAAAAGCATTTTACTCAACCTGCTGAGTCATATCAGCAAGTTGCTGAAAGCACCAGTTTCGGAAGGTTGCTCAAATCTATTTACAAACACTTTGCTTGTTTCAAAGGTTTTCATAAAATCTGCAAAGAATTATAAAACACTATTCAACCCCCCTTCTAGTGTTTCCTGTGGTTCTAACAATTTCAAGGGTTGACATAGGCATTAGAGTGATTTTAATCCCTCTATTTTAAAGGAAAATTAATTAGAGTAGCCATCATGGATAACTCTCTTATCAAATTTACAAGGCCTACCCAACAAAATATGAGTAGCCTCCATAGGAACCACATCACATATGATCTCATCTTGGAATGTTTTTATAGAAAGGGCCATTAGGACTTGTTTGTTAATTACCCTTTCCCCTTCATCGCTTATCCAACTTAGCTTATAGGGTTTAGGGTGAGGGGTGGTTCTCAATCCAATCCTTTCTATCATTCTCATACTAGTTATATATGTTTGTGCAACTCCCTTCATCAATGATTAAGGAGCAAACTTGACCATTAACTATGCATCTAGTGTGAAAAATGTTTTCTATTTAGTCATTCTCTTTGATTGATTGATTGCCTAGGACTCTTCTAACCATAAAGACATTTCCCTCTATCCTATAGTGTTTATTCACTTCTTTTTCTTCACTCTCCTCATCACTATTAGTTTATGTTGATTCTTTAGAGCTTGCACTAGTATACTGTGAAGTCTATAAATCAGTTTAAGTATTTAAACATGATTATAAGACTTAACATCCTTTAGTTTTAATGATTAACAAATAAGATTAGATAAAGAACAAATAAGATTATATAAAGAACAAATTAGATTATATAAACAGGTTCTACTAAGAAAGGTATTAGTTTGTTAATTATGTTTCAGGATGGAATACTCTTTAGAAGAAGAAGAAGATTTTGTGAACAGAATCAGAATCAGAAGATCAGAATCAGAAGAACAAGAGTGCAGAATCTGAAGAAGAATAATCCTTAACAGAGTTGAAGCAACTGAAGAATAGAAGTGAAGACTTGAAGACTGTCTGAAGAAGTAAAGACTTGAAGACTGTCTGAAAAATTGAAGACTAAAGAGACTATCTGAAGAACTGAAGGCAGAAGATAGATGAAGAAGTACAGATTCAAATATACACCTGTCTGAAGAACAACAATGAACTGAAGAAATGAATACAAGATGAAGCGGACTGAAGTGTTGAAGCTGTCTGAAGTACGCAACATGTCTGAAGTATTGAAGCTGTCTAAAGTACGTAACATGTCTGAAGCAAAAGAAGCTGTCTGAAGCAACGAAGCTGTCTGAAGAACCAAGCCCGTCTGAAGACTGGAACCCGTCTGGAGATTGGAACCCGTCTGAAGATTGGAAGCCGTCTGAAGCTTTAGTAATGACGTGGCATCTTTGCTGAAACCTTGCGTGAAGACTTTTCTGAGTCTCTGCTGCTCGTACGTTTTGGAACACATTTTTGGCAAAGTCACAGAGACCTTTCCTGGTGCCTTTAAAGTTCATACACCACTGAGGAAACCTCTGCAACAGTCGCAGCAACGCAGCAATTCCTAAGGCAGCCTTTTGGCAGATGCAACGTTGTACTATGTCAGAACTTTCAAGAAGCGTGTCTCACAACGGATTAAAAGAAGACTATTTGCTATCTCTAAACGATAGTATTTCATCGAGACATTTCTTCATTTGTGCAATCCGAAAGAAAGCAGAAGAAAAGCTCAGGAGACTAAGCAAAAGCAACAAGGAAGATGTTTGAATAAAATATATTCAATTCAACATCTTTATCTAAATCTCAAAAGAGGAATCTGCTAACAACGACTATTGGTCAAGACATCTCATTCAAAGAAGTAATGATTTCAGGAGCAAATGAAAAAGAAGTATATGTAGAATAAGCAAAAAGACAAATTCAACGGATACCTACTCCCAAGAAAATAAGAGGAAATCTGAAGAAAGCAGATGAACGCAGAAGAAAGCAGAAGAAAATCAAGAGAGAGAATTAGCAGAAGAAAGCAAGCAGATGCAAGATAATGCAAGCTGGAGCAAGCAGATGCAAGCTGGATAAAACAGATGCAAGAAAGCAAAAAGAATTCAAGAGAGAGAATACACATAATCATCACATCTCTCAAAACAGAGCTCATCAACAGAAGTGTCAGAACGGGAGTATTCTGAACACTCAATATGCTTAAGGAGAAGCAACCGTTTGAGAAGCTATTACACAACGGCTATATGAGCCACACCATCAAAAGCTCAACGATATTATGAATTATCTTCAACGGCTATATTCAAGCAGAACATATAAATAGCCTCAAGAAAGAAGTTAAAGATGTTGGTTGGTTGGAAGATCAATCAAGCCATAGTTGTTGTCCTCAACAATCAATTAGGTTGTTGGAAACAACCATGCAGCTGCTGTTGCAACCAAGTTGGTAAGAATGATCAACCAAGTTGGATCAATTAGGATTGTTTTTCAAGAAGGTTCTTGAAATCAATCAGCATGAAAATTGTTAACTAGGCTGAGTGTCTTACAGTTAACAAGAGTTGACCCGAGCTTAAATACATCAGGAAAATGTCAACAACAATTGATCAGAGAGTTAATTCTCAATCGGGCTACTGATCAGCTGGTCAGTTAGTTAGATTGTACAGTTGGTCTGTTGATCAAGTGAGTTGGTTGTCGGGAAGGCAATCATGCTGTACAAATGACTATCAAACCGGGTACGGTTTGAAGCTTGGATGATATCTTGGATTTAGTGGGTGAGAATGTAGCCCATGGAAACCAATGGTTGGAGAGGCTGGAGCTTAATTTCATATCTCACTTAGGCCAAACTAGTTGAGGGAGAAGTACCTCACTTATTAGAGACGAGATTGTACTTAACTTAAACACTTATGTCTCTGTCTTACCCTTGTACTTGGATTCATTCATTGTATCCTGAGTAGTACTCAGTCAACCTCTAGTACAGGAAGAGATTAAGTTTATGTTTCATGGAAACTTAAACTTAGTTTAGTTTGTCTACACTTGGTTAAGTGTTTGAGAGCCTGGAGAGGCTTGGTGGAAGAAAGAATACTCTACACTTGGTTAAGTGTCTGAGATCCTGGAGAGGCTTGGTGGAAGAAAGAATACTCTACACTTGGTTAAGTGTCTGAGAGCCTGGAGAGGCTTGGTGGAAGAAAGAATACTTGTGGTAGAGCTTGGAGAGGCTTGATAGAAAAGAATACTTGTTGTTTAGCCTAAAAAGGCTGTGGAAAGAATACTTGTATCTGTGGATTCAGATAGTGGAAAATCCAGTGGTAGTTTGCCTCTGGGACTGGATGTAGCTCACGGGTTTGTGAGTGAACCAGGATAAATTCTGTGTCTAAGTTTTCTTTGTCTTAATCTCTTTTACTTACAGTTTTCATATTTACGTTGGGGGATTGAAAAGTACTTTTCATAACAAGCTTAACTCAAGGATTTCAATAAAACAAGTTTTCATACAAACATAACATTAAAACGTCTCTAGTGTAGGTTGAAGTATTATAGAAGAATATATTCAGAGGGATGTCTGAAATATCTTTCTGAAGTGAGCCCAACAGGAACTCAGTTCAGACACATGATATAGATGGTCTCTGATCATCTAAAGTATTTCAGAAATAGTTCTGAAGGTACTCTTAGTAATATTCTTCAAAAGACACTGAGAGAAGTTTCTTTTTTAAATCAAAACAATCTTAAGTATAAGAGAAAGTTTTTTAATCTAAATCTTTCATATATTCCGCATGTATTTAAAATAACTCTGATCTTAAGATTGGTTTGCACAATGATCACTTAACGTGATTGATTTAAAATAAAGATTTCCAAAATTGTCTTAAAATGTCTAAAACACTATTCAACCCCCCCTTCTAGTGTTGCCTGTGGTTCTAACAATTGGTATCAGAGCTCACCTTCGGGTTGAGCATCTAACAAATGCAGAAGGAGTAGATCCTCAGAAGACGGAAATCTCACCAAGCTGAAGCAACTCTGAAGAATGATAATGAGAATAGGAAAATCATTTTCCAATACTCATTATTCATAAGGCTAAAGCACAGGACGTAACTGGAAAAGGAAAGTGAATCTATCTCTAGATCACAAACGGGTAATACATTTCCTATCTATATTTAAGTTTTAATTTAAATATAGTTATTAATACGTTGCATGATTTATTTTATTGAAATTGTTTATAGTATAAAAATGTGCTTCATGATCTGGTTATTTGAACTAATTAATTCTTAAATGTGTATTCATCTTAATTATGTGAAAATAAATTATCACATGCTATGTGTTTTAATCTGTTTTATGTATATACTTGTTGCATATTTTCTATGTTAAATTAAATCATTTGAATGGTCGTGCATGATTAGTAAAACAGTATGTTGCATTTGAGATAATGAAGAGTCATATGTGTTGTTTTGATAAATGCGAAACGGCGCAATATGAATCATTGAATCATCAACCGGTTTCTCTCAATTGACACGATGCACTACTCCCCACACCGGTTCAGTGCACTTAACCGTCTCTCATTAATGCCTGAAGCACGCTCTCTTGCTTATATAAAAGGATTGGACGATCAACATGGAAATCACACTTTACTCAATCCTTTCCCTAAAAAGGTCAAATCTCCCCAAGTACTCTCATCTCAGAAAGATAAACTGTCCTATAGTATTCATGGCAAATACTTCAGTATCATCATCAAAAAGGGGGAGATTGTAAGGTCCAAGACCCTTTGAGCAAAGGTTTTAATGACAACAAACTTTCACAACAATATTCTAAGTGTTCTGAATACTTTGGTACTAATGCTTTCACTTGAGAATGCTTGAAAGAATACAGGAAAAGTTACAGAAGGAAGGTGCAAAGATCAAAAACATCATTTAACATAAGAACATGTGTCCAGAAGCATGTTACATAGAGCTTTCATGTCAAAAGTGATGAAACAAGTTCAAGAAATAGCTTCTTAGCTTCAAGAAGGTCAAAACAGTTCATCTAAGATCCCAGGAATATTAAACTGAGTTGTATCAAGCTTCAGAAGCAAAGTTGAAGCTTTGAAAGGATCATTCAAGACCACTAGAAGCATGAGAAGGAGTTTTTCATGAAACCAGACACCTTCTGAAAGTGAAAGATCACTTAAGCAATTCAAGCATAGTCATTCCAAGTGTTGCTGATGCAAACAAAGCAATTGGAGAAGATCAATGTCACTAGAAACACAGTTTTGTCCTTAGAAGCAAAACTTACAGTTTCTGCAGGAGCATCAAATACTTATTTGAGGTTGCAAACAAGATCAAAGTATCTCTAGAAGCATTGAACAAGTTCCCACACTCCTCAAGATATTATCCTTGAATATTTCAAGTTAAAGAACACTAAAAGGAGCTTCCATAAGCATAACTACTTCTCTCACAATGCAAATAAAGCAAGGACAAAAGATTGGAAGCTTTACAAGCATATTTGAAGAAGAAACAGAATTTCTGCACACTTCCAGAAGATGCAGTTTGCTTCTGCAGAAGATACAGTTTGCTGCAGAAGGAAGAAAACAATTTTGCAGAAGAAACCTAATGACAGACTTTCTGCAGAAGATACAAAATCCATCATAACTTGCTAAATTCATTTATGAGGCTGCAACTAAGTTTATTACAGGTAAAATAATCTGTATCAAGTTTTTGAATAAGCCCAGGTTGATTACAGAAGAAAAGTCTGCAGAAAGAACCAAGTTGAATTTCTGCAGAAGATACTGTCCAGAAGATGAGACCAGTCAACCTGACAGCTGTACCAAGCTGTAACCTTGCTGCAAAGTGAAAGTGACTTGTCCTAAAGCACAGCTGGTTTCCAACGGCTAGTTTGACCACCATAACTCTATAAAACAGCCCCATTCAGCTGGGCAAAAGCAAGGAGAACAAAGGGGAAGAAATCCAAAGAAGCATAATGTAGAAATCCCCTTCTAGAGTGAGGTTCTCCTTCAACCACTCCAATATGAAGAGCTGCTGTGCATAATTCTTAGAGAGTGTGTTTAGGCTCCGTTTTGTAATGATTAATCCACTCCATGAGTGTTTTATGAGCCATATGTAAAAAACCCATATCTTGTTGAAGAGTGTTTGTAATCTCCCAAGCTAACTAGAGAGAGTTAGTGTTGGTTTGAGAGGGTGTAGAGCCTGCAGAGGCTGAGCAAATAATACTGGTGTTAGAGCCTGCAGAGGCTGCAGAATAATACTTGTAAGGAGCCTGAAGAGGCTGCACAATAATACTAGTGGTAAGGTGCACCCAAGAAGTCATTGTATCAAGGTTGATATAGTGGAAAAATCCTACAGGTGTAGGTACTGGATGTAGCCCAAGGATTGTGAGGGTGAACCAGTATAAAAATCACGTGTGCAATATCTCTTACACTTACTCTCTTTAATTTTCTGCACATACATCTATTGCTTGGTTAGTTATTGTTCATATTTTGAATATTTAGCAAGCTACAAACCATATTTTGATAAACTTGTTTTTAAACTGATATTTTCACATAAAACACATTCATATCAGTTAAAATGCTGATCTGGAAAGTTTCATTACATTATGAAACTGTTTGGTGCTCCAGAAGCACATTTCTTGAAAGATGTTCATTGTTCAACATTGGAACTTGAGGTTCAAACTACTAAATTTTGATAAACCTATTTTTGAACTAATATTTTCACATAAATCACATCCATATTAGTTAAAATACTGATCTGGAAAGTTTCATTAAATTATGAAACTGTTTGGTGCTTCAGAAGCACATTTCTTCAAATCTGTCCATTGTTCAACATTGAACTTGGGGTCCAAACTACCAGATCTTTATAAACATGATTTTAATTCAATCTAACTTGATATTCTAATTGATTACTACTTAAATATCAAATCTGGAGAGTTTTATAAAGTTTCAAGTTCATTTGACCCTTCAGAAGATAGGTTTAAAGTGACAGATTCAATGTATTGCTTCTGCACAACTGCAGAAACTTTAAACTATTCTTCTGAACAGTTTTTCTCACATAATCTTATTAGTTATTGGTTAAATAACTATTCTGGAAAGTTTTATTAAAATACAAAATCATTTGACCCTTCAGAAGATAGGTTTAAAGTGACAGATTCAATGTATTGCTTCTGCACAACTGCAGAAACTTTAAACTATTCTTCTGAACAGTTTTTCTCACATAATCTTATTAGTTATTGGTTAAATAACTATTCTGGAAAGTTTTATTAAAATACAAAATCATTTGACCCTCCAGAAGATTGGTTTAAAGTGACAAATTCATTGTTTTGCTTCTGCATAATTGCATAAACATTATATTATTCTTCTTAACCTTATTCTGAGTTGTAACTACATTAAATACATTATATGGAAGAATAAATTTTGATGATATCAGTCCTTATGATTTGGCTTGCCTATAAGAAGATAGTTTTATCTACTTAGTTGGCATTATACACTAACCACTATCTTCTAGAAGGAACTTCTGATAGCCAAGGCATTCCTTGAGCAAAGATCAGTAAGTTGTTCAAAGTACTTGCAGGTTGGACCAAAAGTTTTCAAGGGTCACTATTCAACCCCCCCTTCTTGTGACTCTCTGATTTACTTCAATTGGTATCAGAGCTCAACCTCTCTGGGTTGAGCACACTTAACCGTGTGAGAGGAAAAGATTCAGGAAGAAGTAATGGCCAACCAAGAAGCATACTCTCAGAGTGTTGATGCAGAAAATTCAAGAAATGAACAACTTCAAGAAGGAGCCAATAATGCTAGAAATTGATGCAACTCTACATGTGGCTCAAATGGACTTTAAGGTATGTACTGCTAAATTTAAACATTGTCCTCCCTATGATGAGATAGATTTTGCTTATGATGGATTCAATGATGGTTTGATAAACTTTGAAAATAAGAATATGGAATTCTTAGAAAGAAGATTCTTTATTAAACTTCAAATTAAAACTTTGAAGGCTGAATATGATTTTCTTGAAGAAGATATACTTGCAAATTGTGAAACCTCAACTGTCTTCAAAAATCATGTTAATCTTGAAAATGAAGTTGAAAACTTATCTGCCAAGACTGAAGTATCTACTTGCTCTTAATCCATGTTTGTCAATAATGGAAAAAATGCTATTTTACATGGAAAACTAAGTAAAGGTTGTGGCAAACAGATTTAAGAATCTTATCACAATACCAAGTCCATGTTTTTTTCAGAATGATGTTTAAAATATCAAACCATCATCCAGTCTCATTATCATGGTCATCTCTCTTGTTTGAGCAATTTTAGAAGAACTATTTATATGAGAGATGCAATGGTATGGATTGTTAAATCTTTTAAGAATTCAACCACTAACACTCAAGGACCCAAGATGAAATGGGTACCAAAATGTCTCCTTAGTAATTTTGTTATGCAGAAAAATTCTCAAAAAGATAGGACTATTTGCTAAAGGAAAAACTTCCAAGGCTTAGATGAAAATATTCCCCACAAAGAAGGAACATGACTCTAGCCAATGCTTCTCAAATGCTTGGTGTGAAATCTCAAAGGTTCATGAATTATAGAAAGAAGCAATGGGTAAGAAAAAGTACTGTTTAATTGACCAAGAACAAGGTATCAATGATTTCTGTCCCCAATGCATATTCATTTCATAGAATCAATGAATTTGAAGCAGATTCCTCATAGGTTTATGCTAAGGTCTTGTGTGCTTGATGATTGAATGATCATCATTGACTTACATTTATATGGACATTCTATTCTAATTACTTAATTAGTTTTGAACATAAAAAGAAAATGTTTAGAAGATCAAAAGTAATATGCTAAGTACTGCTATTTTAAAATTCTGATATAGCTACTTTTAAATGAGCATAACTTGGGCTACAAAAGTCTGTTTTAGGTGAAACCAATTTTGTTTGAAAGATTATTGATGGTAGTATCAAACTGGAAAATATGAGAATTTTACCTTAATCACAAAAGTCCCAATAAAAGTTTGAATGCAGTTGTTCTATAATAGTTTCTGATGTAAACTAGTCAACTTCAATTGATCATATCTTGAGCTATAGAAATGCTTTTTGAGTGAAACCAATATTGTTTGAAAGTTCATTTATGATATTATTAAACTTGAAAGTTTAATAAATTTATCTTAATCACAAAAGTCCCAGTAAAATTTTGAATGCAGTTGTTCTGTCATAAGTTCTGATATAAACTAGTACACTTCAACAGATCATAACTTGAGCTACAAGAATGTTTTTTTAGTGAAACTAAATTTATTTGAAAGCTTATTCATATTAGTATCAAACTGGAAAGTTTTAGAATTTTATGACAACTACAAGAGTCCCAGTAAATTCGCGAATGTAGTTGTTCTGCTATAAATTCTGATATAAAGCAGTCCACTTCATCAGATCATAACTTGGGCTACAAAAGTGATATTTGAATGAAACTAGTTTCATTGGAAAACTGATTCATATTAATTTTAGACTGGAAAGTTTCAGAATTTTTGAACATATAAATAATTCCCAGTAAGTCATTAAAGTAGGCTGTTCTGTTATATGATCATGTTTGAGCCTACTATCTTTGGATGTTCATAACTGGTGCTAGGAAAATCTTTTTCAAGTGAAACCAGTTGGATTTGAAAGATAATACATAATAGTTTAATCTCATTAAGTATCCAAATTTTTGGTTGCATGGATCTGTATCAATGCATAAAAAACAGAACTGTCCTATTCTGCTCTTTGTCATAAATCAGTCAACTTACATGAATCATATCTTGGGATAGGAAAATCCAAATTGCATGATCTTTGTCTTGTTAAAAAGATTGAGATATCTAGTATATTATAGTGAAATCTCATCTTTGTGTGAATTGAAAATGACTCACAAATGCAGTTTGAAGTATACAATTCAATGATACTTTTCTGATCTAATGCACTAACTTGGAATTAGAATATCTTTGGATGTACAAATCCAAATGAGATGATTTTTGTGGCCTTAGAATGATTGTATCATTCTTTTTATTGTGATCATATATTTGTTCAAAAGTTCTATAGATATTGGATTTTAAAGAAATGACTAGAACCATTTTAAATGACTCTAGTGTTCAAAATCTTTTTGGGCTAAAGTTGTAAGCATCTCATGCTATACTTTGAATATAGTCACTATTAGAAGCATTTATAAATTGTGGAAATGAAGAAAACTAAACATTTTACTCTTGTATACATTTGGGTGTGAATGGTAAGTTTGATTCAAATAAGGCTATCTTGCATATTCTTCCACTTCAAAAGCCTATAGGGTATACCATATTAATCAAACCATAGAAGAAAGCATGTATGTTATTTTCAATGATTCTAACATTTCTTCTCAAGGAAAATACAGTAGTATATCAGATGATGAATCTGACAAGCTCCAGAAGATACCTTCTGAGAATAAAAATTCTCCAGAAGATACAGCAGAACAGGAAATTTCATAGAAGATTTTGCAGAAGATGTCTGTACATAATGAGAGGATCTTCCAAAGAGCTGGAAACTAATTATAGCTCATCCCAATGAACAAATCCTTGGGAATACTACAAAAGGAGTAAAAACCAGATCTCAACTAAGAGGAAATGAAAATAGTGCAGCCTTCTTATCTTAAATTGAACCCAAGAATGTGAATGAAGCTCTAGAAGATGATTCATGAGTAGAAGCAATGAAAGAAGAGCTGGAACAATTTGAGAAAAATAAAGTATGGACACTTGTTCCTTCTCCAGAAGATCATTCCATCATTGGGACAAAATGAATGTTCAGAAACAAGATGGATGAAGAAGGAAAATTGATGAAATCTCCACTCTTCAAGAAAAGTCTACAAAAGATCTTCTTATAAGATTCAAAATGGATGGAGCCAAGCCAATGACAACTCTAATGCATCCATTCACCTTGCTTGATAAAGACAAATGTGGTGAGTTTGTTTCTAAAAAGGAATACAAAGGTATGATTGCTTCCTTATTATTCTTAAAAAACAAGTAGGCAAGCTATTGCATTTTTAATTAAATTATGTGCAAGGTTTCTATCTTCTCCTAAAAGAATTTCATGTCATATCAATAAAATGAATATTTAGAATCCTTGTTTGAGCTACTAATCTTGGCCTTTGGTACAAGAAAGAAACAAGCTTTGATCTTGTAGGATTCTATGATGTTGATTTTGCTGAAGTTAGGATTGAGAGAAAAGGCACAGACGGTGAATGCCAAATTCATGGTTAATCTCTCTTATCATGGCAAGCAAAATACTATTGCCGTATCCGTTGTAGAAGCAAAATATACATCAACAGTAAGATATTCACAAAGGTTGGGTTTAAGCATTAAATGGAGGACTACTCTCTGAGGTACACTGAAATCCCAATCTTATGTGATGATTAAAGTTCCATGAACCTATCTATCAATACCATGCATCACTTTAGATCAAAACATTTTGACATCAAGTATTATTTTATTAGAAATCATGGTCATAAGCATGGCATTGAACTGAAATATGTTGAAACAAAATCTTAACTTGCTGATATCTTTTCTAAACATCTTCTAAGAAGAAAGATAAAGGTTCATTAAAGATCAAATGCATAATTGTTGTGTTCTAAGTTCAACACGAACCTTCTTTACCTAATCTAGAACACATAGAAGATGAATTTCCCATTTAGAAGCAAAAGTCATTCTTTTGAAGAGAGAGTAAAGAGAGATGGAATTCTCTCTATTGATGATATTCTCACATTCCTCAATGCCTAAGAGGGAGTTGTTGCCTTCATTTTTACTCACTATAAATAGTAGCTATAATCCAAAGTGAAAGATAGGTTGTTTTCTTCATATATTCAAATCTTTTTCACAACATTACTAATGTTTTGCCAATTCCTTGTATCATTCCTATCATTTTCACGAGGATCAAAGCTATAGGATGAAATGACATAAGATTTGTAGCTACTCATGTCCATCAAAGTTTACCAATTAGAGTTGTCCTTGTTATAATTGTTCTTGTAACAAAATCTCTTCCACTAGAACTCCTAAACCATTCATAAGAGAAGATTGGGATGTATATGTCTTCTTATAAAGACTAGGGTGACTCAAATTATTTAAAATATAGGAGCCTATGTATCCAAGATTAGTGAAAGCATTTTTGCTACAACTTCTAAGTTTAGGAGTGATGATCAATATCTTATGAAGGATATCAAGGGATACTCAATGTTACTCACCTATGGGTATATTCATGAATGTGTACATGTCTTCAATATGACATGCTGAGATTTGGTTCAACAGAATCTGCAGAAGGTACTTGCAGTATTCTGGGTTACTAGATCTTCTGCAGAAGGTTCTGTAGTAAGTTTCTAGTTTGAAATCTGTGTAAGAAAAGGAATAAGATCATTTCTTCTTTGCATGGAAGAATCTGTAGCAAGTGCTTCTCATGAGGTGATAAAGTGAAGGAAGAAAAAGAAAGAGGTTACATTGAAAAGATAAAGCCTCCATAGGCAAACTTTGGAACTAATATGGTAAACCAACTCCATACCTCTTCTATTCTTATATCCCATTATCTTATGATAAGGTCCAAGCCCCTATTCTTAATGATTCAACTTAGTTTGGATAAAAGGATCTTATCTTCAACATCTTACTAATGAGAAAATTTAGCTTAAAATTGTGTAATATGCAAGAGAAACAAGTAAGGATTGTGTAGTATCAATTCTGGTTTAACACATTTGTGTTACTAGCAAGTGTTTCTCATGTTCTACCAAAGCCTTTAGCTTACTTCCAACCATCTTAAGACATATAGATGGCTGTCATTTGATCTTATTCAGATCATCCCTCACATTCTAAGTAGCCTAGGATAGACAATGATGAGTACTTATTCCCTCCTATCACTTCCATGCCTATTTTGATGGATGACAAAAGGGGGAGAAGAATATAAAGATTCAGTCATAACAAATTTCTATCTGAATGGCACAAATTCAGGGGGAGAAATAATTCTTCATTGTTAAATCTCATTTTTGTTATTTGAATGGCATAAATCCAGGGGGAGATTTAATTCTTTATTGTTAAATCATTTGATTATTATTCCCCTCATTCAGAAAACTTAGAATTTGTTCATGAAAGTTTGTCATCATCAAAAAGGGGGAGATTGTAAGGTCCAAGACCCTTTGAGCAAAGGTTTTAATGACAACAAACTTTCACAACAATATTCTAAGTGTTCTGAATACTTTGGTACTAATGCTTTCACTTGAGAATGCTTGAAAGAATACAGGAAAAGTTACAGAAGGAAGGTGCAAAGATCAAAAACATCATTTAACATAAGAACATGTGTCCAGAAGCATGTTACATAGAGCTTTCATGTCAAAAGTGATGAAACAAGTTCAAGAAATAGCTTCTTAGCTTCAAGAAGGTCAAAACAGTTCATCTAAGATCCCAGGAATATTAAACTGAGTTGTATCAAGCTTCAGAAGCAAAGTTGAAGCTTTGAAAGGATCATTCAAGACCACTAGAAGCATGAGAAGGAGTTTTTCATGAAACCAGACACCTTCTGAAAGTGAAAGATCACTTAAGCAATTCAAGCATAGTCATTCCAAGTGTTGCTGATGCAAACAAAGCAATTGGAGAAGATCAATGTCACTAGAAACACAGTTTTGTCCTTAGAAGCAAAACTTACAGTTTCTGCAGGAGCATCAAATACTTATTTGAGGTTGCAAACAAGATCAAAGTATCTCTAGAAGCATTGAACAAGTTCCCACACTCCTCAAGATATTATCCTTGAATATTTCAAGTTAAAGAACACTAAAAGGAGCTTCCATAAGCATAACTACTTCTCTCACAATGCAAATAAAGCAAGGACAAAAGATTGGAAGCTTTACAAGCATATTTGAAGAAGAAACAGAATTTCTGCACACTTCCAGAAGATGCAGTTTGCTTCTGCAGAAGATACAGTTTGCTGCAGAAGGAAGAAAACAATTTTGCAGAAGAAACCTAATGACAGACTTTCTGCAGAAGATACAAAATCCATCATAACTTGCTAAATTCATTTATGAGGCTGCAACTAAGTTTATTACAGGTAAAATAATCTGTATCAAGTTTTTGAATAAGCCCAGGTTGATTACAGAAGAAAAGTCTGCAGAAAGAACCAAGTTGAATTTCTGCAGAAGATACTGTCCAGAAGATGAGACCAGTCAACCTGACAGCTGTACCAAGCTGTAACCTTGCTGCAAAGTGAAAGTGACTTGTCCTAAAGCACAGCTGGTTTCCAACGGCTAGTTTGACCACCATAACTCTATAAAACAGCCCCATTCAGCTGGGCAAAAGCAAGGAGAACAAAAGGGAAGAAATCCAAAGAAGCATAATGTAGAAATCCCCTTCTAGAGTGAGGTTCTCCTTCAACCACTCCAATATGAAGAGCTGCTATGCATAATTCTTAGAGAGTGTGTTTAGGCTCAGTTTTGTAATGATTAATCCACTCCATGAGTGTTTTATGAGCCATATGTAAAAAACCCATATCTTGTTGAAGAGTGTTTGTAATCTCCCAAGCTAACTAGAGAGAGTTAGTGTTGGTTTGAGAGGGTGTAGAGCCTGCAGAGGCTGAGCAAATAATACTGGTGTTAGAGCCTGCAGAGGCTGCAGAATAATACTTGTAAGGAGCCTGAAGAGGCTGCACAATAATACTAGTGGTAAGGTGCACCCAAGAAGTCATTGTATCAAGGTTGATATAGTGGAAAAATCCTACAGGTGTAGGTACTGGATGTAGCCCAAGGATTGTGAGGGTGAACCAGTATAAAAATCACGTGTGCAATATCTCTTACACTTACTCTCTTTAATTTTCTGCATATACATCTATTGCTTGGTTAGTTATTGTTCATATTTTGAATATTTAGCAAGCTACAAACCATATTTTGATAAACTTGTTTTTAAACTGATATTTTCACATAAAACACATTCATATCAGTTAAAATGCTGATCTGGAAAGTTTCATTACATTATGAAACTGTTTGGTGCTCCAGAAGCACATTTCTTGAAAGATGTTCATTGTTCAACATTGGAACTTGAGGTTCAAACTACTAAATTTTGATAAACCTATTTTTGAACTAATATTTTCACATAAATCACATCCATATTAGTTAAAATACTGATCTGGAAAGTTTCATTAAATTATGAAACTGTTTGGTGCTTCAGAAGCACATTTCTTCAAATCTGTCCATTGTTCAACATTGAACTTGGGGTCCAAACTACCAGATCTTTATAAACATGATTTTAATTCAATCTAACTTGATATTCTAATTGATTACTACTTAAATATCAAATCTGGAAAGTTTTATAAAGTTTCAAGTTCATTTGACCCTTCAGAAGATAGGTTTAAAGTGACAGATTCAATGTATTGCTTCTGCACAACTGCAGAAACTTTAAACTATTCTTCTGAACAGTTTTTCTCACATAATCTTATTAGTTATTGGTTAAATAACTATTCTGGAAAGTTTTATTAAAATACAAAATCATTTGACCCTTCAGAAGATAGGTTTAAAGTGACAGATTCAATGTATTGCTTCTGCACAACTGCAGAAACTTTAAACTATTCTTCTGAACAGTTTTTCTCACATAATCTTATTAGTTATTGGTTAAATAACTATTCTGGAAAGTTTTATTAAAATACAAAATCATTTGACCCTCCAGAAGATTGGTTTAAAGTGACAAATTCATTGTTTTGCTTCTGCATAATTGCATAAACATTATATTATTCTTCTTAACCTTATTCTGAGTTGTAACTACATTAAATACATTATATGGAAGAATAAATTTTGATGATATCAGTCCTTATGATTTGGCTTGCCTATAAGAAGATAGTTTTATCTACTTAGTTGGCATTATACACTAACCACTATCTTCTAGAAGGAACTTCTGATAGCCAAGGCATTCCTTGAGCAAAGATCAGTAAGTTGTTCAAAGTACTTGCAGGTTGGACCAAAAGTTTTCAAGGGTCACAATTCAACCCCCCCCTTCTTGTGACTCTCTGATTTACTTCAAGAGTAACTCGGCTGGCAAAGAAATTGAGAGCTGCAGAAAAAGAGCTTCAAAAGCTTAGGGCTGAAAAGGAAAAGGCTGATGAGAACCAATCTAATGATCAATGATATACGTGTGTCCTGTTTCGGAGTCTTTGTTTCTATGTCTTTGTGTTTATATTTTTAATGATATTGAAATTCTATTTTGTTTGAAGTCTCTCTGTTTTGATTCCTTGTGTTAATATCTGTGCATAATTAAGAACATAATTCCTTCTTAACCGATTAACAAATTGTATTTCTAAAAGATAAATTTAATTAACTTAATAAGAGAATTAAAAATAACCATCTTAATAAGATAATTTCTAAATTTGATAAAATGTTATCTGTAATTTTAAAAATACTTAATTTAATAATTAACAAATTACAACCAGGTGCTACTGAAAGGTATTTCTAGTTTATGCATGTTTCAGAAAACAGGTTTTTGAAGATAATCTTAAGAAGACCTTCAGAATGAAATACCGTCTGAACGGATAAATCAATGTGACATCATCTAAAAGGATGGGTAGTGTGATAACGTCTCCATTGTCTGAACCTGTTCAGAAAGTTCAAAATGAACTCACTGAAACTGTAGGTCAACAATGTTTAGATGATTAACACTCTATACATCTAGCCTAACTCAATCCTTGAGGATAGGTTAAGATGATTGTTCAAAGATTCTCTGGGAGCACAAAAGACAAAAGCATACTGGAACGTGCAGACATCAAGCAACCTCAGATGAAGAAAAGCACCTCTTCATCCAGAGAACAATAATCAGACCAGCGGTAACATCACTTCACCTTAAAACTTAAATATCTGTGTAAATTGTCTTTTAGTAAAACCCTTAAAATCTGATAACAAACCTTTATTTCTTTAAGGAGTAAAAACCTAAGATAATTAAACCATAATAGTTTCTCAGAAACTTGCTTTTACAAAATTCTCTATCTTCTTTCTTTTCTCTGTTTAACTTCTTTGCTTTTCGTTTCAAAAAGATTTCTTTTCTCTAAAAGATTTTCAATTCTTCTCTTCGAAAAAGTATCTCGAAAATCTGTATTGTTTGCTCTTCTAAAGAGTTTTCTCAAATAAGCTTTTATAAATGCCTCCTATGACAGCCAGGACTTCACATGTTCAGTCCACAATGGACATCACGTCACTTCCAATGAAAATAGCCTATAAAAGCAATCTTAGCTTGCCCCAGGGAAAAGACTCAAACCTCCTGCTTCTTTTTATTACTCAAGGTTCTATACACTCTTATGAGCTCTTATGGAAACCTCACTTATCACAAGGTTAGTCTTGAGAACTAAGTAAGAAAACCATAGAACAAGAAGAACAATAAAGAATGAAAGAAGCGGCACAGGAACAAACTCTCATTGGTGTCAATGAAGTCCTGAAGAAGATTGATCTCCTTTGGATGATGTATGGAATCAGAAGAAGGGCCGAAGTTCCCCTTCAGAATTTTCCCTACAACATTCCAGACATGGAGATCATGCTGCATCACCAGTCTATTAAAGAGACACTGGTGAACACCAGAACACCCAATATCAAGGGTGGTGTTCGATATATGGTGTGATGCACTTCTTCTGTTCCTAGTGTTAAAAGAAGTTTGGAGCTGAAGAGGATTGGCAAGGGCTACAGAGGAAACTGTTGGGACTTGGAAGTAGCCAGAGGAGCAGATCTTAAAAATCCCTCCCTTTTTCAAAACTTCTTTTGAACTTTCTGTTTAATGTAGTTCTCCCTTTCTTTTTCTTTCTTTTGGTTTTTAGAAAATGTTTTCCTTTTTCCTTTTATGTTTTGTTTCTCTTCAAAACCTTGTATCTGAGTAACTGTAACATTTTAATCTAATAAAATCTTCTTTGTTTAGTTTCTTTTATGCTTCATAACCTCTTGATAATTGTTTAACAAAATTTTAACTGTAACAAGAAATTCTTAAAAGATTGTAGAAAACTAATCAACTTAGGGGGAGAAACCTCAGTATTAAGAAGTAGATCTTTAAGTGTAACAAACTTAGGGGGAGAATATAATCACCAAACCTTTTTAATTAATGACAAAAGGGGGAGAAATATAAACTAACAAAATACTAAAAAGAATGGAAATATATAGGGAGATTATAGGAAGAAGAAATAAATAGCAAAGAAATATAAAATACAGTAAGGAAGAAGATAACAAACTAAGAGTTCTAATAATAAGTAAGAATAACAATAAGTCTTAACAATAGGTGTCTAAAATTCTAACAAGTAAAGATTTTAGTGTTCTAATAACAATAGGTATCTGAAATCTTAACAAGAAAAAATTTAACATTGGTTTATCTAAAATATCTGAAATATTTACAATAAACTTGTAACAGTTGGTTAATAAAGATTTAACAATTGGAATTGATTAATTAAAGACTTAATTGTTTCAGAAGATATCTAAAAGAATCAATGTCTGTCTCAGGGGGAGTAATATAGATAGGGGGAGTAATAAAATTGATTATCTTATTTTATTATCTCTCATTTCTTTTTATACCCATTTTGTCAGTAATATATAATTTATTTGTCATCGTTAAAAAGGGGGAGATTGTGAAGTCTATAAATCAGTTTAAGTATTTAAACATGATTATAAGACTTAACATCCTTTAGTTTTAATGATTAACAAATAAGATTATATAAATAACAAATAAGATTATATAAAGAACAAATTAGATTATATAAACAGGTTCTACTGAGAAAGGTATTGGTTTGTTAATTATGTTTTAGGATGAAATACTCTTTAGAAGAAGAAGAAGATTTTGTGAACAGAATCAGAATCAGAAGATCAGAATCAGAAGAACAAGAGTGCAGAATCTGAAGAAGAATAATCCTTAACAGAGTTGAAGCAACTGAAGAATAGAAGTGAAGACTTGAAGACTGTCTGAAGAAGTAAAGACTTGAAGACTGTCTGAAGAATTGAGGACTAAAGAGACTATCTGAAGAACTGAAGGCAGAAGATATATGAAGAAGTACAGATTCAAATATACACCTGTCTGAAGAACAACAATGGACTGAAGAAATGAATACAAGATGAAGCGGACTGAAGTGTCGAAGCTGTCTGAAGTACGCAACATGTCTGAAGTATTGAAGCTGTCTGAAGTACGTAACATGTCTGAAGCAAAAGAAGCTGTCTGAAGCAACGAAGCTGTCTGAAGAGCCAAGCCCGTCTGAAGACTGGAACCCGTCTGAAGATTGGAACCCGTCTGAAGATTGGAAGTCTTCTGAAGCTTTAGTAATGACGTGGCATCTTTGCTGAAACCTTGCGTGAAGACTTTTCTGAGTCTCTGCTGCTCGTACGTTTTGGAACACATTTTTGGCAAAGTCACAGAGACCTTTCCTGGTGCCTTTAAAGTTCATACACCACTGAGGAAACCTCTGCAACAGTCGCAGCAACGCAGCAATTCCTAAAGCAGCCTTTTGGCAGATGCAACGTTGTACTATGTCAGAACTTTCAAGAAGCGTGTCTCACAACGGATTAAAAGAAGACTATTTGCTATCTCTAAACGATAGTATTTCATCGAGACATTTCTTCATTTGTGCAATCCGAAAGAAAGCAGAAGAAAAGCTCAGGAGACTAAGCAAAAGCAACAAGGAAGATGTTTGAATAAAATATATTCAATTCAACATCTTTATCTAAATCTCAAAAGGGGAATCTGCAAACAACGACTATTGGTCAAGACATCTCATTCAAAGAAGTAATGGTGTCAGGAGCAAATGAAAAAGAAGTATATGTAGAATAAGCAAAAAGACAAATTCAACGGATACCTACTCCCAAGAAAATAAGAGGAAATCTGAAGAAAGAAGATGAACGCAGAAGAAAGCAGAAGAAAATCAAGAGAGAGAATTAGTAGAAGAAAGCAAGCAGATGCAAGATAATGCAAGCTGGAGCAAGCAGATGCAAGCTGGATAAAACAGATGCAAGAAAGCAAAAAGAATTCAAGAGAGAGAATACACATAATCATCACATCTCTCAAAACAGAGCTCATCAACATAAGTGTCAGAACGGGAGTATTCTGAACACTCAATATGCTTAAGGAGAAGCAACCGTTTGAGAAGCTATTACACAACGGCTATATGAGCCACATCATCAAAAGCTCAACGGTATTATGAATTATCTTCAACGGCTATATTCAAGCAGAACATATAAATAGCCTCAAGAAAGAAGTTGAAGATGCTGGTTGGTTGGAAGATCAATCAAGCCATAGTTGTTGTCCTCAACAATCAATCAGGTTGTTGGAAACAACCATGCAGCTGCTGTTGCAACCAAGTTGGTAAGAATGATCAACCAAGTTGGATCAATTGGGATTGTTTTTCAAGAAGGTTCTTGAAATCAATCAGCATGAAAATTGTTAACTAGGCTGAGTGTCTTACAGTTAACAAGAGTTGACTCGAGCTTAAATACATCAGGAAAATGTCAACAACAATTGATCAGAGAGTTAATTCTCAATCGGACTACTGATCAGCTGGTCAGTTAGTTAGATTGTACAGTTGGTCTGTTGATCAAGTGAGTTGGTTGTCGGGAAGGCAATCATGCTGTACAAATGACTATCAAACCGGGTACGGTTTGAAGCTTGGATGATATCTTGGATTTAGTGGGTGAGAATGTAGCCCATGGAAACCAATGGTTGGAGAATGAGGCTGGAGCTTAATTTCATATCTCACTTAGGCCAAACTAGTTGAGGGAGAAGTACCTCACTTATTAGAGACGAGATTGTACTTAACTTAAACACTTATGTCTCTGTCTTACCCTTGTACTTAGATTCATTCATTGTATCCTGAGTAGTACTCAGTCAACCTCTAGTACAGGAAGAGATTAAGTTTATGTTTCATGGAAACTTAAACTTAGTTTAGTTTGTCTACACTTGGTTAAGTGTCTGAGAGCCTGGAGAGGCTTGGTGGAAGAAAGAATACTCTACACTTGGTTAAGTGTCTGAGATCCTGGAGAGGCTTGGTGGAAGAAAGAATACTCTACACTTGGTTAAGTGTCTGAGAGCCTGGAGAGGCTTGGTGGAAGAAAGAATACTCTACACTTGGTTAAGTGTCTGAGAGCCTGGAGAGGCTTGGTGGAAGAAATAATACTTGTGGTAGAGCTTGGAGAGGCTTGATAGAAAAGAATACTTGTTGTTTAGCCTGAAAAGGCTGTGGAAAGAATACTTGTATCTGTGGATTCAGATAGTGGAAAATCCAGTGGTGGTTTGCCTCTGGGACTGGATGTAGCTCACGGGTTTGTGAGTGAACCAGGATAAATTCTGTGTCTAAGTTTTCTTTGTCTTAATCTCTTTTACTTACAGTTTTCATATTTACGTTGGGGGATTGAAAAGTACTTTTCATAACAAGCTTAACTCAAGGATTTCAATAAAACAAGTTTTCATACAAACATAACATTAAATGTCTCTAGTGTAGGTTGAAGTATTATAGAAGAATATATTCAGAGGGATGTCTGAAATATCTGTCTGAAGTGAGCCCAACAGGAACTCAGTTCAGACACATGATATAGATGGTCTCTGATCATCTAAAGTATTTCAGAAATAGTTCTGAAGGTACTCTTAGTAATATTCTTCAGAAGACACTGAAAGAAGTTTCTTTTTTAAATCAAAACAATCTTAAGTATAAGAGAAAGTTTTTTAATCTAAATCTTTCATATATTCCGCATGTATTTAAAATAACTCTGATCTTAAGATTGGTTTGCACAATGATCACTTAACGTGATTAATTTAAAATAAAAATTTCCAAAATTATCTTAAAATGTCTAAAACACTATTCAACCCCCCTTCTAGTGTTGTCTGTGGTTCTAACATATACTCCTCACTTTCTTTTATTAACATTGTTTTCTTGTTAGGACATTGGGAAGCAATATGACCCTTGCCAAACACTTAAAGCATTTAATATCATGAGTACTTGAATTAGAAGCATTCACATTCATAGGTTTAGAAGAGGAGGGGTTAGGATTTACCTTAGGGTTTCTCATTACCTCTCTCTCTTGGGGTTTGTTCTCTTCTTTCCTCAAAACTTCCTTTTCACGTTTTTCTTCTTTCTCTTTTTCTATTAACTTCTCTTGATCCTCTTTTACTTCCCTAGGGGTCATAAGCATGAGTAAGTGTTTCTTTTCTAAGCAGTGGAACTTGTAGGTGTTGGATTACCCTTCATCTTTTACCCTTCTCTCAAATTACCAAGGTTTTCCTAAAAGGATGTGTGAGACCTCTAAGGGTATAACATCGAAGGACTTCTCATTCTCATAATTCCAAATTCTAAACATGATTCTCACTTGCCTATCCACCTTAACTTATTCCTCTACACATATTTTTTTTCTTTTCCTTTTCCAATTCTTTTCTTTTCTTTTGACTATTTTTCTTTTTGTATTTTTCTAAATTGTCTTTTGCCCCAACAGAAATAATATAGAAATTTCAAATAACTCCTTATTAAAAAAAATTGTGTGTATCTGGCCTAAAAATAGGGCTGAAAATGATGTACTATAAATGATAAAAATTGACTAATTTCTAAAATTTGGCTCAAAATTGGTTAGCAACTTGAATAAAAAATTTTACCAAAAAGGTTAGCATTTCTTTGATTAACAGGAAAGTGGTCAAAACAAACAAACACACTTGGTGAATTTTTACGGATCAAAACAGAAAAATAAGTGGAAAATTTAACATGAAATTGATGAATTTCTTCTAATTTCCCGGCTAAATCCCAACTTAGAATTAAGCATTTTGCGTAAAAATAGGCAGAACACAGGTAGAAAAATTGAACAATACAGGCCCCAAAAATGTGTAAAAATAGGCAAAATAATGGCAAAAATAGCGCAAAATTAAAGAATTGAAATGTAAAGGGGAAGAACTGAAATTAAAAGGATGGTGGGAAATTGAAATTAAATGGCAAAAAAATAGAGGGGATGAGCAGAATTAAAAGGATGAGGAATTGACAGAATTTAAACGGCAGAAATTAAAGGGGATGAGAAGAAATGAAAAGGATGGGGATAAACTAAATTAAACGACTGAAATGTAATATGGAGTGCGGATGGAATGTGGATTGAATTAATGTAGGATAATGATATTTGGAAAATGGAAAAAAATAATGTTCCCAAATACTACACTCCAACAGAAAAATCACAAACAACAGAATTAATTGAAGAAGATGAAGAACAAGAAATAACACATGATAAGAGCATTTAATCAAACACTTAGAGGGGTTATAAAAACCGCGCCATACAGCCCCCTATACTATCTCAAATCAAGTAGGCAAACAGAAGTTGCAAAGCAACAGAAGAGCACCTCAGACCCAGAACAATCGAGAAGTCCAACAGTTACAAGAAAATGAAGCTTGAATACAGGGAAAAATAAGGAAAAATTAAGAAAAATATGCACCTCAAACAGCCCCAAAAGTTGCCCCAATTTGATCCAAAATGGCTCCAAACAACTTCAATTCCACAGAGTTCTAATTTCCAATTGATAGCAGTACGACATCTAAAATTGAAGCCAAAAATCAATGGGTTAGTGTAAATTTGAGAAAAACAAGATGAAAAATCAGCGCAAAAAATGGATAAAAAGTGAAGAAAATTCGAAAATGGAGAAGATGGGAGGTGGATGAATGCCACTGTGAAGGCAACTCATTCAGCAGATAAGTTCAAGGTCAGGCACCACCAACTCATGAGAGCTAAATAAGTCTCTTGAATGGTTTGGGGAAGCACCATCAACCCTTCTATAACTCACAGAATGAGGAGGAATCTCAGTAGAGTTTCTCTATATAAAATGTAATGTGTGAATACAAGAGGTGATGGTAACTGCTAGCGAACTCTGAGCTGGCAACAGAGATTCTGAGCTAAAGGGGAGCCCAGGCCTGACTTAGGCGCATGGAGCTGGACCAAGCCTTGGTCAACTCTCCTCATGGTCAACCTTAGTCAAGTCAACTTGAAGCCCATCATCATAATTAGAATTAATTTTAGTCAATTTTAATTGTAATTAGGATTTCCTTGTAATTTGCTTAATTGTATTTTCCTAATTAGGATTAGCTTAAGTGGGGTGGTAATTTTAGTGGATTTAATGGTTAGGAGATAGTTTAGCTATATGACTAGGAGGTCATGGGTTCAAATCCCATTAGGAGTAGTTTTTCACTCATCTTGTATTTTCCTTCCCACCACCTAGCCACCTCATTTTCATATAAATAGGAGACCACCCCCCTTGTGATCACATTTGATTTTGAATAGTAAAGGTATTATGCCAAATTTCCTCCTCATTGTGAGTAGAGAAGGCTTGGTGGTTCTTGCTCAAACCAACCAAAGACTTATTTGATTCTCCTGAATCAGTGGCGTCTAGCACCTGAACTTATCTGCTGTGGGGGTTTCCTGCACTGGCATTCATCCATCTCTTTTCTCTCCACATTTTCTTTCACTTTCCCTCCTTTACTTTCATTTTCTTGTGCTATATTGCTTGTTGTCCAGCCATGAATTTACTTGAAATTTTTACTTCTAACCGGTTGTTTTTGCTCAGTTCTAGATCCATAACCTTCCTACTATCAAGAGGGGAGCCTCTCCCTATTTATAGAAAAAGGGGCGGCCAAGTAGTGAGAAGGAAAAAGAGAAAAAATACAATTCCTACTCTACATGGGTGTTGAACCCATGGTCACCTAAGGCTAAGTAGCATGGAAGCTACTAGCCACTACACCTCATTAAAATATCTCCCATATTAGGCTAATCCTAATTAGGAAATTACAATTAATCAAAGTACAAGGAAATCCTAATTACAAATGGAAGTTATACTAAAATAAATGACAATCTTATTATGGGTATTCATGAAGCTTTGACCCAATGTTGACCCATAAAAAGTTGACCCATGAACTGGAGAGTCAAAATTAAGCAATTTGTAGGTCACACCCCATGCGCCTAAGACAGCCATAAGCAGTATAGGGTCTCACTTCCAGGTGCCATCATTTTAATTTGTTGATTGGTGGATGATTAAAATATTAATTTATTGTTTGTTCAAAGGTGCATGATGCATTCCAATTTAAAAGTGTATACTTAGTATATTTTTTCAGACAAAATAAGATCTAATCATGTAGCACATCTCCTCACTTTCCACTGCTTAGGCATCCATACTCATTAATTATCTGTCTTTATTAATATGTGTAACTTTTTGCATGTGAAGGATATGGAATCCAACAAACGTTGTCAACCTAATCCAAATAGTGACTTCCACGAACTTATTTTGGATGCAACACGCAGAGGTTGTACTTGTTTTTTGATGTTGGGTGAAATTTAACGAAATCATCCTAATAATGATGTTAAACAGGTCTACCATTTAATTGTCAATGCATTGGACATGGGTAACAAAGAACGGGAAGCCTGACAATTAAATGGGAAGAAGAAGGACAACAAAATGAAAAGGTTGAAGAATATAACCAACCTAGAGAAGATTAGTAATGGATGAGAAGGATATGCAAAGGGTATATGATTAGCACTTATGCTCATGGTGTGTTTTGCCCAGATATGCGTATGCCAAATGAAGTTTCTTAATTAGTTTTACTTTTAATAGTGTGTTGGAAGAGTTGTTTAGTACATGTGGTTGGACTTGTGTAATCTTAATTAATTAGTCATGTGCTTTGTTGAAACTTGAAACTCTTCCAGACCAGAGCCGCGACGCTTGTTTCTGTTTCTCTGCTAGGGTTATGAAAAGCGATTGCTATGGTCGAAAATTCATATGTACAATTATCATTATTCAGATCTGAACTCGTGGGCTTAGACAAGAAAAGAGTTAAATAAAAAGATCTGGTAGTAGGTAACAAGCAACTATAGTTGTGCTTGTGCATCAGATGTCTTGGGCTTGCTGAGTTGTTGTCTTGGGCCATTGGGATTTTCCTTCCTGTTGTTCAGCAGAAAAGAATAGAAAAACAAAATAATAATTGGGAGAAATAGCTATATTTGAGCACACTCATCAGGAAAGCTGCTAAATTTTAGAAGCCGAACAAGGGGCTGAGATATACGAAGAAAACCGCGCCGCGCCGCTCCCCTCCCCTCCCTTTAACAGTAGTGGTTCCTCCCCCCTCCCCTTAGGGGATGGGGGTTTCTCCTCCTTGTGAGGGTCTCCTTCTATTTTAGATGGATTATCTCCCCTTTTAGATGAGTTTTCTCTCTTTATGGTAAGAGTTTTATTTTTATTTGTTTCTTTTTTCATCTCCTTCCTCCATTTCTACCAATTCTTCCCCTCCCTTTTGGCTTCTTCCTACATCTCTTTCATTTTCCCCTCCCCTTCTCCCACCCTCTCTGCTATGTTTTTTTTTTTTTCATTTTTTTTCCATTTTATTTTCCTTCCTCTCCATAGTGGTGTTGAGCTAACATTTTTGGAGGTTAGTTTGCATATGAGACATCAAGAGGATTTTTCTGTTTAGGTGTGGCAGAGCCATATGTTCTAAATAGAAAATAAAAAAATGAAAGTTATTCACGCAACAAGCACCTCCAATGTCAATGTTATCCAGCTTAGGAGATTTGTTCCGTTGTCTTGCTTTAGCTGATTTATGAGTGAGCATACTTTATACTGTAAAGGTTATCGGTTTAGTATTGCAATATCACTCTATTCATTACAGTTGTACATGCCGTATGACTGCCCTTGAGGCTTAATGAATTAAATTTTGACAAAAAAAAATACTCAAATTCATTTAAGAGTAGTGTGTTTGAGATTTTCTTTCAATCGAAAACAGAATAGTGAAAACAAATTATTTTATGGCTTAAGTAAAAACCATCACCTACATGTTTCATAGCTGTAAAAGCAGAAGTAAGCAATTTTGGGTGATTAAAGTGGTTGACAATACGGACTATCCAACTCAAAGCCCAAATTGACTTAGGAGTTACTTATTGCAATCTTGGACATCATCATTAGATGGAAGAAAATGGCAATTAATGCATATATCTTAGAGGTAGGTTATCTGCCAATATGCTGTCATGAAGTGACTAAGATTATCAATTATTTAATCTTTAATTTCCACCGCCATTCCCAATTCATTCATGATTTTCAGTTCTGGTTTGCCATATGAATGAATCAACTAGCTTTCATAAACTTTATCCAACCCATGTGTTAGGTGTTATTATTTTTATTTATGAAGCCAACTTCAAGGAGGAAGGAAGTGGATTGTAAAAGCAGCAGTTTTATTTTAACTTAGTTACGCAATTTTTTATATATTGATACTCACACAAATTCACTCACATGTGAAAAAAGATAAGAGGAGAAAAAAAGAGGGAAATTTGAAATTTCAATCACTCTAAACTATTATTATTGATTAAATTATGATACATTATGACTATGTAACATGCCTTGTTTTTATAGGCATTAGTTTTAATTTAAATAATATTAAAATTCAATTATCAAGAATTGGATTTTGCTATAACTTTTATTTTTTGGCGCACACAATTTTATTTTATTCTTTTTGCTGCATTTATGATTGAGAGCCTACAATTTTTTGGGTAACAATTAACAACCCACACACATATATTATTTGTAAATATGTGTATAAACATGACTATTAAATCATCTTTAATGGGAATTGCTTAAAAGAGTTGCTTAATATAAAAATTATTATTTTAATGTAGGTCTCACAAGTTGAGTTCCTTATATAAACAACTTTTACCCATTTTTAAACGACTCAATTTATGAGATTCACATTAAAATAATAATTTTTAATTTAAGCAACTCATATCAAATAACTCCCGGAGTTGCTCTTAGCATCTACAATTTTTTGGATAACAACTAACCAGCATTATTTACGAAAATGAAGGATTTATGTGGTTAGAACTCAGAAGGCACATCAATTTTTGCATAACATCTTGGACATGACATATTCAACTTTTCCAAACTCTCTCCCCATGAAGCCGTACACACCTTGCAAATGCCTCTATTTTTCTGCATGACGGATCTTCTTTGACTTCACAATATTTCATTCTTTTGATTCTCTTCTGTCCACGTTGATCTTGCCGTTAGCATGCTAGCTAGCTTTTTATATGTATGTTCCCTTGTTGCTTTTGCCTATTTGGCTACCATGCTACACCTTTATCTTTTTACATTTGGGAAGGCACGCCCACTTAATTAAAGGCAAAAGAAAAAAAAGGGTCCTTGGTTCATAGTGGATATACTATGTTTTTCACCAGGAAGGTAGTGACGGTGGTGTAGTCTTCACAGTATTAGCGTGTTTGGTTCATCTAAAATCACGTTTCAAACATTTGAAACGTGATTTTAGATGAACCAAACACGCACTATGTTCGTCTGACCAAATGAAGATGATTTTTCTGTAACAATTTTGCATTAATTAACTATCCATTACCCTGTGTTATGGTATGAGAAGTGAGGATAAGAATGAAGAATACACCTTAAAAAAAATGTATGCATAATTGTCTCATATGATGTTAATATCTGTTACTGTTACTATATAAATTATAATTATGACTAATGGTCTTGGGGTCAATTACATTTACATGTTATTTTCTTCCCTCTTGCCAATGCTTTAACTTAGATCTCATCATAGGCACAAGAGAAGGAAAATATGAAGTGTGAATATAACAAACCATAGCTCAGGTCTGAACATACCCATGCCGATGGAGTGAGTTTGATCATCACTTAAAGGTAGCTAGCCATAATGACATAGGCCATGTTGCTTTTCAGGCTAATATTATCATTAGAGTGCTTATAATAATTAAAGAAAGGTTTGAAAAGTTATCCAACTATAGGGCTTTCCTTAACATAGCAGACAAATTGTGATACCATACTAGTAATTAAGTCATCAACCAGATCACATAAAGTCATTCTCTGAGGGAATCTAAATTTTGCACCCACTGCTTTTTGTTTGAATTAGGTAAGGGAATATCTGCTACCTTTAGACAAAGTTTAACAATAAAAAGTTGTTAACTAATGATGACCCTGGACGTGGAGAACCAGTAGCAATGACGTTATCAACATTATCATTATGGTCAAAGCATCAATTAAATTAAATAGATAATATATAGATATATCTTCCCAGGCCCAGCTCATTGTAATTGGGTCACATACTGAGCTGGGTTCTGTACTTAAGAGGACCAACAATGTTGAAACTAATGATGAATGATGTCTCCCCCATATTGCCTTAATCATTTCACCCTCTCAATCATAACCTTTTTATAGCCTTCTCATCTGTTTCTATCAATGAATCTACAAAACATTATGATAAATATGACCATAAGGATATGAAAATTTAGAAGCTCTTTACTAGTAAAATGTAACGATTTAAAGTTTAAAACTTGCTGATAATTAATTAAACCCTGAATTTTACTAGCTACAAACCCACCACCCCTTTTCTCGTATTGTTCATGCATGCATAAAGGAAAAGAAAAGATTGAAATTTTACTTGAGAGGAAATGAAAAAAAGAAAGAGGACTATGAATCTGTCCAAGCAGCAAAAACTGGCATCTGAGGCAGAGAAAGGGTAGGCCTCAAATGGGGGTGATGGATCCCAAGAATTCATGCTACTATTTGGATTAGTAGCCAATAGTTTGGTGGCTGTTGAAGGCATTCCAGAGAGCATTGGCAAACTTGTCCTATCTGGGCTACCTTCTCTTGAGCTGCTTAAACTTGTGGCCAATGAAGAAGGATTTGACACATGTGTTCTCATCTTGTTACTTGATTCCTCTACTTCTTGATGAAACATGTTATCTAAAGACACTGAGAAGGATTGATGAGTTCTATCAGGTTCAATTCTTGGTGGATTCTGGTCAAGTTGTTGTTGTTGGGAGGATTGATAGAGAACCATCTTCCACTGATCTGATTGGCCTTCACAGGTCTTCTGCATTAAAATGGCTTGTTGAGTGTCTTCATATGTTGATGAAGGCTTGTGATCAATATACTGAGTTCCACCCTCTACCTCTCTGTTCCTCCTAGCTAGTTCACTGCTAAGAAGGTTACTACTTGCCATGATTTTTTCCACATCATATTTTGTTATGTCAAAGTTAGTTACAGCATTAACTCCTCGGAATTTTATAGCAGCAATATCATAGGCTTCAGCTGCTTCCTCTTGGGTACCTAAAAGTTTCATTACAAATAAGAGTAATCATTAATTTTTCCTGCCAACATTGGAGCAATTTTATTTTTCTTTGGCCAAATTGGATAGAATTTAATTTATTGTGGGGACCAAAAAAATTGGAACAGAACTTTATGGTGGTCTATAACATTGGATTAGTTTTATTTTTTGGCCATAAACATTGGATTAGATTTTTAGAGGATAATTAAAATTTGAAGTTATGATTGTCTATCTGTTTGATTAAGTGTGTATCCATGTTTCAAACGTGGATCCGGTCAAAAGCTCGTGGTGATTTTAGAGTAAACCAAATACACCATAACATTAGTAAAAATGTCTCCAGGACTCTGCAATATTAAAGTGGCTCATGATCAGCCTTATAGGTTCTGAAAAGATGAGCTCAAACACCTTATAGTGCATCAAAAAGTTGTGTTTCAAAGTCATAAAGCACCTTCTCAGTCGCTTCCTACTATGGAAAACATGGTAATTGGTACATGATACACAGACTCAGGCCAATTAAAGAAAAAAAACTTCATAGTATATTCATGTGGAAAAATGTTAACCATAGAGTATGAAAGAACTCACTGAAGGTTCCAAGATATAGATCCTTGTTTCCAGCCACCCTACCAATTCGAGCTTGCCACCTTCCATGTTGGTGGTGTCTGCTACCAAGTGAACCAGAAGGGACCAAGTTTAAAAAAACTAAAGAAAATCCTTTTTAAATATTATTAATTAAATTGTAATGTGATATGAGACCTTGTTACTCCTCTGTACATGGAAGCCCCTCTTGAGAATCCACTGCTTTTTCTGATTGAGCAAGTTGAAAGATGTTATTAACAAGTTACATGGTTGTTGACTACTTGACTTTCAGATGATAGATAGAAGCAATGATTTTACCTTCTTAAATGAGCAACATATTCCTGCCTGGTCATGTTCTTCATTTCCTCAAGTTCATTTTGATAATTTTCCAACTGTTATAAGAGAATGTAATAAAAGAAAGTGTAATGATCATTATTAAGTCACTGTCACTGAATCAAACCTCATAAATTGAGTGCAAACTTGGAAGAGAAAAGAGAAGGAAATTAATTATTTTTTATTACAGGGAAGTTTATGTGAGTGGAGGGTCCCCAATACTTGAGTGCGGCCAGATCATAAGCTCTTGCAGCTTTTTCTTCCATATCATAACCCCCTAAAATCAAAATTTTGGAATGACTCGAATAAACATTAATTTTCCTCTTTTGTTTACATCATAAGCAAAATATTAAATGATATCTATCTTTAACTGTCTGGTTAATCTAAGCTCTAGGAATCTCAGCCAGAATTTAAAAACAAAAAAAATATATATCTAGCTCTTGGGAAACCTTACCTAGATAAACTGAGATCATCATGTATTTGAGTGGCATTCCCCACGAAGCAATGAAAAAAAAAAACCAAAAACAATAGTGAGATAAGAGATGACTAAATTCTAAATAAATGCAGATCTTTCTGACAGAGAACACAGTGAGTACTGAGTAGTCTCAATAGATATGTTTGACCAAAAAAATGCATAAGTAAAACAAAAGAAAAAAGTGATGAGAATATAGTCTCATTCTTACCTTGTCTTCCTTTCCTGCTTTGGCCCTCTTTCTTGCAGCTATTGTCCCATAGATGAGCTTCATATCTACCAGTCCACCTATGTCTGATAAACAAACACCCTTTAGAAACACTAAAACATAAAAAAAAGGAGTAAAAAACAGTTAATGTGTTGAGGATGCTCATGCATGAACAAATTGGTGAACACCCTTTACAAATAAGTGAACAACTGAACTGTATTATGGCCTTATTGTTCCAAACACTTCAAAGTAATGTTAATAGAACCATTGACTAAGGAGAACTAACCTTGTTACACCTCTATATTGGGAGGTTCTTTGTCCAAAGGTATCAATGGATTTCCTATGAACAATTTGCTTCTGGTCAACCTTTTCAGGTCCCCTTTTCTTTGTTTCCATGGCAACAGAATCAATGACAACAGGTGATGTACGCTGAGAACTTGTAACACAACTTGACTGTGAGCTAGGACTCATGGACAAGCTCAAAGATTGCAAATCCCCATATGCCATTGATCCAATGGACCCTGATTCACCTTCATTTTCCTCCACAGGAACAATCATCTTTGACTCTTGTGCATGGCTAGCTGCTGGGAAGTTCCTCACAACCCAGCTCTTAAGACCAGGAACTCCATCCTCAGCCATGTTTGGGACCTGAAGACTGTTATCTGAAGTTTGACTTTGCTTGGAACCTTCTAACATCACATCATGATTCCTCAAGGTGGAGTAATATGAAAAGTGTTGAGCATGAAGCTCTTGTGGTTGTTGTTGGTTGTTGATGTGTTGGACTTGGACTTGATTTTGGTAATTTGGGTTGTTTGGTCGTGAGGGTTGATTGTAAAGCATACTATCTAAGCTTAGAGGCATTGTTTCTGTGGCACTACATGCATAGTGAGGGGTCCCCATCGCCTCACTACCTAAGAAATTCTCCAGTTTTGGTGCTGAAGTAGTAGCCATTGCTTCACAAAAATAGATAAAAACAAGTTCAACAATTAGTAGTATAGTTCACACAAAAAAAATAAAAACATGTCTCACCAAAACAACAGAATATAGCAAAATCTTTGGTCTAACCTTGTGCTTGTGACCTACTCAAAGCTTCCATTCCATAGAGAGAGCCATCAGATTTGAGGGGCATGATAGGGAGGGTTGAATACAACCCAACATTTTCAGCTTCAAGTCCATAATAAAAACCATAGTTATTAAGAGAAGCAGAGTGGTAAAAGCTTGCTGGAACCACTTCTGAAGCAGCAGAGGAAGGCTCTTGAGACTGATGAGGGTGTGAAGGAACACCTATATTCATTTGGGGTGAGAGTGAGAAACCCAACCAGTTATTTTGATTGTTAATGTCAACAGTGTCATCATTTTCCATACTCTTCATTTTCCTCTCACAATCACTCCTTCACCAAATAACAGAAAATTGTCTCAAGGCAAGGCAACTCAATCATTGGGAGACAAATAAACTAATCATATCATATATAACCATATCTACTCTCTAGCTTTCCCACCCCACCATTTAGAAAGAAAAAAAAATCAATTTTTTTTTATGCTAAATGTTTTTGTCTTGGTTTGCAGAACTGACTAGGCCAAATCTAACCATGAATGTAAAGAAAAAGAAAAAGAAAATGTATCTATGTAAGAAGGTGCTGCAAGTGCATATGTATATATAACTAAGGTGTCTCTGGTTTTTCTCTGTCTCGGCGTGTATGTATATAAGAGGGTGTCACACTGGACACATTTCTAAAGGGAACAAAGCAAGTTCCTTTAAACTAAACAAAAAGAATGTGTTCCAGCAAGCAATGCTAGGCATCCTTCCCGCATTCCATGGGGATCCGTGTATGAGAAAGACCTTCACTTTTGCTTTATTCTACGCTCCCTCTTTGCCTTTTCTTTCTTTCCTTTATTTTCTCTTGGAGGTCATGGATTAAATAAAAAAACACAATAGTTAAATGTTATCCTAAAAATAGACCTGTGTGCTACACCCAAAATCAGAGAATGCAGAGGCCTTGTTTTTGTATAATGGATGATGCAATGCAATGCAAGTTCAATAAACAAAGTCACTCTCTCAAATTTATTGGTGACACAAATATGTAATAACATTCATTTAATGGAATGGGGCTTGCTATTTAGCTTGCTTGGTAGCTTTAATGTCTCAGTTCCTGAGGACCTTCAATTAGATTTCACGGGCCGTAGACATTGTGTCCCTCCCTCCAGTCACTTCAAAACAGTTTGCAGATCCTGCCCCTGCTCTCTCTGGACCCCTACAATACTTTGCAACTAGAGGACAGGTATCTGCCACCCCACAGTTATAGGGGTTGCCTCCCTCTTACTCTTACGACGTCGTTTCTTTTAAGTCCAACTTGGTATTGTGAAGTAATTTAAATTTAGAACATTTGGTTTAGCGGTCACGTTTTCAACGCTAGAAATAGTTGCGTTGAGAAATCTAAACTTGAGTTTGACCAGTTTTAACACCAAACAAAACATACATTTAATATCAGTTTGTTTTACAGTTAAGAATGTTATAAACCTATTTGTAACTAATGGAAGTAGTTGTTACTTTTATTCCAAACATAAATCTGAAGGGCTGCCAATTGTAAAACAAACAGAAGTTCAGATCTTTCACACAATTATTTATAGGGATAATGACACATTTTAACATTAAACCAAATATGTTTGTTTGGATTTTATCAAAAATCATGTTATAGATGTGGATTCGGATTATTTCTACTTTTTATTGTACTCTGTTGCAAATGTGGTGTGGGCTAGCTGCTCTCTGCTTTTGAGCCATTGATTTAGAAACACACAGAATTACCATTAGGTATAACCAACAATACTGATATTCCAAGTTTCAAGCACTGGCTTTGTTTTGGGCTTTTGGCATTTTCTTTGAACTGGGGTCATCAGAATATAGTTAACTAAGAGCAGCATTGTTTTATCCTATCCTGTTATACTTTAATTAATTAGAGTATCTTTGGATTATAGTTTTTACTTGGTAAACACTAATATCGAGTTGATTTGTATCTATATCTGAATATAATTTTAAGACTCAAACTATGATCTGAGTAAAAACAAAAAGAAATTTACTTTTCCATTAGATCAAACCATGGCTTATAAATTATTATTCTAATATGTTTACTTGTGTTTGTTTTTCTGTTATTACGAATTTCTAAGCATGTCAACAGAGAAGCAATAACTATAACTAGTTGCTTCATGATGGATGCAAGTTGGACTCTTCCCCAACAGATTTGCAAAAAGCAATATTGCTTGTTGAAGTTCTCTATCAGGGGATTACATCAACAAATTTAAGAAACTAATACAAGGTTCATGATCATATAAAAGTTCCTAATAGCAAGGTTCATGATCATGCTAGAGTAAGTTCAAGGAATGTTGCACATGTAATTAGGGGTGAATGGTTCTTTTTAGAGTCAAAGTGTGGGGTGGGGTACGGAACAAAACACTAAAAGAAAATTATGATATACAATATGATCTAACCTGGCCCAATGCTATATGGGTGACCATGATCATTGTCTATGCCATTCATCAAGCATCTAGAACAGAGAGCTTTTGGTTGTGATAAAATAGAAGAATAATTAAAATTATTGAGGTGCAAGATACAGTTCAAATTATATTTTATGAGCTTTTGGGATGGTCTTGATTGTAGTCAATACATGCATCAAGACAAAAAGTGAGAGATGTGAAGTCACCAACATTCTTCAACAGGGAAACTATAGCAAGTGGATAATTATAACAACCAAACCAAACCACACAAGCTTTCATTTGATCTTTTATTATTATTCTTTTCTCCTTCGGTTTTGATTTTTCATGACTCATCTTCAACATATATAAAGCAGTTATGATATATTTTACACACCCCAACTTGGATTTTTTTTGTTGGTTTCCGTTGAAATAGAGATTGAATTTTATAGAAGGTACAAATTCAATTAAAAATATGAAGAGCCACTAGCTTAAAAGTGTGTGCTTATGTTATTGCCATAAGTGTTTTGGTGAGGCAAATAAGCAGCAAGTAGCAACTTACCACTTTTAAGAGAGAGAATGAGAAACAAAGATGAAATACGACCAGAAACTTATGATAAAGTATGAAATCTTAAAAGTATAGATATCCCTGGAATAATCATGAAGTGAAGGCCCTTGATAAAGATAGGCTCATTTAAATTTATTCTATACAGTGAGAATGTGGGACAACCAATTTCACCCTCAACATACTTACTTTTATGTGATGCATACATTAATTAAAGTCTTACAAGACGTTTTTGGTACAACTCTTACAACAAGTGTTAAGTGAATTGGTTAATAATCCCACTACAATAAAGTACTGGCTTTGTGAAACTACAGTAACAACACCACATGAATCACAACGGTTGTTAAAAACAACAGGAAATAAAATATGTGAAGTTAATCTCTAGTTCAATAATTATGTTACATTTTTTCTTTGCTTTTTTTAAGCCTTGGAATTTAGAAGTATAGTTCTATTTACAGTTATTGGCTTACAATTTAGTGAAAATATTTATAACAGAAAATTTTGTTTAAGTTGCAAGAGTCATTTCATCGGACATAGTGTTTGATTTCCATTATAACATTGTGTATCCGGATTACGCTACTCTAGGTAGCAGCGTTGGTTCAAATCCACGTTTATAACGTGGTTTTTGTATAAACTAAGCATATGTTTGGATTGGTGTTTTACAAGGTTAAATTCACGTTTTGGACTGTAAACGTGAGTTTGTAAAATATGCATCTTGTTTGGCTTCCCACATGAAACGCACGTTTGGGTTCTGAAACTTGAGTTTGCAAAAAGCAGATTTTTGTAGCTTCTGCGTGTGAAACTTGAGTTTCCTTAATATTCATTTTCTAAAACTCACGTTTGCAGCAAAGTATCCAAACATGAAATCACGTTTACTCATATTCAAGTTTATCATAAATCACGTTCACTAAATACACGTTCATCCAAACTCAAGTTTGGAAACGCTAATCCAAACTTACACTAAAACACAATATATGCTTTAGTAATATTCCAAGATCTAAAACTATGAGAAAGGTACGGAGTTTGAACAAAATTGAACTCCTTTCCCAACAGTTATGACGTAAACCAGGGTCGCATTTCTTTCTGACCCCACTTGACAAGCAACTCACTTGTGTGTGTATATGTCAGATGTGAAAGAGCTAATATTGATCGTTCAATATTATTTTATTTAAATCTAATTGTGACTACTTACTGTCTATGTTTATAGTTTAATTAGATTTTTTTATTATGAAAAATAAAAATTGTTTTACTTAAATTTAATTTTACCATATAGTCTCAGGATTAACCCTTTTTGTAAGAGTATGCTCTAACCGATGTGGTCCTTATATTTGTGTGCATGTTTGTGTGTGTTTCAGTTTCCTGTTGCGTGTGCATTGAACAGGGAATTCCTGTGATAAAACTTTAAATAAAGATTCCATTTGATCACAATAATCATTAGTTTGCATGCAAATTTGCGTGACCAATTTCATGGAGACAGGAATTCTAGTGCGCATGATTTTGTTTGAGAAAAGAGATCGAAAACGGAGTTTGGCAGTGAAAAAAAGATGCAGCACAGGACCAGGAGGAATGTTGAGAAATAGAAAGAGACCCTCTTTTTGATTGTGGTAATGATGAGTATATCGACCCACCAAGCACTAGAGAGAGTAGTAGAGACCAATTTAAGATTTCTTTTCTTCAAAATTGAAATAGTGAATCACAAACAAATAAAGGACCTCCTGTACTGCCTTGCCAAAATTTGCTTTCTTTCCATTTCACCAACCTTTTCATGTGAGACAATGGTGAAGAGTGTGCTCCATGTTACCAACCAATCCATTATTCTTTTATAGAAACTTACACCGGTGTAAATTACACTAAGTATTACACCGCCGATAATTATAAATCGAATGTGTTTTTTGGTAATAAAATAATGTAGTTTCATATCAACTATTTAGCTAAAAAAACTCTTTGTAAAAATCTTACCATATATTTATTAATATCATGCTATTTTACCACATCTGATTTTATTAAAACAACAATGTAGCTATAACAAGGAGATATTGTTGAAACATCATATATCACACAGCAGTATATATTATTATTCCATTTACCTAAACAGTAAATAGTGGAACAAGAGTTTGATCACAAAGAGAATGATACAAATCCTTAAACCTTTCTGTTTAGGCCAAAACGGTTGGAGAAAAATAGGTCTCTAACCCACAGTGGAGACAATGAGAGGAAGGCAAACAAACCAGTCATGTGACCAAAAACAATTTGCTTTGGTGGTTTAGGGGCTAAAACTTTGTTAGCAACATGTCTAGCAAAAACTCTACCATCAGTTGCTTTGTCACCCTGAGAGGCTCTAGCTCTCTCTGCAATGACCTCTTTGAAGTCCTTGTAAAGTTTCCACTCATAATTACCTAATCTTTCCAAATTAGCCCTCCCCAAATTTGATCTCACTGACCCTGGCAAAGCTAGAATAACATTGATCCCAAATGGCCTCAATTCTAGCCTCAAACTATGTGACATGGCATGCACTGAAGCCTTGCTAGCACAATAAGACCCTGCCCATGGGGTTGACACTTTGCCTACCACACTGCCAACATTAACTATGCTTCCACTTCTTTGCATAGCCATGTGAGGCACAACATGTTGCACCATTCTTAGCTGCCCCAGTGTGTTAATTTCCCAAGCTTTTCTAATTGTATCAAGTGGTAACTCAGCTAAAGGCCCTGTGCTACCTATTCCAGCATTATTTATCAGAATATCTATGTGACCACATTTTGATATAACTTTGTCCACAGCTAAAGTAACACTTTGATCACAAGACACATCAAGCTCAAGTGTCTCTATGTTATCTGACTCCTCCAAGTCTGACATGTCTTGCATCCGAGTTGAGATGTCAGAGGCAAAGACATGGCAATTTTTCTCAGCAAATGCCTTGCAGTACTCATAGCCAATGCCACCTTTGGCACAGCCAGTCACAAGAACAATTTTGGGGTCACTCATTCTTCTTGTGCATACTCTTGTTGAATGTTTTGGGTTCTCATATCCTCTTATATGGATGGAATCAGATACAATAATAACAAGGATACAAATTTTAATATCAAACTATCCTGTCTTAATGCTGTTGCTCATAATTTGTGTGTTATTTGTTACATCATTAGGTAGGCAAAGGAATATTCTTTGCAACATATGCTTCTTTTATCTTGGATTGGCCGTCTGGCCGGCTATGTTGGAGTTGTTTTCTTTATGGCTGCAGTGTATGATGGGGATGTCATCCTGTCACTTTCTACTACCATTTTGCAACAAACATGGCTCCATATGCACAAGACATTTTCAGCTTTTAGTGACAGCCACTGGGATGAATTTAACAATGTGAGAAGCTCTAATAGTACAAAAATTATTATCCACTTATTACAAAATCAACACATTCCAGCTTATCTAATTTCTTGCCTCTCCTCTGTTATTTAATTACTAATTTTGTTCCTTTGCTAAACTCATACAGTTCTGCTTTTAATTAGCCTTAAATTTGTAAAGTAAAAAAGTAATTAACTAATAATAATCTTAATGAGCTTTTGTAGGGATAGGCCATCTGCCATATAACCCCACATGCTCACCCAAATAATAATCTTAATAGTTCATCATTAATAATGTGAACACAGGAAAAAATTGTGTTGATTTTAAGGGAAGTAAAAAGAATGGGGAGGTGAGAGTGGGAATATGGAATCTAAACAAATGCAATTAAATAGAATTGCCGAAACAAGCATAAGGAGTCAACAGAGAAAAGTGAAATTGGATAGCAACTTATCTGATTGGCACCACAGAACCCTGCTAATGCTATAGTGTATGCATGAGAAGAAAAGGTCCTTGTGCACTTTCTCTTTCAGAGGACAAGTATTTAAGTAAGGCTTTCATTGAACCCAATGGCATTTTTCTGTGCATCTCTTAGCCCCATTACTCCCTTTACTTGACTTTACCCTACGCCCAGTCCATTTCCTCTCTCTTTCTTCTCTGCCATTAATGTTGCATGTCGTACTCTTGGATGAGAATCTCTTTTATGACTACTTTGCTGACCACAACAAACATTTTTTCCTTTTACTTTTTACCCTCATTTTAATTTTACTTCCAAATATCCAACCAAATTGTACATATCTATGATCTATATCTTATGTCTTATGGTATAAAACCATCTTCTCTCACTAGTTTTGACATAGGCAAGAGTCTAGATGAGTTCTAGCCCTGCAGTGGAGACCTACTAGATTTTCTTTCACCAGAAAAGAAAAGCCATAAGATACTCAAGGAAATTAAATAAATAAAAAAAAATACTGAGCTCATCCTCATCCAATTGCTTCCTAATTTATTAAAGCCTATCCCAAACTAAACTATTCACATTCTTAGTACTCCATGTTGTCTGAAAGAGACTCAAGAAGTTCAAAACAGGGGAATCACATTGGAATTGGATTGTACATTTGGTGGGATGGTTGCTAGGAATTTCTTTCAATCAAAAAACAGAAAAAGCCGAAGCTTTTGTCAAAGATTGGACTCACTCACAGGTGCCTATCATATATCCGATACAACAAGAAGCCAAGAAAGCACTGGATGTTCTTTCATTTCTTATGCACTTTTACTTTGTCCTCACAAGACCATAATGAATGACATATAAAAATATATAATATGTTTGTTAAGGCATGTTGGCATTTCTGGCTTATCAACAGAATGGACCTAACTGATGTAAAATGTCTTAAAAAAGAATGACCACCCCAACCCAACTGGTTTGGACCCCCGTTAAGGGGATCTATCCAATGCTTGAGTACCTAATTGCTTCTTTTATTAACAGTTGAACCATACCCTATTCTTTGTCACTTCAACCACTTGGGTTATTTTCAACCGGTTAGTACAAATTCTTAAAGGAAAATAATTGAAAGATTCAAATTAACAGTACGTTTACTCCCTATTTCTATCAATTAAAAGGAACTAAAATGACCTCCATCATTGATCATCTTTGATATTTATAAAAATTCCACAACCACAACGCATAACGAGGACTAATAAACAAATCTTGTATGTGATGGCCCAAGAAATAAAAAACCCAGCTTGAGGATAAGATCAAGATGTAGGGCCAAGTACCACTATGACAAAGCCCCCACATTAAAGGGTGTTTGAGTTTGACCCTTCCTAGAAAGAGCGAGAGAAAAGGGGAAGAGCCGAAGAGGGATGCCGGAAAAATAGTAAACATAGTTACAATCAAGTTACGTTTCTGTAATTTTGAGTCTTTAGGCATTTATCAATTTACAACTATATAATCATTCATAAATCATAATGATTAAAACTTGAACAGCTTACATACATGACAATTACCATTTCTAAATCAAGTTTAGTTACAATATAATTGAGTTCATAATGAACTATTTATAGATTGAATTTTATAATTTATAGTATTTGTGTATGATTTTAAACCATATCCACAGTTTATAATATGTTGTCACGTTTGTGATTCACAGTGAATCCTATGCTACTAATACACTCTTTTTAAACTGAACATCTCTAATGTTATACAAATTTACAATTTTATACAGTAGTGTTAGGCAACTGGAACCTTGCAGCAGACATCAAAAACATCATCTAAGGGAGCATGATCACCTGTCCCTTCATCTTTCCTTGCATATAATAGTTGTTTTCCTCTGAACACAAACATCCCTCCCTAACAAAAATAGGAACGGATCAATTTAGGGAATGCAAGTTGTAATGTAATATTAAGTTTGTTTTCTTTTGCTACCAGATTAATATATCAAACCTGCTGCAACACACCACTTCTATCATCTGGAGTGGCTTCAATGGTATAGTTCTTGACAGCATTCCGCAGAGCATCAAATCTAGAAAGCACCTTTGCCTGTAATATCATTTTTAAGGTTAAACAAAACATATATTAATCAGCCTGCAAAATTGCAAATGTCTCAAAAAATAAATATACTTCAGACAAGTCAGAGGCAAATCTTACACTGGCTGGGTTGAAGAAAGTTCGGCCAAAACCATGGTAGAGGTTTAAAATATCATATGCCTGAGAGATGGCGAAATTAGTTTATATAAATGTTTACAAGAAGACAGTTAAAATGGGAGAATATTCAACATGCTACCCATCCGACTTCTCTCCTGCGCGGGTTCCGTGCTGCGCATCTCCAGCTCGGGCTCTAGACCGTCCGATGGAGATCGGACGGTTTGGATTGTACATGCAAGCCACATTCCTTAAAAACAGTCCCACCTTCCTTAAAAACAATCAATAAATCTGGACCGTCCGATCTCCATTGGACGGTCCAGAACCCGGGCAGGAGAGGCGCAGCACGGAACTCGTGCAGGAGAGAAGCCAATTTCGCTACCCACATGTTACCTTGCGGTCAGGATCAGCATAAAGGCAATCCATTGGAAATGGTAACTGAATATACAATATCAAGTCAAAAAGAAAATATCAGTTTTGACATCAAGAACATGTTCATACCAATATTTATACAAATGGACAATTTACATGAAAGATGTTCAAAATTCAGATATGTTAAATTCTTGAGACCCAAATTCTATGCCTGATCATGTTAAACTTCTATCAATACTGTTATCTTCACCAAATTTCGATATAGCATGTTTGATTTCCTGTTAGGAAGGCCCCAAAATCATGTTTGGGAAAACAAGATTTTGGGACATTCTTAAAAGGAAACCAGACATGTTATTAAACGTGAATCACAAGCCACTGAACCAAAATATACTTGAGACTAATAACTGAAAATAAATTTTATAAGTGTGACACTTGATCTAAAACCTTCATTGACAATTAGCATCCATAGATTTCAACCCGTCACCAGAATCAACCTTTCCAGATATAATGCCACACCTAAACTAGCAAGGGATGTCCTTTACAACATGTAAGATAATGATTGTCTAAAATTATCTCAAACAAATGAGAAACCCAATAATAATAATAATAATAAAAAGACTTGTAAGATTTGTCCCTTGCTTTATTTTTATACTATTTTTTAAAAAACATGTACTTTGATAGGAAAACACTGAAATGACAGAAAGAGGACAAAGAAATTACTCGTTCAGCAAGCATACGGGCTTTATTGGGAGCACCAACACCCACTGCAATTAATTTGACACCTGCTGAATCAAACCTTGCTTTGGATTCTTTCAAGACTGAAGCCAATTCCCAGCTTATAGAACAAGAACAGACAATCCACAGTTAGAAGAATTGACGTTCAAACAAGTCTTGATTGATGATCAAAGGTGAAAAATCAGTTACCAGCATGGGCATCCAAAGTGCCTCAAGAGGGCCACCACAGCTATTCCCTGCAAGAATCACCCACCTCAAACATCAACCTATAGTTTCCACAGGTACACAATTCATCACCTTTTATATTATTAGTACAACACTTCCTTTTAAAGCAAACATCACATGAAAAGAACAAATACATAATATTAGAACCATCTAATAAATTCATAATAGTTGAAACACCGCATAAACAAACAAAAGGGGTTAGTTATTACTTATCTTATTATTAATCTATATTCTAGTAAGTAAAAACCATAATCTAGGTAACTAATTTTGTACTCAAAACTTGTTCGAGGATAAAGATCAAAGCTTTCCATATATGAAGATAGAAGCTATGCTGACCTGATTCTGATCCCAGAGATCTTTGAACATGACAGGCTCACCGGCAGCGGTGAAAATGCTAACGTCACCGAGCGTTTCCGCAATAGTGGGACTATACTGGAAATTCGAAGCTCTGGCATAAATACTGTGTTTGCGGGTGACGACAAATGAACCCTTTGAGGCCATCAATTTGGGGGAGAAATTGACAGTGGCGGCGGGGAAAAGGTGAGAATTTGGGGGTGAGACTGAGATAGATGGATGAAAATGAGCTCGCAGTGAATGCAGGGTTGCCGCCATGGTGTGCAAAGGTGTTGAATCCAATTCAAAATCGAGATGAACCCTACCCTAAAGTTGATGAACTGTGGATGAGACTGAGACACAAAGCTCTGTTCATGTGTGATGTGTTATGCATAGAGCCACTGAAATTTCCGTGGCGGGAGAGAGATTTTCTTTTCTCCGCCAATAACTAAATATGAATTTAATATTATTATTTTGGATAAAATAATTTTTTTATCCTATAAAATACTCGAAATTTTAATTTCATCTTTGTTAGTTTATCTTTATGAAATATTTAAACTATTTTTTTAGTCTCAGTTGTTAACTTTGTTGTTAATTGATGGAGATCCTAACTCTCGATATTTACAACTCGATCTGAAATTATGTGTTGTTTTTACAACATGGTCTTACTCGGGATGTTTCTAATTGATTCCTAACTCATCCTATGGTTTCTTAAAACTAATGTTGACAATCCACTCACATGCAATCACTTAATCCATGAATCATGAAATTTGCCCCAGAGAGGTAATTCGATACTCGAGATGCATCCAAGGAACATGCAACAATCAATGACTTGAAAGACAATGAAACACACAGGCAGAACCAAGAAAACGCTGACAACCTGAACATGCAATACTCCTATCACTAATACAAGTGCAATCCCTATTCTCATGAATTTCTTTCTCGAATCCGCACCACAGGCTATCCCCTTAAAGGACGAGGCTTCCTCCTGGCTTGACTCTAAGTCTCAACTGGAGTCTAAGAATTCAAGGCTTCTAATTCTACTCCTTAGGGCATTTCTCCTGAAATCATGAAACTCGACTTTGCCCCCCAGCACAACCTAACTACTTCTAACCCGAAGCAGGTCAGGGTTCTATAACTCACCCATCACTAACCCCACCCGAGTATTAAAGTTGTGGGTAAGAATGAAGTTTCCTTGAACCCAGGCACTGTTCCAATCTAGGTTGTTGTCTAACTTAATTCCATCCTTTCCCTCACCTACATCATACTTCACTTATGTGAAGCTGGGTCTCCCGTCTCTAGGCCACTGGGGTCATTAAGAATCCCAATTACTGTTGAGCTGAATCCCAACTCCCTATTCTAAAGGTCATTACTGTAGTCCAATTCCGGGGTCGGGTAGGGCAATCTTTTCACAAAAACCTAGGTAATCTGAGGGTGTAGGTCTACTTTCATTTCTTTTCTCCATATCACTCTTTTACTTGAACAAGATCTATCTCGTGGGCTCGTACCTCATGTATCCTTAAGCTCTAAGGAAACAGGAACCTAACTCTGGTGGAAAAACTATGACCGTGTGGCCGGAGTGGAATTTACTACTTATATGATCTCTCATCTGGGGCATACTCTCGGGTCGTAGAGGGTCATCCGTAAGGAAATGTTCTACTAGACTGGAATGGCCAAGATGACTTTGATACCGAGGACCTACTCATTCCGGGAACCTACAGACTCTTCTCGGACACTCCGATGAATCTAACACGGTCGGAGTAGCAGGAGCAACTGCTCGGCCCCAAGACGCTCCCAACATTTGATCACCCCAAAGGTCCTAATAGTGGTTATAGGGGTGTTACACCTCCCCAACCTTACCTGGAAATAACCGGGTTTGGAGTCTGACTCGATAAGCACTAAGTTTTCCCTTAAGTGGTCCCGACAAATTACAAATCCTAACAATGAGTATCGAGCGGTCCAACAACTTGCCTGACAAAACTCAATACACACTAATCCAAAGGTGGGTCCTCCCTTATACTAAGTTCTTTGATTCCTATCTTCACCTCGCAACCACCAACTCCCTTAAAACCAGACCCAACATCACTTGTACAAATCCTAAAAGCCTCAATTTTCCACACTACTAACAGAGCACCATGACTGAAACAAATCTCTCCTCAGAGAGCAACAATGAAAACATACACACACCATTCAAAATACATAACATGGAAAGCAAGACAATTCTTATAACAATTCAAGCAACGAACCAACCTAAACCTACTTCAACTCAACCTTCACATGTTGTACTAACCAACATTACAATTCCCTTAAGGAAACTAGTGATCTAACATCCTCAACAGCTCCGAATACTCCCATCCACTTCTTCCATCTTAACTAAGACTCGTGTTTACTAATATCTAGTGATAAAATCCTATGTGGTGTTCTAGGTAGAGAACTGATTCCTAAATCAAACCTAATGGTGAACCTTTCCTCCTACTTGGAGTTTGGTTATAGGCTTGCAGGAAAACTTTCTGAACCTTGCTAACTGGGGTCACTTATACGAGTCACCGTCCATAATCCGCCTTACCATGCCTACAACATAGGGGTGATCAATCCCTATATTGCATTCAAGGTACTCCAGAATTATAGTAAGTGAAAAGAAATCTATCCTAACCACAGTCCAATGGATTGAACTGCTCTGATACCATAATGTAACGTCCTAATTTCTAAATTCAAGAATAATGCCCGTTGGAGATACTATTCCCAAACTCCTGAAATTATTTCGCGCCATTATCGATATCTTTACATACACAATACACCGAAGCTCAGTAAATCCAACGTTGCTTAAGCTTAACACATAAACATAAACAAAAAGTAAAAGGGTAAATACCATCAATGGCTAAATACACATTTATAATTACACAAGTTCTGCCTTAAACTGTAATAGTACATAACAGAATCACAGGATCATTCCATTGTATTCTAAACATGACCATAAACTTCCTCAAGCTTCTAAATCCTTGACTGGGAGTCTCAAACTAAAGGGGACCCTGTGAAACTGAAAGCTGTTCCACAAACATGTGGTGAGACTAACGTCCCAGTGAATACAACCAAACATGTAGTGTAGGAGTAACAGACAAATGTAATGCAAGCATTAAACAAAACAACCATAACCAAAGCAACGTCTAAACTTGAAATAAACATGACTTTCATGCATGATGATTCTTCCAAATGAATCATGAACTGAACATAATAAATCTTATTTTTCCTGGTGTGCTGAACCCAGGACCATGGGGTCTTATCACTTTCCTGAAGCTAGACCTGAGCTCAGACTAAAAGGGATATCTCCCATGGGGACATAAAGTCTCCGCCATTACCTGAAGGCTGAAGCCACGTTTTAAAACAATTAACATGATGGTCCTAAAAGGCGTCGTTATTGTTGAGTCTCAAAAATATCATAAAGAGGTTTATGATGTTTTAAAGACTGAAATTTCTCTAAGTTTTAATGATCAACAAATTCAACTTAAGTTGTTTCTCATAGATACAATTGTCTAATTGTTTATCTATGATTTTCAGCAAGAAGCCTATTATATAAGACTAAGTGTTGGATCCGTCTGAAGAAGCTGATGCTGTCTGAGATGATCAACCCGTCTGAAGCATCAAAGCCGTCTGAAAGCATTTGATGACGTGGCATCTCTTGTCTGAAGCTGTGACAATCCTTGTACCTCTGCACGTTTTTCACGCACGTTCTCTGCTACAAACAGTTGGCACCTGTGCAATGCAATTCAAGCACGTTCTCTGTCACAACGTGTCCTCTGCTACGCAACAATTGCAGCAGCAACAAAGAGCACCTTTTTGGCAGGAGCAAACCTTGTAAAAGTGTCAGAATTTGTCAGGGAATATCAGAATATGTCAGAGAATATTCTGTACTGCAGCAGCTGTCTCACAACGGCTAGCATGGATTTCACAAGCATGAGTGTCTTCAACGGGCCAATCATTTGGGTATAAATACCCCCTCATTTGAAGACCTGCCAGACAGAGAAGAATAGAAAAAGAACAAAAACTCTGCAAGTTTTTTGCTGCAACACTCTGATAGAATTTATCATCTTTGTACACACAAATTATTTTATTCTGAGCATACCTCAGTAATTTCTGTACAATCTGTAACTGTTTAAGTCTCAAAACTGATATAGTTTGTGAGCTTAAGCATTTCTCTCATTTGTATTTGCTTTTGAGCCTGGAGAGGCTTGTCTGAAAAAGAATACTTGTGTTTTTGAGCCTGGAGAGGCTTGTCTGAAAAAGAATACTTGTGTTGTTGAGCCTGGAGAGGCTTGTCTGAAAAAGAATACTTGGTTGTAGAGCCTGAATAGGCTTGATAGAAAAGAATACTTGTAATCTTGCAAGATTAAGAGAAAATCCAAGTGCTAGTTGGCATTGGGACTGGACGTAGCTCACAAGTGGTAGTGAGTGAACCAGGATAAATTCTGTGGCTAAGTTTCTCTTTCCCTTATCTTTGTCATTTCAGTTTTAAGCTAATCAAGGGGACTGAATATTTAATCTAATATTTTAAAAAGGAAGAAACTTCTTTTAGAACCATTTTAAGGCCGTCTGAAACCAACTTCAGACAGCTATCTGAAAAACTTCAGACAACCCTCTAGCAACCTGTCTGAAAGTCTGTTTTGTAAATCTGTTTTCGAAAAGCTTCTTAAAATATTTAGAAACACTATTCAACCCCCCTTCTAGTGTTTCCCTGTGTTCCTACAGTTGGTACCAGAGCTCTACTCAGGGTTGAATCACCTAACAAGTGTCTGAGGACTGAAAGATCCACATGGAAGCTTCAAACAGTAACAGGCAATACATCACAGAAGGAGCCTCTATCACAAGACCTCCAGCTTTCAATGGAGAAGATTATCACTACTGGAGAGATAGAATGAAGCTGTTCATTGAAAGCACAAACATTGATGTTTGGGATGTGGTCACTGATGGAGACTATGTGCCTATGCTAAATGATGTGCCTATACCTAAGACTAAATGGACTTTGGAGCAAAAGGCTAGAGTCCAGATGAATGCTAAGGCCAAACTCTATCTGATATGTTCCTTGAACAAATCAGAATATGAGAAGGTTCATGGATGCACCTCTGCCAAGGAAATTTGGGATACTCTTGCAGCAGCCCATGAAGGAACTGAGACTGTCAAGCAATCCAAGATAAGTATGCTCATACATCAGTATGAGATGTTCAAGATGGAAGAATCTGAAACCATTGACCAAATGTTTGGAAGGTTTCAGACCATAACAAATGGACTCAGGTCCTTAGGCAGAACATACAACTCTGGAGATAATAACAGAAAAATTCTAAGGAGCTTGCCTAAGTCCTGGAGACCCAAAGTTACTGCCATTCAAGAGGCAAGAGATTTGAACTCTCTTAGAGTGGAAGAACTGTTGGGATCTCTTAAGGTCCATGAGCTTGAGCTTGGAGAAGATGATAACAAGAGAAAATCTCTAGCCCTAAACTCCAAGACCAAACAGTCTAGGCATGGCAACATCAAGGCTATGCAAGCTGAGGCAGCTTCAGAGGGAGATGAAGACTCTGAAGATAGCTCAGAAGATGATGATGATCTTGCTCTTCTAAGTAGGAAGATCAAGAGAATGCTGCAGAACAGAGGAAGATTCAGAAAGAATCAACCCTCAACCTCAAAAGGAAGTAAGTCAGGTAAAGACATACAAACTGACAAAATTATTTGTTTTGAGTGTAAGCAACCAGGGCACATGAAGGCTGAGTGTCCAAAGCTGAAGAAAAACAACTTCAAGAAGAAGAAGTTTTTCAAGAAAAAGAAAGGTCTCATGGCAACATGGGAGGACCTGGATGAATCAACTTCAGAAGAGGAGGAAGACACCTCAGAAGAGGCAAATCTGTGCCTCATGGCAAGCCTACCATCTTCAGACAGCTCTGAAGCTGAGATGTGTTTAACAGGATAAAGGAGACCCCACAAATGGTACCTGGACAGTGGGTGCTCGCGACACATGACAGGAGAAAGGTCTTTGTTCCAAAACCTTAGACCTAAGGAAGGAGGAGTGGTCACCTTTGGTGGAAATCAGCAAGGGAAGATCACTGGCATAGGGACTATAGGTATAATTCCTTCATCCCTCATTAAAAATGTTCTTCTTGTGGAAGGACTACAACATAATTTACCTAGCATAAGTCAATTATGTGACAGTGGTTATGTAGTATCCTTTACCAAGGAAGGATGTATAGTCAAAGACTCCTCTGATCAAACACTTTTTACTGCTAAGAGACACATCAATGTGTATAAAATTGATCTAGAGGATCTAGCAAGTCAAAATGTAAAATGCTTCATTTCTGTTGAAGATGAAAAACAGATTTGGCATCAAAGACTTGGGCATGCCAGCTTGAGATTAATCTCAAGATTAGCAAAACACAACCTTGTTAAAGGATTGCCCAAGCTTTCATACAAATCTGACATTTTATGTGATAGCTGTCTGAAATGGAAACAAACAAGACACTCTTTCAAGAGTAAAGATGTTGTTTCAACTAGCAGACCACTAGAACTTTTACACATTGACTTGTTTGGTCCTATTAGAACAGAAAGTCTTAGTGGAAAGAAATATGGTTTGGTCATTGTTGATGACTATTCTAGATTCTCATGGGTGATATTCCTTAGAAATAAGGATGAGACTTTTAAGAATTTCACAATATTTTGCAAGAAGGTACAGAATGAAAAAGGATTCTGTATTTCTGTCATAAGAAGTGATCATGGTGGGGAGTTTGAGAATGCTAATTTCAAATTGTTCTGTGATGAGAATGGGATCTCACACAATTTCTCTGTGGCAAGAACACCTCAACAGAATGGGGTTGTTGAGAGAAAGAACAGAAGTTTGCAAGAGATGGCAAGGGCCATGCTCAACTCAAGCAACTTACCAAGAACCTTCTGGGCAGAAGCTGTTAGCACAGCTTGTTACCTTCAAAACAGAATATTGGTAAGACCAATTCTGAAAAATACTCCATATGAATTGTGGAAAGGAAGAAAACCCAACATATCATATTTCCACACCTTTGGATGTGAGTGTTTTATACTTAACACCAAAGATGATCTTGGAAAATTTGATGCAAAGTCTGATAATGGATTTTTCATTGGATATTCTGAAACATCTAAAGCATATAGAGTGTATAACTCTAGAACTTTAACTGTTGAAGAAACCATTCATGTAAAATTCAATGATAACAAAGAGACTGATAGGGAACTATCAAATCTAGAGGATGATTTTGCAGGTATGGAGCTGAATGATCACAACAACTTGAAGGATGAGAAACTGTCTGAAGTTCCTGCTGTTTCTGAACCTCTTCAGACAAATGTTGAGTCTCAGACAGATGTGATACCTCCTCATAAACCTGATTGGAGATACAAGTCACATCATCCTAAAGAGCAAATCATTGGCAGTACTTCAGAAGGAGTTAAGACAAGATCAAAATTCAGAAATTTGAATTCTCTTGCTCTCCTGTCTGAAATTGAGCCAAAGAACATTGATGAAGCTCTGCATGATGAAGGGTGGATCCTAGCCATGCAAGAGGAGCTAAATCAATTTGCTAGGAGTGATGTATGGACCCTTGTTCCTAAACCCCATGGGAAAACAATTATTGGAACCAAATGGGTGTTCAGAAACAAGCTGTCTGAAGAAGGCAAAGTTATCAGAAATAAGTCAAGGCTAGTAGCTCAAGGTTATAACCAGCAAGAAGGTATTGACTTCACTGAAACCTTTGCCCCAGTGGCCAGGTTAGAAGCAATTAGAATTCTTTTATCTTATGCTGTAAATAATGGCATCAAACTATATCAAATGGATGTCAAAAGTGCCTTCCTCAATGGTTTCATTGAAGAAGAGGTTTTTGTTAGACAACACCCTGGTTTTGAAGATGTATCTTTTCCTGAACATGTTTTTAAACTTAAGAAAGCTCTCTATGATCTGAAACAAGCCCCATGAGCTTGGTATGACAGACTGGAGCAGTTTTCTTGCAACCAATGGTTTTGAAAGAGGAAAAGTTGACACAACTCTTTTTAGAAAACAGTCTAACAAGGATCTTATACTTGTCCAAATATATGTTGATGACATTATTTTTGGTTCAACCAATTCTTTATTGTGCAAAGAGTTTTCTGAGTTAATGCAATCTGAATTTGAAATGAGCCTAATGGGTGAACTAAAGTTTTTCCTTGGACTTCAGATTAAGCAAGATTCTAATTGTATATGGATCCATCAAGAGAAATATACAAAGGAAATGCTTAAGAAGTTCAACCTAAGTGATTGCAAACCCATGACAACTCCAATGCACCCTTCTGCATCTTTAAATAAAGATGAGAACTGAAGAACCAGTGAATCAAACTTTGTATAGAGGGATGATTGGTTCATTAGTGTATCTAATAGCAAGCAGGCCTGACATCATGTTCAGTGTGTGCCTGTGTGCTAGATTTCAATCTGATCCAAGAATCACTCACTACAAAGCTATAAAAAGAATTTTCAGATATCTTAAAGGTACTACTAATCTTGGATCTGTGCTATAAGAAAAGTAAGGATTGCAGGTTAGTAGGATACTGTGATGCTGATTTTGCTGGAGACAGAGTTGAAAGAAAAAGCACCAGTGGTGGATGTCACTTCTTTGGAGAAAATATGATCAGCTGGTCAAGCAAAAGGCAAAGCACAATTGCATTATCAACAGCTGAAGCAGAATACATCTCAGCAGCCAGTTGTTGCTCACAACTGTTATGGGTGAAGTATCAACTTGAAGATTTTAATATTGCAATATCTGTTATACCTGTGTTGTGTGATAATTCCAGTGCCATTAATTTATCTAAAAATCCCATTCAACATTCTAGGGCTAAACATATAGAAATCAAACATCATTTCATTAGAGACTATGTTCAGAAAGGTGTTTTTGATATTCAGTTTATTGATACAGAGCATCAATGGGCTGATATATTCACAAAACCTCTAACTGAAGATAGATTTAAGTTCATCAGAGATAAATTGAACATTCATGCATTTTGAGTGTGTATGAAAAATGATGTGTCTGAAACTTCAGCCTGTCTGAAACATGTGAGCTGTCTGAAGTTTTGGTCGTCTGAAATTAACTGGATGTCTGAAATCTATCACTTGTCTGAAATGAACAAATGACGTGGCAATAAAGGGACGGTTTAAATCCACTTTGCACGTTACCCTATGTCTGCGCAGCCAGTTTCTGCCATCATTGCCTCAGAGGTCTATAAGTACAGTAAGGCAGTGAGTCCTTGGTACGTTACAGCTCTCTACTCTCTCAGAACCTTTGCTATTCTTCATCTTCAAGAAAGCATTTTTTCTCTCAAGTTCTTTCCAACCTTCAACAATGGCACCTAAGAAGTCTGGAGCTGATAACATTGTGAAGACCAAGGGTGTCTTTCTGGAAGATCTTGAAGCATTGGGAATGGATCTTTATGCAGAATTTCAAGCAGCTGGGTGGATTGAATATTTCAACAGAAATCGCTCACAGTGGCATGAGCAGAGCATTCTTGACTTCTGAGGCCACAGCCAGAGGAATCTCTATCCCTCAAGGCATCTACACCACCATCAAGGCTAATGTGCTTGGTACGTCTATCTTTATTGATGAAGACATCATGGCCATCGTCTGTGGTGTCAAGACTGAAGGTGTTGTCTTCTCTCCTGGCTGGGAATCAAGAAATGGAGGTCAGAAGCACTTTACAGAGTTTTTGTATGGAACTTCCTCTCCTGCAAGTCTGGATGCTAAGAACATGTCAGACAAGGCTAGGGTTCTGCATGCTATCTTAGGGAACTCTGTAATCCCTAAAAATGGCAGCAGAAACCATGTGTCTGAACTGGAAAGATTCTGTCTCATCCACCTTCTGAAGAAGCAGAAGATCAACCTCCCAAATATCATCATGTTCCATCTTCAGAAGAGGTTGAGAGACTCTGCTGGGAGTTTTCCTCACAACACCATCATCACCAAGGTGTTGTTGCACTTCAAAGTTCCAGTTCACCAGCTCTATGATCACCACTCAATCCCTATGTTTGGTGAATCAAATCTGAAGAGCATGAAGATTAAGCTGACTCCAAGGCCTCCCTCTCCAACCATGAAAGAAAGCTTACTGATGGAGAAAGCTCAGAGGAGAAGTACTACAATGCAGATTCTGGAAAATGAACTCAAAGGAGATATCAGAAGACATGAGTTCAAGCCTTCAAAGGAATCTCCTCAACCTAAGCTGAAGAAGCTACCTGTGAGAAGCTCAGCTAAGATAGCTTCTGCATCTGTGCAGAATCAAACATCTGAACCTGTTCAGAAACCTTCTCAAAGGCTGTCTGAAATTGTGGGTCAGGTGTCTAAACCTGCACAATCTTCAAAGCCTACTTCTATAATGGAAGGACAGGCTGAAGAAGTTATGGATACTGATGCAGTTGCTGCTCAACCTCTAGTTGCATGCCCTTCTGATCCTGAATTGATTCAGGTTGCTGCTTTGGCTACTGCCATTGAGCAAGAGGAGTTAGAACAGAAGGAAGAGCAAGAGAGGACTGACAGAGCTCTTGCCATAGCTTCACAACTTGCTTATGCTGAGGATGACAAGCAAGCAGCCATTGCTGAGGCTACAAAGAAAAGAAAGAGGTCAAGTGCACCTCAAAGAAAAAGGAAGAAGGGTAAACTACTTCAGACAGTGCCTGAAGCTAGGGTTACCAGAAGTACTGCTTCTCAACTAGAAGAAGCAGATATTGCTGGAAGGTATCAGAAATTTGTAAAGGCTAATCAATACTTCAAGAGAAGAAGGGCTCTTTCATCTGAGCAAAGAGAAAGGGAAGATAAGGAAGCCAAGGAAAGGGAAGAAAAGAAAGAGCTGCTAAGGCTCAAGAAGTTGCTGCTCCCAAACCTTACAAGAGGATCAAGGTGAGATTTGATAATGTAACTCCCTCACCTCCTTCATCACTAGAAAAGCAACCTCAACCCTTATCAAAACCTACCTCACCAGAAAAACAACCATCTCCACCTCCTTCTCAACCTTTACCAACCTTACAGATAAATACATTACCATCTGAACCTTTCATACCATCTGAACCCTCATCACCTACACCCATCATACCATCAGACAACCTATTGTCTGAACCCCCTGCACCTCAAGAAAACCAAGTTCTTGAACCCATACCTTCACCATCCAAACCCCCCTCACCTCAGTACATACAGCTATCTGATAGCTCATTACCTTCACCTCAACCTTCCACACCTTCATCACCTTCCTCACAATCATCATCTCCACCTCTTACACCTTTACCACCCTCACCACCTCCATCTGTTCATCAATTCAACCTTTCAGCTGAGATAGCAGCCTTATGCAAGAAACTGACAAGAACCTCCTTTGGCTCTTGCCCTTTGCCAAAATTCCAGCATCTGTCTGAAGAGCTGCAACACTTTAGAACAGCCCCTGCTGTCTCACTTCATCATGGTCTCACTAAGAGAACTGTGACTGATGAAAGGGCTTTATACTCCAATGATGCTGATGGATTGGAGAAGATAAGGAAGGGAGTTGTCCCTCCTGGTCATACATGGGATCTTATCAATCCATTTTCTGAAGACTCATGGAAGCTGAGCAATGAGGAGTGTCTCATGGTAAGGAAGCTGAACACTGAAGCTAAGTTATTCCAAAGAGACTTGGCTAGAGGAGTTGGAATGATGGGCTACAGGCCCCCTAGAACAAGTTAAATCAGGCCTTCAACCAAAATCTTGGTGAAACCTGATAGGATTGTCCCTAGGTATCCCCTCAAGGAAGGACAAGATGAGAAATTGAAGGGTCCTAAGATCTATATTGTATCAGCATCCCTGTCTGAAGCCATGACTGCTTCAGAATGGGAAGGTCTACCTGAGTTCATCATCTCAGAAGGAGGAGGCTTGAATCACTTGTTTGAAAATTGGATGTGGGATTCTTATTGGCAGATCAGAGAAGATGCTGGGTCTTCTTCTGGGTGTAGTGGTCCTGATGCTGAGTCTGCAATGGGTGTTGGACATTCCACAAATGTTCAGTACCATTTCTTAAGAGATCACTTTCCCCCACAGGCAGATTCATTCAACAAAGCTTGGGTGCTTCTGAAGTATGTTGGGACCTTTTTCTGTCCAGTCTACAATCCTTCAGAATATGGCTTGCAGCCTGGTTTTGGAGTTTTGAGATTTGTATGTCCCTACCTTCAGCTCATCCTTGTTGAGTCTGAACCTGACCTGTATGAAGAGAACCAGAAGCTGAAATCCAAGGTCAAGGCCCTTGAGAAGAGATGTGAAGAAGCTGAGAGGAGATGTGATTTCTCAGAGAAGAAAGCACAAAAGGTTATTCAGAATCAAGAAGAAATTCTCCATGAACAACAGCTGATAAGAAGTGGTCAACAAGAGTTGAAGTCATCTATTGAAGCTGCCATAGACAAGGCCAAGGAAGAACTGATCTCCTTTCTGTCTGAAGCTCTGCTGAAGAAGAAGGACTAATTTATTGTCATTGTCTTATGTTCATATTTCTTTTCCAAGTGCTGATTGTCTGTTTAATCCTTACATCATTTTAATACAATCAGTGTTTTTATTCCATCTCATGTGTTCATGATCCTTGCTCCGATACTTGTTTTATTTTATCTGTAGTTCATAATCCTGTTTGTTTTATTGCTCTGTTACTGTTATTGCTCTATGATTCCCTTTTGATTGATGAAAAAAGGGGGAGTGCTAAATCTAACAAAATCTGGAGTGATTACAGGATTCAGGGGGAGTACATGAAAAAGTTCGAAGTTGTCTGAACTTCTGAGAAAATCATATATAAAAGCATCTAAAAGGATATATTTGTCCCAAGGGGAGCTAAATCTTAATCTCTCAATTTTGCAAAATTTAAGTTAAATTTGTCATCATTAAAAAGGGGGAGAATGTTGAGTCTCAAAAATATCATAAAGAGGTTTATGATGTTTTAAAGACTGAAATTTCTCTAAGTTTTAATGATCAACAAATTCAACTTAAGTTGTTTCTCATAGATACAATTGTCTAATTGTTTATCTATGATTTTCAGCAAGAAGCCTATTATATAAGACTAAGTGTTGGATCCGTCTGAAGAAGCTGATGCTGTCTGAAGATGATCAACCCGTCTGAAGCATCAAAGCCTTCTGAAGCATTTGATGACGTGGCATCTCTTGTCTGAAGCTGTGACAATCCTTGTACCTCTGCACGTTTTTCACGCACGTTCTCTGCTACAAACAGCTGGCACCTGTGCAATGCAATTCAAGCACATTCTCTGTCACAACGTGTCCTCTGCTACGCAGCAATTGCAGCAGCAACAAAGAGCACCTTTTTGGCAGGAGCAAACCTTGTAAAAGTGTCAGAATTTGTCAGGGAATATCAGAATATGTCAAAGAATATTCTGTACTGCAGCAGCTGTCTCACAACGGCTAGCATGGATTTCACAAGCATGAGTGTCTTCAACGGGCCAATCATTTGGGTATAAATACCCCCTCATTTGAAGACCTACCAGACAGAGAAGAATAGAAAAAGAACAAAAACTCTGCAAGTTTTTCGCTGCAACACTCTGATAGAATTTATCATCTTTGTACACACAAATTATTTTATTCTGAGCATACCTCAGTAATTTCTGTACAATCTATAACTGTTTAAGTCTCAAAACTGATGTAGTTTGTGAGCTTAAGCATTTCTCTCATTTGTATTTGCTTTTGAGCCTGGAGAGGCTTGTCTGAAAAAGAATACTTGTGTTTTTGAGCCTGGAGAGGCTTGTCTGAAAAAGAATACTTGTGTTGTTGAGCCTAGAGAGGCTTGTCTGAAAAAGAATACTTGGTTGTAGAGCCTGAAGAGGCTTGATAGAAAAGAATACTTGTAATCTTGCAAGATTAAGAGAAAATCCAAGTGCTAGTTGGCATTGGGACTGGACGTAGCTCACAAGTGGTAGTGAGTGAACCAGGATAAATTCTGTGGCTAAGTTTCTCTTTCCCTTATCTTTGTCATTTCAGTTTTAAGCTAATCAAGGGGAATGAATATTTAATCTAATATTTTAAAAAGGAAGAAACTTCTTTTAGAACCATTTTAAGGCCGTCTGAAACCAACTTCAGACAGCTATCTGAAAAACTTCAGACAGCCCTCTAGCAACCTGTCTGAAAGTCTGTTTTGTAAATCTGTTTTCGAAAAGCTTCTTAAAATATTTAGAAACACTATTCAACCCCCCTTCTAGTGTTTCCCTGTGTTCCTACAGTTATGTGTATTGCCCCAAACCCGACTACGACTCTTAACTCTTGGCCCATGAATGGATCTGGAGCGTTAACCACTTGAGCTTCTCCACCCCCCTCAGGTGGATTATTCCCTGAAGGGAACCTTCCGTGGCCCGAACCCAAGACCTATTGGGACTCGGTCTTGGATTCACATGAAACACAATGATCATAGACTCATGGTGGCCAAAGCCTATCTTATTTACTTTTACATGATGGTCCGAAGACCCCTGATGGCCGAAGCCGAACATAATTAATTATTATATGATTACTTGAATCTCGTGCAACATGAAATGCATATGAACATGGACATTTATTGATGTCGTGATACACGAATTTATACTTGAAATATGAACCTTGCCTACTGCGTACAATGTCTCACGTAAAGTTTAATCCAATTTTAGTGCAAAACCTAGGTTACCATGATCAATGCACATGTTCATCATACATAAGGAAATACTTAACTCTATCATGCTCTACATTACATAAACAAACTCCTAATTCCAAAGGCCCCAAACCCTAACCCTAGGGTTGTTGGTACTGGAAATTTCACTAAGTTGTTTACCAAAGGAATTCATCTAAGAGTCAGATTAGAAAATATATAAATGAGATTCAGAAAAATGAAAGTGTATTGTTTGAATCCTAGAGTCTGATTTCAAAAGGAAAGTGAGATCAATTTCAAAGTCATAGTTACCACTGATTATGATAAAGTTTTCGAATAGTGAGTATTAAAAAGAGTACCGGGCAATTCGAACCTTGCTTTTTGTTTCGAGGTTGTAAACTTAATCAAATACTGAGGTTGCATACAAGTATGTTCAAATTTCGAATGAGCTTGGTCAAATATCATTAAAGATTTTGAATACTATTGATAAGGGGAATTCGAAAAGGATATTAATAAATATGGGCTCAATGTTAAAGATTGAAGTTACACATGCACAAAGTAATTCGAAGAAAAGAAAGAACAATTGCATTCACTATTGCTTAAGTTACAAAGAATATTTTCGAATTATAAAAGAAAAGATAAAAATACAAGTAAAAAGGCTATTCCTAACAAAGTCTTCATCTATAATCCTTTCGCATAATTAATAACCAATTCTCCTTTTCTCCTTGATTGGGGGTTTCAACAGGTCATCAACAAAAATACAAATATCCCCCCACAGTCTGAAAAGGAGGTGATTTCTTCTCAGTCGTGGTCTTCAAAAGATCTTCATCAAAGACACAAACATATCCAATGGCTTCTTTCCCTTTCTTCACCTTCCTCCTCCTTTAACTTGGATATTGTATTAGGATATGGAGGAGGTTGGGAGTGTCACAAAGGACATAGAGGATCCTAACTGAAAGGGAAATCAAGAGTATTATTAGGGAAGAATACCTAATAAAAGCCCTATTTTGGCTACAACGTTCGACCCAAAAGGCCATCAGAAAAAAGTTAGAAAAACTTCTAACACTGGCCATTATGTTGACTTAGTCAAATGAAGTCACTCGAAAATTAGGTCGAACGTAATAGCCAATATCAGAAACCTCTCTATGACTCGAAATAGAAAGAATGAGAAGAAAACTAAAGAGAATTTTCAAATGAGAAAAAGAGGAAGAAGAAAAGGTAAAAAAGAGAGAAGAGAGAAGAGAGAAGAAGTGATTTTGAATGGGTGAAAAGACTAAGAAGGTAGCTCTATTTATAAAAAAAAGCCATGAACACGTGACATAAATGTGTAGGTAAGGAGACCAATAATTAAAAAGGATTAATTGAATCTTTGAATAAGAATTTAAAACCAATCATAGGCTACCACGTGGCATGTGTTAAATAGAGGCAGTCAAGTATTTGAGGGTGTGCTTATCAGGAGTAATCTTCGAATTCAAAGAAGATGGTTTGTAATAAAGACTTAGTGAAAGATTGGAAATATGAAGGTATAGTAAAGAACTCAAGAAATTTTGAATCATATTCCAAGGAGATAATCAGACCAAAATTCGAGCAGAGGAACAAAAGGAAGGTTTCAAGGAGAAGTTTTCATACCAAGACTTTCTTGAAGAAGATTTTGAAGAAGGACTTTACATCTAAGTTTCCTTGAAAATTTCGAGCCAGGCTTTGCACTTGAAGACTCTTTCGAGGAAATTTCGAATCAAGGCTCAAAGGAGAGAAGCAGACACGCAGAAGACATCTAATCAAAGGAAGACACTTGTCCGGTCAAAGATTAGGCAGTTATGATTTTGTTATGCATGCATATTGTAAATTAGTTTACCATTAGAGGTATAAGTCTATAAATAGGGCAAATTAGCAAGTCATAGGGACGGAAACATTCTAACTTTGCATACTTAGATTCACTCGAAAAAAGCATACTATCTACATTCATACACAAACTGCTTGCTAATTAAAGAAAATTCCAAAAGTATGTTAGTCTGAGATTCGTCACTTTCAATATATTATTTACTTTCAATTCTTTTACTTCTTTTCTTTATTTTACTACCATTTACTTTTCTTTTCCTACTTTTACTTCTTTAAGTACTGATGGGTTTCTGGCAAGCGAACCACAAATCCAACAGTATAATAGTAAGAAGAATATCGTATCCACAGGGAACGGTCAATTTATGTAGACTGTGATCTATTTATCAAGGGAAAACAATAGTTTAAAGATTATTGTTGCGGAAATTGTAAAGAGAAAGTAAATATCAATGGGGATTAGAAAGGAAGAGTTAGAGACACTTTACTTGGATTAGGATTGGACTTCATATCATCTCACCCTTTGTGCATGTAAAAACTATCTATTATTTTAGGTTTACTCTATAATCTCCTAGACAAACTTTATTGCTAAGACCTCGAGTTACCAACTGCCTCACACACTCAAAGATAATCCATGCGGGCTCTCCCAGGCGACAGACTTACCCTCGGCTTATTTTGCTCTTTTTTAGTCAGTTTGTAAAGTCTGGATTGACAATCAACTAACTCCTTGCTATCGGTTTATTAATACCAAGCTTAATGGTCGGATGCCCTTCATTATGGTACTCACACTACCCATCAATCATTAGTAAACACCCCTGTTCAGTCAGTGGTTAACCGAGTATTCTTATTCAATCAGAGAATGAGTTTCTTCAGAATCCGCCCCCCCCACTCTCAGTCCTAATCAAAACTAACTTAGTTGAGACTAGCCTATAACTCCAGGAGCAAGCGCGGGAATTAGGAATTAAGTACAGAATAAGATTACCAATATTATAGACAGAGAGCACAGAAATAATAATATAGAGTTTACATACACTTGGGGATAGAATCAATTACATCCAATCCTAATGGAGAGTTAACTACACGAGGTAGTCATACAAACCACTGAAGATGCTGTCACCATCTTCAATCCTTGTGAAGCGCTCCTCCTCTCCTACTCTAAACTTAGCTCTGGTGCATTATCACTTAAATATAGACTGATTACAATAATCGTGCACATCGGATCTGGTTCAAGAGGTTCCTATTTATAGACTAAGGAAAGACAAAGCAAATTTGGGGAGAAATCCATCTAAAAACGACAACAGGGAATAAATCAGCGTGAGCTGCGCTCCAGGCTGCGCTACAGCGCAGGATGGGGCGCAACTTCCAGAGAGTTTGCGCTTCATCCTGCAGCTCCAACTTTCTCTTTTTAATCTTGATCTCTCCCCGAGACTGGTTTTGGCAGATTTGTCTTTCCTTGTTTCCCTTTTCTTGATAAAATCCTTGCATTTATTGAGCAATCTTTGATTTATTTGGGAAGCTTGTCTGCAGAATCCTTGATTGATTGGCAGTGATCTCCTTATTAATTGTATTATATCTTCTTCAAATCTTCATTAAATGTCTTCAATCAATCTCAAATCTTACAGATATCTCCCTCATTTAATGCTATCTATCCTTCAAATCAAATCTTTGCAATATCCTGCAAAAATCAGCAATATTTCCATCAAAATAGCATCAAATTCAAATCTTAGATTAATAAATACAATTTATCAAATATTTAATAAAAAGGGATTAAATTGGGGCAAAATTATCATTTTATCCTTGATAAGTGAAATAAAAAGTGCTCTAATTTATCAACTATTTTTCACTTATCAAAATCCCCCCAACTTAACTTCTTGCTTATCCTCAAGTAAGAGACCTCTTTGCAATCAAAAATCAATTCTATTCCTAGTGTATTCCTAATAATTAAAAACAAATTCAAGGAACTATCCCTCAACTCCTTCTTAAGTAGCAGTCACTTTCCAAACATAAGAAAAACTCAGGATCAAGGGATGTTACCAATCATCAATCAGGATAGAAATACAAACATCAATTAAACTTTCTCAAAAACAGCAATTAAAGAAGTAAGTGATAAACCAAGGAAATCTCTCATTCTCACGGGTAAGTGTTTCCCTCAATCTTTGTCACCACTGTTGAACAACTAGAATTGATAGTTGTTTCCAAGATCTGAACCTGCAAGCAGTTAATATGGATCAAAAGGTCTTTATTAGGTTGTAATGAGGCAGGGCTATCAAGAAATTATGGTTTTTCTGGATATTCAAGGAACACTTTGAATAAAGAGCATCTTGTGATTGTGCTTCGGACTTCTCTCAATTCACCTGGTCATTCTTGAATGGTCACCCATTTTCAGCTTGGCCTCATTGTTTGAAGAAATTCTCCCCCCCAACTTAATCAATTTCCACACTTTTGTGCAATTTTTTTTACAGAAAGAATAGCATAGAAAATTTGTGGGGGAGGATCCTTCTTTTGTGCTTTCATGTGCCTTCTCTTGAGTTTCTTGTGACCAACCTCTTGCCCCATTTTGTTGTGGTGCACATTGCTCTCTATCCCAAGTGTTAAGGGACAGGTGATGTTCAATGAATATGGTTAGGGTGCATCAAGGAAAATATTCAAGCTCAAATGGGCAATCAATAAATGGAAATATTAAATCAGGGTTGTCTATTTGGAACTGAGCACAATATCAGAATCACAAAATATGCCTTTGTCACTTCCATATCTCTTCAAGCAAGCAAAAATTTAAAAACTCAAGCAATAACAGTTGACAAGCAGCGGTGAAAAGCTCTCAATTTAAGCGTTTAGGCTCTCATCTCACCGGTTATGGCTAAAATTCCTTGATAAAGCACTTAATGGATTTAATTAACTATCTTGATAGGTTCTCTTGAGAAGTATCCTAATCCTAACTGATTATGGAATTAATCACAAGACCCCATCATCTTTCCTAGATTGGTTAGTTAAACTACTTATTTACAGAGAATATGGAAAAAGTTACCTTGATTCCTAAATTCCTAAAGTCCTAAAAATCCAAAAAATTTCAGAAAAACACAAAAATAACTGGATAAGTACTGCAAAATATATAAGTATCAGTGAGAATTAGATACAGTACAAATCAAAATAAAAAAAAAAGAAATAAGAAAATAAAAGAAGAAAAATAAGAAAAAATAAAAAGAAGCAAAAGGAAAAGAAAAAGAAGGAAAAGCACCAAATAGGAAAGAACAATCAGTCCTCGTGGTCCTGATCCATTTGAGCTGCTCCATCCTCAGCTCCGGCTGCTCCATTCCCCCTGGGAAAATAGGCCTGTCCCCAGGCCACTGTAAATAGTCATGAAAGTATGCAGGGAGCATGGGGTCCACACCAGCCTGGTAATGAGTACTCTGAAAGTGAACAACGGCTCGGTGGAGAGTGGATATCTGAGCCATCATGTGAGTGTTCTGGGCCTCAAGTTGCTGGGCCCAGACTGGAGAATCCATGTCTGCTAGTGGTGGTGGTGGTGGCTGCTGCTGCTGCTCATCCTCAACCTGTAATTCCGCAACTGCGATACAGTTGGCTTCAATATACGTTCTGGTCATAGGCGGTAAGATGCGAACCTTGGGGTTCACCTCCACACCCCTAGATCTGCAGAGTGAAGTGATAAGAGAAGGAAAGCCAACCATGATCTTGGAGTTGGGTGTCCGACGCTCCAAAGCAGTAGCATAATCTGCTATCTTATGAGTGATGATCTGTGAGACGTCGATAACAGCGTTGGTGAGGATGGAGTAGATGAGGTGGGCCATGGGCATAACCATATCTGAAACATGCCCAGTAGGGTAAATGTTGGCCAGTATCAGTACTGTCCACATCTGTGAAATGCTCCTCATATCCTTCCTGTAAATCCGAGCAGCATGCCGATATGCGTTCCTCTCAAACGAACGCCCTGGTAAACAAAGCGGTTGAGCAGTCTCTGTGTCGAGGAGATCATTACCGTTGACACCAACGGTCTCCATCCTTTCCTGGTATTGGCACTCCACCAGGTCTCTGTCCTCCTCTATGGGGTATGCTAGGAGTGCATTGATTGCGTTGCAATCAAATCTGATCACCTGTCCCCTCACATAAGACTCCTTCCTAATGTTAACGCCTTGGTCTCCAATGGCGTTAGCATAGAATTCCCTGACGATATGCGGGTCAAAGTAGCTGTCGGGGCGGCTGAGGCGACCCCAACGCCTCCTGTGAATCTCAGTAGAGAACTCCTCATACTCGCCCTCCCCAAGGACGACTGGTCGCTCCTTAATGAATTTACAGTCTGCGATGTCAGTGTAGGCTTCAAATGACTTTAGGTCCTTGAAGCGCTGAGGGTCAAAATCAGGTGCCCTCTGGGGGGCCTTCCTCTTGGCACCCCCTGTTCCCTTCCTAGAGGAACTAGGATCACTGACATTCTTTGTTCGAACCATCTGCAAAAGAGAAGCAAATCAAAATTATTTATGCATCATAATATTTAATCACTCATAATTATGAAATAAATGACCAATTAATTTCAATAATTAGAGCAATCAATTAATCAAACAATTGTGCATAAAATTTTTTGATTTAAATCATTACCCAATAAATGACAATTAATTGATTAAGACAAACTAAAGTGATCAGTTAAAGCAAGTCCTAAACAATCCTAATCAGGCAAAAGTGAGAATTGAACTCATGCTCAAAAATCATGTCATCAGTAACATGCAATAGGGCATAATTATTTTTGTAAGGGCATGCAAAAATATCAGAGAAATTAATCAAGCATACATGCACCAACAGAAATAATTTGCAGAAATTATTGAGCACTTTAAAAACTACCACCTAAGCAAACAAGAATAGCTCACAAAAGATCCTAACCACATGCAAACTATTTTTGAACATTTATAAACAATTATTTCTTTCCTAAAGGGTCCTAGAATCCTAAACTTTCTATCCTAAGCTATGCTCAAATAAAATAAAAAATTCAAAATTTTAATCGGTTAAAAAGAAAGAAAACTATAAAAACATACCTGATATAAGCTCAAAAACTGAAAACGGGGTTGTATGAGTGAGAAAAAGGAAAAGCAAGGGTCAAGAATCTCAGAGAAAAAGCGAGGGAAAGAACGGAGGGAAGTTCGAAATGAACTCCCTCGTTCCAAATTCGAAATTTAAACAACGTTCCCTGCGCTACACCCTGCGCTATAGCGCAGTGTGGAGCGCACACTGCTTCAGAAGATAAAGCGCAAAATCCAGAGAGTTTGGATTTCCAGTTTAATTCTGAGCTTCACCTGCGCCGTAGTGCAGGCTGAAGCGCAGATGTGCAGTGTTCTCTCTGTTTCTGCTACTCCTAATTGATTCCATGCATTCCTTTTAAATTTATATCCCCATTTTAACAATTTCCTAATTACACAGGTAAATCCTAAAAATGAAAAATTAACAAAAAGAAAAAAAACTCACAAACACTGGGTTGCCTCCCAGGAAGCGCTTGTTTAACGTCTTTTAGCTCGACGCCTGGTTATGTAACCTTTTTATGGTGGCCTCGAGTGGAGGATGATGTTTGACTCCATACCAGTTCTACCTTTGAGTTCCCATCCTCCATGCCAATTTGTGACTTTACCCTCATTGTCACTATCTTTCTTAGTATCAGATGTTGATCTCTTTTTTCTTTTAAAGTGGAATTCCCAAGTTGACTCTGGATGCTTTACCCTCATCGTAGGCTTCCTCAGAAATCCGGAGCCTGGCAGCTTTGAAGAGTTTTTGGAAATAGCATTAGTTTGTTGTAACTTGGGTACACCCCTGTCAATATGAAACACAATGGTTTCATCCTTTGAGCTCAATTCATATTTCCCTCGATCAACATCAATGATCATTTTAGCAGCCTTCATGAATGGTCTTCCTAAAATGAGGGGGACTTCAGTATCCTCCTCCTCTGTCTCTGCAATGTAGAAATCTACAACGTATGCAAATTTATCTACTCTGATTTTAATATCCTCTACTATTCCATGTAGGCTTTGAGCAGATTTATTCGCAAGAAGCAATCTCACATTAGCAGGCTTGACCTTCACATTACTCAACTTGTTAAAATACGATAGCGGCATCAAATTGATGCTCACTCCAAGATCTAATAAAGCTTGAGTAGTAGGTAGATTACTAATAGAGATGAGTATAGTAAACTTACCTGGGTCAAGTGACTTACTTGTAACCAAGACCGTCTCTTCATGATGTTCCTCTTTTTGTGGGGCTGCTTTTTCTTCATCTTGATGAACAACTTCCTCTTGAAGCAATTGTTCTTCGAAGATGATTTCTTCTTCCTCATCAGGTTCCTCCTCCTCTGATTTGTTGCCATCAGTAGCATCCAAGTTGCATTGTTACTTTGGATTAGTTTGGGTCACAACTGAGAAGTGTTGCTGCCTGTGCTATGCCATCTCAGTAGCTAACTGACCCACTTGATTCTCTAGAGTCTTGATTGATGCCTCAGTGGTCTTCTTGAATACACTAAATCCTTGTACCAAGTCATCAATCTTACCTTCCAAAGAATTCAATTTGTCATATGTTGAGGGCTGCTGTTGGTACGGTGGTTGTCTTCCTCCATTCTGATTCCAACCAGAGTTGGTTTGGTTATTTCTCCAACCTTGAGAGTAATGATTGTTGTTTTTGTTAGAGAAATTCCCTTGCCTTCCCTGGTTACTCATGTAGTTGACTTGCTCTGGCTGTGTTTCTTGTATAGCACATCGACCATTTTGATGGTCACCTCCACAAAAGTCGCAAATCAATGGTTGGGCTTGGACGGGTGGTGAGTAGACAACTTTGAGTTGTTGAGGGAGTGCCTTCAATGTCTCAGTGAGTGCTTCTATCTAACGTTTGATGAGCTTGCTCTCTACTAATAGAGCATCACTTTGATTGAGTTCGAGCATCCCTCTCTTTGACAATTGTGCAGGTTGTCTTTCACTTTGAGCTTGTTGATCGTTTTGAGCAAAATTGTTGATGATCTCAAGTGCTTGATCAACATCTGCGGATAAGATTGTTCCTCCTGCTGCAGCGTCTATAAATGACTTTTAGTCTGAACGCAGTCCTTTGCGGAATATATTGAGTTGGGCTATATCTTCATAGCCATGGTTTGGACATTTGCGTAACATAGACTTGAATCTTTCCCAGGCTTCACAAAGTGGCTCATCCATCCCTTGTCTGAATGTGGAAATATCTGCCTTGGCTTCTATCTGCTTCCCTGGTGGGAAGAATCTTGTCAAGAATTTTTCTTCAACCACACCCCAATTGGTTGGACTTTGATTTGGGTGTGACTGTAGCCATTCCTCAGCTTTACCTATCAAAGAGAAAGGAAACAAGCTTAAGTAGACAGATTCCAAATTACCTTCATTGAAACCCATAGTACCAATCAATTCATAAAAGTTAGAAAGATGAGTGTTTGGATTTTCATGGTCCAATCCAGCGAATTGATGTGCACTAATAAGGTTAAGATGTGCAGTCTTCAACTCCAAAGCGCTTGCATTTGGTGGTAATACAATGCTGGAGAAGTGTCGTGGTCCTTGATGGGAGATGTAATCTTCTAGCGTCCTCCTTCTTGGAGCTTCCTCTTCGGCCATGTTATTGGGTTCTTCAACAAATAATCTCCTTCTTCTCCTCCTCGAGTTTCTACCTCTGTTCCTTCGAGACGTCCTTTCTATTTCCGGGTCGAACTGTAATTGGTTGGGGGACGCCTGACCTCTCAAAAGCATAAACAAGAAACTTGAAAAAGGTAAGTAAAAGAAAACTTGATAACTAGACCTCCAAGGTCTACACAAATTGGAAACCGTTCCCCGGCAACGACGCCAAAAATACTTGATGGGTTTCTGGCAAGCGAACCACAAATCCAACAGTATAATAGTAAGAAGAGTATCGTATCCACAGGGAACAGTCAATTTATGTAGACTGTGATCTATTTATCAAGGGAAAACAAAAGTTTAGAGATTATTGTTGCGGAAATTGTAAAGAGAAAGTAAATATCAATGGGGATTTGAAAGGAAGAGTTAGAGACACTTTACTTGGATTAGGATTGGACTTCATATCATCTCACTCTTTATGCATGTAAAAACTATCTATTATTTTAGGTTTACTCTATAATATCCTAGACAAACTTTTTTGCTAAGACCCCGAGTTACCAGCGGCCTCACACACAATGATAATCCATGCGGGCTCTCCCAGGCGACAGACTTACCCTCGGCTTATTTTGCTCTTTTTTAGTCAGTTTGTAAAGGGACTTAGTTGATAAACGAGGCCTAATGCTGTAGACGCACCTTTGCTCAAGTACTGTCACTACCATCACTCATCAGGATACGCCTATGTTCGAATCCTGGATTGACAATTGATAAGTGAAAATTAGTTGATAAATTAGAGTACTTTTTAGTTCACTTATCAAGGATAAAATGGTAATTTTGCCTCAGTTTAATCCCTTTTTATTAAATATTAGAGAAATTGTATTTATTAATCTAGGATTTGAATTTGATGCTATTTTGATATAAATGTTGCTGATTTTTGCAGGATATTGCAAAGATTTGATTTGAAGAATAAATAGCATTAAATGAGGGAGATATCTGCAAGATTTGAGATTGATTGAAGATATTTAATGAAGATTTAAAGAAGATTTGAAGCCATTAATGAGGAGATCACTGCCAATCAATCAAGGATCATGCAGACAAGTTTCCCAATTAAAACAAAGATTGCTCAATAAATACAAAGATATCATCAAGAAAAGGGAAACAAGGAAAGACAAATCTGCCAAAACCAGTCTCGGGGAGAGATCAAGATTAAAAAGAGAAAGTTGGAGCTGCAGGACGCTACCTGCGCTTCACCTGCGGTATAGCGGAGGGTGAAGCGCAGACTCCCTGGAAGTTGCGCCCCATCCTGCGCTGTAGCGCAGCCTGGAGCGCAGGTCACGTTGATTTGCTCCCTGTTGCCGTTTTTAGATAGATTTCTCCCCAAATTGCTTTGTTTTTCCTTAGTCTATAAATAGGACCCTCTTGCACCAATCCCAATAGGTGGACAGTGCACGATTATTGTAATCAGTCTATATTTTAGTGATAATGCACCAGAGCTAAGTTTAGAGTAGGAGAGGAGGAGCGCTTCACAAGGATTGAAGATGGTGACAGCATCTTCGGTGGTTTGTATGGCTACCTCGTGTAGTTAACTCTCTATTAGGATTGGATGTAATTGATTCTATCCCCAAGTGTATGTAAACTCTATTTATTATTTCTGAGCTCTCTGTCTATAATATTGGTAATCTTATTCTGTACTTAATCCCTAATTTCCACACTTGCGTCTGGAGTTATAGGCTAGTCTCAACTAACTAGGTTAGTTTTGATTAGGACTGAGAGTTGAGAAGTGGCTTCCAAAGAAACTCACTCTTCGATTGAATAAGAGGACTCGATATCAGAAAACCGACACATGAGCGTTACTAATGAGCGATGAGTAGTGTAAGTACTCTAGTGAAGGGCGTTCACAGGATTAGGTTTGTGTATCGATAGCAAAGGTTAGTTGATTGTGAATCCAGGATTCGAACATAGGCGTGTTCGGATGAGTAAGGGTAGTGACAGTACTTGAGCGAAGGTGCGTCTACAGAGTTGGCCTCGTTTATCAACTAAGTTCCTTTACAAACTGACAAAAAAAGAGCAAAATAAGCCGAGGGTAAGTCTGTCGCTTGGGAGATCCCGCATGGATTATCTTTGAGTGTGTGAGATCATTGGTAACTCGGGGTCATAACAATAAAATTTGTCTACAGTATTATAGAGTAAACCTAAAATAATAGATAGTTTTTACATGCACAAGGGGTGAGATGATATGAAGTCCAATCCTAATCCAAGTAAAGTGTCTCTAACTCTTCCTTTCTAATTCCAATTTATATTTACTTTCTATTTACAATTCCGCAACTATACTCTCTAAACCGTGCTTTTTCTTGATAAATAGATCACAATCTACATAAATTAACCGTTCCCTGTGGATACGATACTCTTCTTACTATTATATTGTTGGATTTGTGGTTCGCTTGCCAGCAACCCACCAAGTATTTTTGGCGCCGTTGCCGGGGAATGGTTTTCAATTTGTGTAGACCTTGGCGGTCTAGTTATCAAGTTTTTTAATTATTGTGAGGTCCAAGAATCCCCTCAAAGTGGTTTTAATCATGACAACCAAATCAAATGCAACTTAGCATAATTCTGATTCCAAAAGAACTAACCATTTCATTTGAGAATGTGTCCAGAAGCAACAGGACATGAAACATGTCACAGAAGCATAAAAATCATCTGCAGTTGATCAGAAGCAATTTTGCAGAAGGAATGTGCAAGTATAGACTCTGCAGAAGCAGCAAATTAAACCAGAAAGTCTAAAATGAATCTCCTACTGATTTAGCTGAGTAACACAAGTTGAAATACACTTGAAATAATCCAGAAATCATCCTCAGCACATTCACAGAAGCATTGGTGAAGAAATGAGCCAGTTTTGCTGTCTGCAGAAGCAAGTTCTGCAGAAGCATGAAAACCAGTCAACAACTAGTTGTACCTGTCAGCTTTTGCAGCTGTACCTGAAAGGGACTTGTCAAAGCATCACAACTGGATCATTTTGACTGCATTCCAACGGCTACAAGGCTCCTCACCTATAAATGGAAGTGCTCTCTTCACAATGAGACACACCTCTCACTCCAGAAGCATAAAATATTCTCCGCCCTTTCACTGCCAGCTTCTAGAACCTTTTCTCTCTCCTCAAATTCTTTCTAATCTGCTTATACAAGTTGTTGAGGGGGAGTTTTGCTCACTAGGAAATTCTGTTGTTGCTCTGATTGTAAAATAGTGAGCTGTTTGTACTTTACCATGCTGTTTCTGTGCTTCTGTAAGGTCAGAGAGATTGGTTTGTTGTAAAATCTCTTGTGACACATTAGGTGAAGTGTTTGGAGAGGTTTTAAGGCTCTGGTGTGAGCCTGTGAGTGTTTGGAGTCTGCAGAAGGAAGTTCTGCAGATTTCTGGACCTGTGCTTCTGCAGAAAGTCCTGTAGTAAGTCAGGGTCTATTTCTGTGAGTTTGGTGATTCTGTAGAAAGCCTGAAGAGGCTGTGGAAAAAGAATACTAGTGGTAGTGTGTACCCAAAGGTTGTAACTGATTTGTTAGTAGGAAAATCCTACAGAAGGTAGGGACTGGACGTAGCCTCAGGTTGGAAGAGGTGAACCAGTATAAAAACCTTTGTGTTTTGTTCTTTACCTTACTTTCTTAACTTCTGCATGTGCATAACAAGTTTTCAAAACTAATAATACCTAAGTAAGTGGCAACTAAATTGATTCCACCAAAGGAATCCTATTTTCAGCACAATAAGCATTAATACTTACAAATTCTACCTGTGGAGATCCATCTTCTAATAAACAGCCAAGAACTTATCTTCAGCAGAATTTTATTAGAAGATAAAATTTCAGAATTTTAAAAGAATCACAATTCAACCCCCCTTATTGTGATTCAACCATATACTACAATTGGTATCAGAGCTCGCCTCTTGGGTTGAACTCACTTAACAATGAGAGAGGAAAAGATCAAGGGGATGGCAAACCATGGAGCTGCAATGTTCATTCCAGAAGGATCATCCACAAACAAACCATCAGCTTTCAATGGAAAAAGAATACTAGTGGTAGTGAGTACCCAAGTGGTTGTAACTGATTTTGGTTAGTGAGAAAATCCTACTTGAGGTAGGGACTGGACGTAGCCTCTGGTTGGAAGAGGTGAACCAGTATAAAATTCTTGTGTTTTCTTCTCTTCCTTATACTATTGATTATTGCATAAACATAAAAGGTTTTTAAAACTACTTAATACCTAAGTAAGTGTTAACCAAACTGATTCCACTAAAGGAATCTTATTTTTGCATACTAAGCATACCAACTAACAATTCAACTTGTGGTAATCTACCTTCTAATAACTAGCCAAGGATTCTTCTTGAGCAGAAAAGTTATTTGAAGCTAAATTGCAGAATTTTAAAAGGAATCACAATTCAAGCCCCCTTCTTGTGATCCAACCTTTTGCTTCAATTGGTATCAGAGCTTGCCTCTTGGGTTGAACTCACTTAACAGTGAGAGAGGAAAAGATCAAGGGGATGGCAAACCATGGAGCTGCAATGTTCATTCCAGAAGGATCATCCACAAACAGACCACCAGCTTTCAAGGGAAAAGACTATTACTATTGGAAGGATAGAATGAAATTGTTCTTGGAATCTCAAGATATTGATCTATGGGATATTATAGAAAATGGGAATTACATTCCCACTACAAGAAGAACCAGAGTTCTGGCTCCTTCCACAGAAGGTGAGTCTGAAATTGTTGAAGAAGCACCAAAACCCAAACCTAGAGAAGAATGGACACAAGATGACAAACAAAGGTATCTTCTAAACTCTAAGGCTAAGTTTTTTCTTCTTTGTGCATTAAGTAGAGGTGAATATGATAAAGTTGTTGGCTGCAACACCGCAAAAGAAATATGGGATACTTTAAAAATTGCTCATGAAGGTACAGACCAAGTAAAAGAATCTAAAATCAACATTTTAATTCACCAATATGAAATGTTTAGTAGGTTTACTATTATTATAAATGATTTAAAATCACTTGATAAAAGCTATTCAAATCAAGAACAAGTGAGAAAAATTCTCAGAAGTCTCCCAAGAATATGGAGACCAAAGGTTACAGCAATTCAGGAAGCAAAAGATCTACCTGTACTCAAGCTGGATGAGCTTCTTGGATTTTTAAAAGTCCATGAACAAGAACTCATGGATGAGTTGCCAAGAAAGGACAAGTCAATAGCTCTAAAAGCAAGCACATCTAGAAGAAGTGATTCTGCAGAAGATAAACTTTCAGAAGGAGAATCATCCTCTTCTGAAAATGATGATGAGCTAGCCTTTATATCAAAAAGAATATAAAGGCTAATCAGAAGAAAAGGCAAAGGAAAGAAATTCTTCAATTTCAAGAAGGAAGGACTAAAAGGTGAAAACAGCAAAGGTCCTATCATCTGCTATGAATGCAACAAACCAGGACACATCAAGGCAGAGTGTCCATAGCTGAAAGAATCAAGACCATTCCAGAAGAAGGCCATGATGGCTACATGGGATGATTCTGACAGTCTGCAGAAGAAGAAGATGAAGCTGAAACTGCACATCTGTGCTTCATGGCTGGAGAAGATGAAGAAAATGAGGTAATTACCTATACTCCTTCTGCATATAAAGAACTTGAAGATGCTTTTGAAAATTTGCTATCTGACTCACACACACTTGCACAAAAATGTGCTTTTCTTAAAGAACAATTAGTTAAATCTAAAGAAGAAAATGACAAACTTAGAGAAGATAATAATAGGTTAATTAAAACCAATCATTGTCTTCAACAATCTCACTCTAAGTTATCTGAACAAGTCAAAACTGTAAGAAACAACTCTGCAGAAGCAGAAAAAACTGCAAGTCTGTAGAAAGAAAATCTGCTTCTGCAGAAAAAAATTGATGAACTTCAAAATGATTTATGTAAATTTGTAAACATCACTCACAATTTAAATAAATTAATAGGAAACAGCAGAGAAACCTCTGACAAAAATTATTTTTATTTTTTTTAAAAAAAATTATTATTATTTTTTTAAAAAATATATATATATTTAATATTTTTAATTTATTTTTTTTTAAAAAATAGAAGATAATAATTTTTGTTCCACTCTCCTGAGTTAACATTTGAGAGGACAGGTAACAGAAACAGGGGTAGAGCTCAAGGGGACAATTTCAAATAGCTCAGACTCTCTGATCACCCAAGAAGAAGAAGAGGCAAGCTCAAGGAGACAATTTCAACACTCTCTGTTCAACCACCTCAAGTGAAGTAAATGTCACATGGCTTCTGAATGGAAAAATTCACCAAAAAGATTCTTGGGAGATTATGTTATGTCTCAAGGGCTAAGTTATCGCTCAAGTATTGCCATTTCAAGTACTGCAAAGGATGTGGAGTTCAAAGCATCACACATTGAACTTGTTGAAAGTCGCCAGTTCTCAGGCTTAGAACATGAAAATCCAAATACTCATATTTATGCATTCTATGAATTAATTGAACTGATGGGATTTGATGAAGAGGACAAAGAGGTTGTATACTTATGTTTATTTCCTTTTTCTCTTACAGGAAAAGCACAGGATTGGTTAAGGTCACACCCCAGCCAAAGTCTGACCAATTGGAACATGGTAGAAGAAAATTTTTTAAGGAGATTCTTTCGCAGGCCATGTTGCAATCAAGCCAAGGCAGACAAGATGCTATTTTATCCCATAAGCAAATTCTAACAATCTTTCACAGGATTGGGGAAGTTACCAGAATCAAAATTTTGGGTGGCAACAAGATGCTATTTCATCCCATAAGCAAATTCTCAAAGATGAACTCAGGGAAGAAAATAAGAGTTTGAAGCAGTCATTAAAAGCACTCCAACAGCAGCTAGATAGACTTTCTCAGCCACTGCAACCAGTTTACACTTATCCTGACCAGTCTCCACAATTAATTTGTGACTTTTGCGGAGGTAACCATCTCAATGGTCACTGCTCTTATCCGGACATTCAAGAAGAGGAAACTGAAGCAATACAAGAAAGAGAAATTGAAGAAAAGAAATCAGAGGAAGCTGCTAAAGAAAATAAAGAAGAAGAAAAAGAAGAGTTCACACATACACTGCAAGACAGGGAATTACCATACTCAAAGAATCCCTCCATGAAAGATAGGAACCTGATATTTACAGCCTTCATAGAAGATAATAAAATAGTGCAATTCAACATCCCAACGTTGGAGTCCATGGAGCAACTCATGTTGGAACTGCTCAACAAGAAGAAAGAGTCTCCTGATGCAACAATTGAAGAGATAGTAGAAGCAATGGCCAACCAACAGTCAGAACAGAGCTCAGCAAATACTCAACCCAACTCCGTAGAATTTTGTCCCACCATAATTGTTAAATCAATAGGGGAGGAAATCAATGATGTTCTGGCTGATGAAGAGGATAGATCTGAAGAAGCACAAGAAGGTGCAACAAAAGTAGAAGAAGGAGATGGAGAGGATGAAATAGAAAATATGGTGCTTGAGACTGACTGTGAAAGGGAGAAAGAAAATACAACATGTGATGGTGAACAGAGAGATGGTGAACCAAAGCCCGAGGAAGGAAGGGAAATGATTTTAAGAACAGAGACATTGCCTTATCCAACCAGTCTTTTAAAGGAAGATCAAGAAAGGCATGGTGCAAGTGATAAACCTTCCATATATCACAAAAGAAAGGACTGCGAATACATTGACCTAATCAGAGCAAAGAAAGGAAGAATTGAGCCAAGAGGATCAGCTGCTGAGCCTAGAGCCATATTGAAGAAGTGGTCAGGTGTGTTCCATATCAAAGAACCCCCCAAGCAAAGAAATTGAGAGAAATCAGTTGTGACTCATTCAAACTTGAGGAGAAGAAGACTCATGCACATGAGAGCAAGGTAATAAAGAAAAGAAGAATCAAGCCAAGGGAGTCAGAGGCATGGTCTAATTCCAGAAAGAAGCTACAATGGTCAAAGTCAGTTCACACTACAGGTTGCTCCAAGGCAAGATTATGGGGAGGTTTAATGGCCAAAGAAAGGAAGGGTGCAGCACACAAGCTCATCAAAATATTTCAATTTCAGCCACCTTGAGAGAACAGGCGTCGAGCTATCAGACGTTAAACAAGCGCTTCCTGGGAGGCAACCCAGAGATTTTTAAGTTTTTAATTGTTTTCAATTTTATTTTGTTAATTAGGATTTTTCATTTTTTTTAGGATTTAGGAAATTTTCAAAATTGATTGGAATAAGTTTGTGGATAATAAAATTTTTTTTAAAAAATAAAAATAATAGGAAGTAGCAGAAAACGTGATTGAAAATTGCAAAACTACATTCTGTTTTCTGCGCTTCAACCTGCGCTGTAGCGCAGGTAAAGCGCAGAAATGCAATTTTAGTAACTGTATTCTGCGCTTCACCTGTGCTATAGCGCAGGGTGAAGCGCAGGATACGAAATTTTAAAAATCTTTCACATGTACTACTTCCTAAAGCTCTTCTTTTCACTCTTTCACTCACAAACTTCCATCAATTTTGAAACTTTCAGTTATATTTTTTTATTTTATTTTTACCAATTGAAATCTTCATTTACTCTATCTCTATGATTTACACTTTAGGGTAGCAACCTTAGGATTGTGAATATTCTTGATTATTGCTATCTTAAATGTGATTTTGGCTGTGTGGAACATGAAGAACAATTTGCTTGATTGGAATGTTCTTTGTTTTGTGAGTTATTAAATTTGAAAGTGTTATGTTCTGTTTCTTTCAAAAATTTTAAACTTTCACTTCCCATGGATTGATTGAATGCTTGAAAAACAATTGAGTATGTTTTGTTTTTAGGAAAGCATTACCAAGTGCAGTGAAATTTTGTTGTGAAGAGAATAATTATTTATGCATGTTATTGACAGGCTTCCATGTTCTTCATAAATTGCACAGACTGCTGCAAAGTATAAAGACTAGTTGACCCCAAACCAATCAGGAGTACTAGACCCATACCCGGGCTTGCTGCTTGGAGATTCCGGATATTCTTGCAGTGGCCTGAGGACAGGCCTATTTTCCCAGAGGGGGATGGAACAGCAGCAATACAAGGACTTACAATATACAGAGGATGAAGATTGATACTAGTGTTTTTCTTTCTTTTAGTTTTTCTTTCTTTTAGTTTTTCTTTTATTTTCTATTATTTTATAGATATTTTCTAGTTAATTAGGATTTCTGTTTCGTATTTTCAATTTTTCTTAAATTTTTAGAATTTTTAAAATTTTTCGGACCTTAGGAAATTAGGAATCAAGGTAATTATTTCCTTTTTCTCTGTAAATAAGTAGTTTAACTAACCAATCTAGGTAAGATGATAGGATCTTGTGATTAATTCCATAATCAGTTAGGTTTAGAGTACTTCTCAAGAGAACCCATCATGGTAGTTTATTAAATCCAGTAATTTCTTTAGCAAGGAAATTTTTGCCCAACCGGTGAGCTGAGAGCCCTAAACACTTAAACACTTATATTGAGAGCTTTTCACCACTGCTTGTCAACTGTTATTGCTTGAGTTTCTGAAATTTGTCTTGCTTGTAGAAGGTATGGAAGTGACAAAGGCACAATTTTGTGATTTTAATATTCTGCTTAGTGCCAAATAGCCAACACTGCATTAATATTTCCATTTATTGATTGTCCATTTGAGCCTTTAATGTTTCTTTTGATGCACCCCAGCCATTATCATTATCAATTATCAATGATCATACCACGCCCCTTAACACTTGGGATAGAGAGCAAGGTGCAGCACAACAAAATGGGACAAGCAATTGACTAAGAGGTTGGTCACAAGGAATCCAAGAGAAGGCACAAGGAATCACAAAGAAAGGATTCTCCCCCACCAAAAAAAATAAGTTCTTTATGTTATGTATACGAAAAAAAAATTCTGCACAAAGTGTGGAAAATAAATAAGTTGGGGGGGAGAAAATTCTTCAAAAGAGGAGGCCAAAGCTGAAAAAGGGTGATCATTCAAGAATCATCAGGTGAATTAAGAGAAGTCCAAAGCACAACCACAAGATGCTCTCTATTCAAAGTGTTTCTTGAATATCCAGAAAAACCATGATTTCATGATAGCCTAGCCTCATTACAACCTAAAGAAAGACCTTTTGATCCATACTAACTGCTTGCAGGTTCAGACCTTGGAAACGACTATCAATTCTAGTTGTTCAACAGTGGGTGAAAATGATTGAGGGAAACACTTACCCGTGAGAATGAGAGATTTCCTTGGTTTATCACTTACTGCTTTAATTGTTATTATTGAGAAAGTTTAATTGATGTTTGTATTTCTATCCTAACTGTTGATTGGTAATATCTCTTGATTCTGATTTTTTCTTATGTTTGGGAAGTGACTTCTGCTTAGGAAGGAGTTGAGGGGTAATTACCATGAATTAGTTTTGTTTTTGTAAAAATACACTAGGGGTTAGAATTGATTGTGATTGCAAAGAGGTCTCTTGCTTGAGGACAAGCAAGAATTCAAGTTGGGGGGAATTTAATAAGTGAAAAATAGTTGATAAATTAGTATATATTTTATTTCACTTATCAAGGACAAAATGGTAATTTTGCCCTATTTTTATCCCTTTTTATTTAATATTTAATAATTTGTATTTATTAATCCTAGTTTAGAATTTGATGCTATTTTAATGGATTTATTGCTGATTTTTGCAGGATTCTTGCAAAGATTTAAATCAGAGATTAAATGGCATTAAATGAGGAGGATTTATGCAAGATTGGAGATTGATTGAGAACAATTAATTAAAGATTTGAAGAAGATTTGAATCATTAATGAGGAGATAGAGCCAATCAATCAAAGATATTGCAGACAAGCTTCCCAAATAAATAAGGATTGCACAATGAATACAAAGATATCAAAAAATAAAGGGAAACAAGGAAGGACAAACGCGTGAAAACCAGTCTCGGGGAAAGATCAACAATTTAAAAGAGGAAAGTTGAAGCTGCAAACGCTAGCTGCGCTTCACCCCGTGCTATAGCGCAGGTGAAGCGGAACTCTCTGGAACCTGCGCTACAGCCTGCGCTGTAGCGCAGCTTGAAGCGCAGAACACGCAGATCACGTCCCTGTTGCCATTTTAAGAGGATCTCTTACAAAATTTGCTTTGTCTTTCCTAATCTATAAATAGGAACCTCTTGCGTCAGTCCAAGGAGTTAGACAGTTAGTTGGTTAGCGAGTAGATAGTCATTGTAATTCATTGATTATGTACCAGAGTTAAGTTTAGAGTAGGAGAGGAGGAGCGCTTCACGAGGATTCAAGATGGTGACAGCGTCTTCAATGGTTTGTATGGCTACTTCATGTAGTTAACGCTCCAGTAGGATTGGATGTAATCGATTCTATCCTTGAGTGTATATAAATGCTATATTATTATTTCAATAAGGTCCCTATCTATAATGGTGGTAGTCTTATTCTGTGCTTATTCCTAATTCTCACGCTTGCGTGGAGTTATAGGCTAGTTTGTAATTAACGTTACGGGTAGGATTGAGTTTGGGGGAGCCTAGACATAGGAAACTCAACCTCTGATTGAATAAGATTACTCGGTTATTACTGACGGCTGAAAGGGATTGTTTCTAATGAGTGAGGGGTAGTGTTAGTACTCTAAGTGAAGGAGCAGTTGCCAAATAGGACTTGATAGTCGATAGCAAAGAGTTAGGGGGTTGTAATTCCAGGAGTTCGAACATGGGCGTATTCTAATGAGCATAAGGTAGTGACAGTACTGGAGCGAAGGATGCGTCTATCAATAGGCCTCGTTTATCGTCTAACTCTTACAAACTGAACAAAAGAGAGCAAAATAAGCCGAGATAAATCTGTCGCCTGGGAGAGCCCGCACAATTTATCCTTGAGTGTTAAGGTCGCTGGGTAAGGGCTTTAGCAATAAAGTTTGTCTACATATTTTATAGAGTATACCAAAATAATAAGTAGTCTTTATATGCACAATGGGTGTGATGAGATGAAATCCAATCCTGATCCAAGTAAAGTGTCTCTAACTCTACCTTTCTAATTCCAATTAATTATCTACTTTTTTTACCATTCTGCAATCATACTCTCTAAACTGTGCTTTCTCTTGATAAATACGATTTCGGTCTACATAAATAACCGTTCCCTGTGGATACGATACTCTTTCTTACTATTATACTGCTGGATTTGTGGTTCGCTTGCCAGAAACCCATCAAAGATAAAATTGCAGAATTTTAAAAGAATCACAATTCAACCCCCCTTTTTGTGATTCAACCATATACTACAATTTAAGGTTGGATCACAAGAAGGGGGGTTGAATTGTGATTCAACCTTTTACTTCAATTATCTTAGGAATTTATTATTTATTTTTTTAGGATTACTATTTATTATATTAATTTTATTGTCATAATTAAAAAAAATTTCTTCAACACTTATCCTTTTTCAAGTTTCTTGTTTATGCTTCGGAGAGGTCAGGCGTCTCCTAATCAACGTTGCAAAGGAACAGAGGTAGAAACTCGAGGGGGAGAAGAAGGAAATTAATTGTTGAAGAAACCAAAAACATGGCAGAAGAAGCTCCAAAAAGGAGGACATTAGGAGATTACATCTCCCATCAAGGACCACGTCACTTCTCCAGCATTGTATTGCCACCCAATGCAAGAGCTTTGGAGTTGAAGACTGCACATCTTAACCTCATTAGTGCACATCAGTTCACTGGATTGGATCATGAAAATCCAAATATTCATCTCTCTAATTTTTATGAATTGATTGGTACTATGGGTTTCGATGAAGGTAGTTTGGAATATGTTTACTTACGCTTGTTTCCTTTCTCTTTGATAGGTAAAGCTAAGGAATGGCTGCAATCACACCCAAATCAAAGTTTAACTAATTGGAGTGTGGTTGAGGAGAAATTCTTGTCAAGATTCTTCCCACCAAGGAAGCAAATTGAATCCAAAGCAGATATTTCCACCTTCAGACAAGGGACTAATGAACCACTTTGTGAAGCTTGGGAGAGATTCAAATCTTTGTTGCGCAAGTGTCCCAACCATGGCTTTGAAGACATAGCCCAACTTAATATGTTTTGCAAGGGACTGCGTTCAGACACCAAATCATTCATAGATGATGCAGCAGGAGGAACAATCTTATCCGCAGACGTTGATTAAGCTCTAGAAATTATCAACAATTTCGCACAGAATGATCAACAAGCTCAAAGTGGAAGACAACCTGCACAATTACCAAAGAAAGGGATGCTCGAACTCAATCAAAGTGATGCTCTACTAGCAGAGAACAAGCTCATAAAACGTCAAATAGAAGCACTCACTGAGACATTGAAGGAACTCCCTCAACAACTCAAAGTTGTCTACTCGCAACCCGTCCAAGCCCAACCATTGATTTTCGACTTCTGTGGAGGTGACCATCAGAATGGTCAATGTGCTATACAAGAAACACAGCAAGAGCAAGTCAACTTCATGGGTAACCAGGGAAGGCAAGGGAATTTCTCTAATAACAACAACAATCAGTACTCTCAAGGTTGGAGAAATAACCAAACCAACTCTGGTTGGAGTCAGAATGGAGGAAGGCAACCACCCTACCAACAACAGCCCTCAACATATGATAAATTGAATTCTTTGGAGGGTAAGATTGATGAATTAGTGCAAGGATTTAGTGGATTGAAGAAAACCACTGAGGCATCAATCAAAACTCTAGAGAATCAAGTGGGTCAGTTAGCAAATGAGATGGCAGAGCACAGGCAGCAACACTTCTCTGCGGTGACCCAAACCAATCCAAAGGAACAATGCAACTTGATTGCTACTGATGGCAACAAGTCAGAGGAGGAGGAGCTTGATGAGGAAGAAGAAATCATCTTCGAAGAACAATTGCTTCAAGAGGAAGCTGTTCATCAAGATGAAGAAAAAGCAGCCCAACAAGAGGAACCTCATGAAGAGAAGGTCTTGGTTACAGGTAAGTCACTTGACCCAGGTAGGTTTACTATACCCATCTCTATTGGTAATCTACCCTCTACTCATGCTTTATTAGATCTTGGAGCGAGCATCAATTTGATGCCGCTATCTTATTTTAACAAGTTGAGTAATGTGAAGGTCAAGCCTGCTAATGTGAGATTGCTTCTTGCAAATAAATATGCTCAAAGCCTACATGGAATAGTAAAGGACATTCAAATAAGAGTGGATAGATTTGCATATGTGGTAGATTTCTACATTGCAGAGACAGGAAAGGAGGATACTGAAGTCCCCCTGATTTTAGGAAGACCATTCATGAAGGCTGCTAAAATGATCATTGATGTTGATCGAGGGAAATATGCATTGAGCTCAAAGGATGAAACCATTGTGTTTCATATTGACAGAGGTGTACCCCAGTTACAACAAACTAATGTTATTTCCAAAAACTCTTCACAACTGCCAAGCTCCGGATTTCTGAGGAAGCCTAGGATGAGGGTAAAACACCCAGAGTCAATTTGGGAGTTCAAGTTCAAAAGGAGAAAGAGATCAACATCTGATACTGAGGAGGACAGTGACAATGAAGGAAGAGTCACAGACTGGCATGGAGGATGGGAACTCAAAGGTAGAACTGGTATGGAGTCAAACATCATCCTCAACTTGAGGCCACCATAAAGAGAGGTTGCAAAACCAGGCGTCGAGCTAAAAGACGTTAAACAAGCGCTTCCTGGGAGGCAACCCAGTGTTTGTGAGTTTTGTTTTCATTTTTTATTTTTCTTTTTGTTAATTTTTAGTTTTAGGAATTACCTGTGTAATTAGGAGATTTCTAAATTGGGGATATAAATTTAAAAGGAATGCATGGAATCAAGTAGGAGTAGCAGAAGCAGAGAGAATACTGCACATCTGCTCTTCAGCCTGCGCTATAGCGCAGGATGAAGCGCAGAATTTACTGGAAATAAAGGACTCTCTGGATTTTGCGCTTCACCCTACGCTATAGCGCAGGGTGAAGCGCAGCAGCACGCTTCAACTTCTGAAGCAGTGCGCGCTCAACCCTGCGCTATAGCGCAGGGTGAAGCGCAGGGAACGCTGTTTAAATTTCGAATTTTGGAACGAGGGAGTTCATTGCGAACTTCCCTCCGAATCCTTCCCTCGCTTTTTCTCTGATATTCTTGACCCTTTCCTTGCCTGTTTCTCACTCATATAGCCTCATTTTCAGTTTCCAACTTCACACCAGGTATGTTTTGATAGTTTTCTTCCTTTCTAACCGATTGGAATTTTGATTTTTTTAATTTTATTTGAGCATAGCCTTAGGATAGGAAGTTTAGGATTCTAGGACCCTATAGGAAAGAAACAATTGTTTATAAATGTTTAAAAATAGTTTGCATGTGGTTAGGATCTTTTGTGAGACATTCCTGTTTCCTTAGGTGGTAGTTTTCAAAGTGCTCAATAATTTTTGCAAGTTATTTTGGTTAGTGCATGTATGATTAATTGCTCTAATATTTTTTGCATGCCCTTACAAAAATAATTATGCCCTATTGCATGTTACTGATGACATGATTTTTTAGTATGAGTTCAATTCTCACTTTTGCCTGATTAGGATTGTTTAGGACTTGCTTTAACTAATCACTTTAGTTTGTCTTAATTAATTAATTGGCATTTATTGGGTAATAATTAAAATCAAAATTTTTATGCACAATTGTTTGATTAAATTGCTCTAATTTTTGAAATTAAATTGGCCATTTATTTCCTAATTATGAGTAGTTGAATTTTATGATGCATAAATAATTTAGATTTGTTTCTCTTTTGCAGATGGTCCGCACAAAGAGCGTAAGTGCTCCCAGTTCCTTCAGAAAGAACACAGGGGGTGCCAAGAGGAAGGCCCCCCAGAGGGCACCTGACTTTGACCCTCAGCACTTCAGGGACCGCAAGTCCTTTGAAGCGTATACTGATATCGCTGATTGTAAGTTCATCCTGGAGAGACCAGTCCAGCTCGAGGAGGGAGAGTATGAAGACTTCGCTGCAGAGATCCATAGGAGAGGCTGGGATCGCCTTAGTCGCCCTGACGACTATTTCGATCCGGATATTGTGGGGGAGTTCTACGCCAACGCTATAGGTGAGCACGGTGTTAACCCCAAGAGGGAGTCCTGTGTTCGAGGACAAGTTTTCAGGTTTGATTACGATGCAATCAACGCACATCTAGGACATCCCATTGAGGGGGATCGAGACCTCGTGGAGTGCGAGTTCCACGAGAGGACAGCTGCTGCAGGGCTGTAGGGTAATGACCCCCTTGATCTTGAGACTGCTCAGCTCTTATGCTTACCAGGGCGTTCCTTTGAGAGGAATGCACAGGGGGAGGCTGCCCGGATACACAGACATGACATGAGGAGTATTACTAGGATGTGGACAGTACTGACTCTGGCCAACATACATCCCACTGGGCATGTTTCTGACATCATTATGCTAGTGGCCCACCTTATATATTGCATCCTCACTGGCGCCACAGTAGATATCTCGCGGGTCATCACCAGCAGGATAGTATACTTTGCATCTGCTGTGTCAAACAGGACCCCTAACTCCAAGATCAGGCTCGGCTTCTCCTCTCTAATCACCTCTCTCTGTAGATCTAGGGGTGTGGAGGTGAACCCCAGGGTTCACATCCTACCACCTATGACCAGAGCATACATTGACGCCTACTGCATCCCACCTGAGGAATTAGAGGGTGGAGGGCAGCCAGCACCACCACCCCTAGCAAACATGGATGCTCCAGTCTGGGCTCAGAGACTTGAGGCCCAGAACACTCACATGATGGCTCAGATGTCCACTCTCCACCGAGCCGCTATTCACTTTCAGAGTACTCACTCCCAGGCTGGTGTGGACCCCATGCTCCCTGCATACTTTCATGACTATTTACAATGGCCTGGGGACAGACCTAATTTCCCATGGAGGATGGAGCAGCCGGAGTTGAGGATGGAGCAGCTCACATGGATCAGGACCACGAGGACTGATGTTTCTTATTTGGTGCTTTTCCTTCTTTTTATTTTCTTTTTGCTTCTTTTTATTTTTCTTCTTTTATTTTATTATTTTCTTTTTCTTTTCTTTTGATTTGTACTGTATCTAATTCTCACTGATACTTATAGATTATGCAGTACTTATCCAGTTATTTTCTTATTTTTCTGTTAAATTTTTAAAATATTTAGGATTTAGGACCTTAGGAAATTAGGAATTAAGGTAACTCTTTCCTTATTCTCTGTAAATAAGTAGTCTAACTAACCAATCTAGGAAAGATGATAGAGTCTTGTGATTAATTCCATAATCAGTTAGGATTAGGGTACTTCTCAAGAGAACCTACCAAGGTAGTTAATTAAATCCATTAAGTGCTTTATCAAGGAATTTTAGCCATAACCAGTGAGATGAGAGCCTAAACACTTAAATTGAGAGCTTTTCACCGCTGCTTGTCAACTGTTATTGAGAACCTATCAAGGTAGTTAATTAAATCCATTTATTGATTGTCCATTTGAGCTTGAATATTTTCCTTGATGCACCCTAATCATATTCATTGAATATCACCTGTCCCTTAACACTTGGGATAGAGAGCAAGGTGCACCACAATAATATGGGACAGGAGGTTGGTCACAAGAGACTCAAGAGAAGGCACAAGAAATCACAAAAGAAGGATCCTCCCCCACAAAATAAATTTCTATGTTATGTTTCCTGTCAAAAAAAAAAAGTCTGCACAAAAGTGTGGAGTTGAATAAGTTGGGGGGAGAATTTCTTCAAACAATGAGGCCAAGCTGAAAAAGGGTGACCATTCAAGAATGACAAGGTGAATTGAGAGAAGTCCCAAGCACAATCACAAGATGCTCTCTATTCAAAGTGTTCCTTGAATATCCAGAAAAACCATGATTTCTTGATAGCCCAGCCTCATTATAACCTAATAAAATACCTTTTGATCCATATTAACTGCTTGCAGGTTCAGATTTTGGAAACGACTATCAATTCTAGTTGTTCAACAGTGGTGACAAAGATTGAGGGAAACACTTACCCGTGAGAATGAGAGATTTCCTTGGTTTATCACTTACTGCTTTAATTGCTATTATTGAGAAAGTTTAAATGATGCTTGTATTTCTATTCTGATTGATGTATAGTAACATCCCCTGATCCTGAGTTTTTCTTATGTTTGGAAAGTGACTGCTACTTAGGAAAGAGTTGAGGGATAGTTCCTTGAATTTATTTTTAATTATTAGGAATACACTGGAATAGAATTAATTTTTTGATTGCAAAGAGGTATCTTTCTTGAGGACAAGCAAGAAGTTAAGTTGGGGGGATTTTTATAAGTGAAAATTAGTTGATAAATTAGAGTACTTTTTAGTTCACTTATCAAGGATAAAATGGTAATTTTGCCCCAGTTTAATCCATTTTTATTAAATATTAGAGAAATTGTATTTATTAATCTAAAATTTGAATTATGCTATTTTGATAGAAATATTGCTGATTTTTAAGGATATTGCAAAGATTTGATTTCAAGAATAAATAGCATTAAATGAGGGAGATATCTGCAAGATTTGAGATTGATTGAAGTTATTTAATGAAAATTTGAAGTCATTAATGAGGAGATCACTGCCAATCAATCAAGGATCCTACAGACAAGTTTCCCAATTAAATCAAAGATTGCTCAATAAATACAAAGATATCATCAAGAAAAGGGAAACAAAGAAAGAAAAATTTGCCAAAACCAGTCTCGGGGAGAGATCAAGATTAAAAATAGAAAGTTGGAGCTGCAGGACGCTACCTGCGCTATAGCGCAGGGTGAAGCGCAGACTCTCTGGAAGTTGCGCCCCATCCTGCGCTGTAGCGCAGCCTGGAGCGCAGGTCACGCTGATTTGCTCCCTGTTGCCGTTTTTAGATAGATTTCTCCCCAAATTGCTTTGTCTTTCCTTAGTCTATAAATAGGAACCTGTTGCACCAATCCCAATAGGTGGACAGTGCATGATTATTGTAATCAGTCTATATTTCAGTGATAATGCACCAGAGCTAAGTTTAGAGTAGGAGAGGAGGAGCGCTTCACAAGGATTAAAGATGGTGACAACATCTTCGGTGGTTTGTATGGCTACCTCGTGTAGTTAACTCTCCATTAGGATTGGATGTAATTGATTCTATCCCCAAGTGAATGTAAACTCTATTTTATTATTTCTAAGCTCTCTGTCTATAATATTGGTAATCTTATTCTGTACTTAATCCCTAATTCCCACGCTTGCGTCTGGAGTTATAGGCTAGTCTCAACTAACTAGGTTAGTTTTGATTAGGACTGAGAGTTGAGAAGTGGCTTCCAAAGAAACTCACTCTCCGATTGAATAAGATGACTCGATATCAGAAAACCGACACATGAGCGTTACTAATGAGCGATGGGTAGTGTGAGTACTCTAGCGAAGGGCGTTCACATGATTAGGCCTGTGTATCGATAGAAAAGGTTAGTTGATTGTGAATCTAGGATTCGAACATAGGCGTGTCCTGATGAGTAAGGATAGTGACAATACTTGAGCAAAGGTGCGTCTACAGAGTTGGCCTCGTTTATCAACTAAGTTCCTTTACAAACTGACAAAAAAAGAGCAAAATAAGCCGAGGGTAAGTCTGTCGCTTGGGAGAGTCCGCATGGATTATCTTTGAGTGTGTGAGATCATTGGTAACTCGGGGTCATAACAATAAAGTTTGTCTACAGTATTATAGAGTAAACCTAAAATAATAGATAGTTTTTACATGCACAAGGGGTGAGATGATATGAAGTCCAATCCTAATCCAAGTAAAGTGTCTCTAACTCTTCCTTTCTAATTCCAATTTATATTTACTTTCTATTTACAATTCCGCAACTATACTCTCTAAACCGCGCTTTTTCTTGATAAATAGATCACAATCTACATAAATAAACCTTTCCCTGTGGATACGATACTCTTCTTACTATTATACTGCTGGATTTGTGGTTCGCTTGCCAGAAACCCATCAACAATCAACTAACTCCTTGCTATCGGTTTATTAATACCAAGCTTAATGGTCGGATGCCCTTCATTATGGTACTCACACTACCCATCAATCATTAGTAAACACCCCTGTTCAGTTAGTGGTTAACCGAGTATTCTTATTCAATCAGAGAATGAGTTTCTTCAGAATCCGCTCCCCCACTCTCAGTCCTAATCAAAACTAACCTAGTTAGTTGAGACTAGCCTATAACTCCAGGCGCAAGCACGGGAATTAGGAATTAAGTACAGAATAAGATTACCAATATTATAGACAGAGAGCACAGAAATAATAATATAGAGTTTACATACACTTGGGGATAGAATCAATTACATCCAATCCTAATGGAGAGTTAACTACACGAGGTAGTCATACAAATCACTGAAGATGTTGTCACCATCTTCAATCCTTGTGAAGCGCTCCTCCTCTCCTACTCTAAACTTAGCTCTGACGCATTATCATTGAAATATAGACTGATTACAATAATCGTGCACACTGGATCTGGTGCAAGAGGTTCCTATTTATAGACTAAGAAAAGACAAAGCAAATTTGGGGAGAAATCCATCTAAAACGGCAACAGGGAATAAATCAGCGTGAGCTGCGCTCCAGGCTGCGCTACAGCGCAGGATGGGGCGCAACTTCCAGAGAGTCTGCGCTTCACCCTATAGCGCAGGGTGAAGCGCAGGTAGCGTCCTGCAGCTCCAACTTTCTCTTTTTAATCTTGATTTCCCCGAGACTGGTTTTGGCAGATTTGTCTTTCCTTGTTTCCCTTTTCTTGATAAAATCCTTGCATTTATTGAGAAATCTTTGATTTATTTGGGAAGCTTGTCTGCAGAATCCTTGATTGATTGGTAGTGATCTCCTCATTAATTGTATTATATCTTCTTCAAATCTTCATTAAATATCTTCAATCAATCTCAAATCTTGCAGATATGTCCCTCATTTAATGCTATCTATCCTTCAAATCAGATCTTTGCAATATCCTGCAAAAATCAGCAATATTTCTATCAAAATAGCATCAAATTCAAATCTTAGATTAATAAATATAATTTATCTAATATTTAATAAAAAGTGATTAAATTGGGGCAAAATTATCATTTTATCCTTGATAAGTGAAATAAAAAGTGCTCTAATTTATCAACTAATTTTCATTTATCAAGTACTTAAATTTATAGAACCTACCCAGAGGACTCGATTCCAGTCCCAAATTGATTCATAGGAATCTTTAACTACAAATCACCACAAACAAGGGTAAAACCATTTTCAAATAATCCAAAACAATCACAACACCTGTGGTTAGGGAAAACTTGAAACATGATCATGCATCTCTCATAAAGCAATAAGGAAAGGTAAAGATACAGAGGATGGGTCATACATGAGCTTTAACCTAAATAAGAGTGAGTGTGTGGGTTAACACTCAAGGACTTCTATGAACAAGTGGTAATTGAGATAGGGATTAGGGAACTCCCTCATTGAAGTTTGAACCATCTTGTCATTGCATTCCTTAGAATTTGATTCAGGATCAAAGATTATTCTTTTGAAGCCTTCCCTTGCAAGTAAAATAGACAGGTAGTCATAAGGAAGGTTTAAGAATCAATTGTCACACAACCACCAAGAAAGCGTCAAAGTGTCACAATCGTCAAAATATTCCATATTGTGTTTCCAAATGAATGCACAATTAAAGCTATGTGGCATATATGTTTTATTCTTTGTCAACAAAATTCCAACATGCCCACTTGCATTTTGAGTATGGGTGTCATAGTGCATATATGTTCATGCCATGAATTGTTTTTACAAGATATTTCTAAATGCATGTCTACATGAATGCACTTACTCAAGTATAAAGATGATAATATCTTACTCATATCAAAATTATCACATTTTTGCATGCAAGGTGAAACAATTAAAGATTTATTTGAGTAGGCATACTATATGGCATAACAACTTTGACTTTCATACATGTATTGGAACCATTACCTTCATACCAAGCATTCAACCCAAAGCATACATGAATATTGCAAATTATGTGACATGCTTTAAATCTAATAAATTTGGCATTATTCCAATCATGTATTCCACTATACCAAGTATGCAATCCAAGATATCCAAATGAATTGATTAAATCTCTACCTCCTATAGGTTGCAAAGCATTGTTAGACATTATTACCTCTCCTAAACATGCAATGCTTTGTGGAATATAATCATGCATAAAGAAGGACAATTCAAATTGATTCAAAGTATTAACACAAGTTTTAATAAACTCCCTTTTAAGTACTTGAGGTGTCATGTTTGTTCCAGTAAGCATATTGGCCTTCAACTTATTCAAAATTTCAAGTAATAAGTTAGCATCTAGTGATTTAAAAATTAAAATGAGATGCCTCCTCAAACTTTCTTTTCTTTTATTGTCTTTCTTTTCCTCACACTTTTATCTTTTTGGACTCTCTCTTCATTTTTTTACTTCTTTTTCTACCAAAATTTTCTTAACGTTTTCAAACTCTTTTACCTTCCTATCTTTCTCAAGTTTCTCTAGTTCAATTTTTTTTTTCAAAATTTTATGAACTTCATTCAGTTCACTTTCTTCCATAGGAGCAATATTGATTCTTCTCCTCTTAAACTTGAACAACATGAAGTTTTTATTTCTATCATGTTCTACCTTTCTATCATTGTGCCTAGGTTTTGCTGATACGAAATGAGCTTCTACCCCTAATGGTGCTACATCACAAATACTTCATCTACATATTTTACAAGGGTGATTTTGAGTCTAGCTTGCCTATCTATCACGATCCCTTATTCATTCACTCGTTGTAGTATATAAGGCCTGGGGTGTTTGGTAGTGGGCAATTTCAACTTTTCTATGACTCTATCACTCACCAAATTGCTATTATTCCCCTCATCTATTTTGATCACAAATACACTTCCTATTGCTTCCTTCAAACAAACTTTTCTATAAAAACACTTTTCCTTCTTACTCTTTTCTATTTCATCCCATTGGTTTCCTAAAGCTCTCCTTCCCTCCATCACTCCTTAGTAAATTTTAAGTTTTTAAAATTTTATTGGTCGACCTTTCCACTCACTAAGTGTTTCACTCGAGGATTGAACGCTCGTGTATGTCATTCTTTTTGGCTTTATCTATAATGTTTCACTCTAGCCTCTTCTACTCAGGTAAGGTTTGATTAGGTTTACGAAAACCAAATGTTGAGACTTTACCAACTACCTAAGATAGAAACGCGCGAGCAATGAAGATTGTCTACGGAAAGCTAGAAATTGCCTAAGACAAAAACTTAAGAACTGATGTGACAAACAAAAAAAGCTAGCTAGAAAAATGGCTTATGCACAAGAGTAGATTGAAAACAAGACAAAGCACACAGAAATTACATAGAGAATTGTTTTTGGTTTATTTTTTATTCAAAAAGGTAAAAGTTACCAAAAGTTGCTAAATTTTTAGAAAAACGTACAATGTCAACTCAAATGAAATTGATAAAAGCAAATTGCATATTACAATAGAAAGGAATGAATTATTGGACACTTTCTTACTTCACTTTTTTTTAACTATTGAGGATAATTTTTCCTCTACATATATGTTTTTGAATTTCTTTTCTTTTGATTTCTTTCTCTTTTCTTTTGACATCTTTTCTTTTTGGTATTTTTCGAATTTGTCTTTTGCCCCCACAAAATTGTTACATAAATTGCAAATAATTCTCTATTCTAAAAGAAAAGTTTTGTGTATATTGCCTAAAAATAGGACTAAAATGATGAACCAGAAATGGTAAAATTGACTGTTTTCTAAAATCTGGCTTAAAATTTGTTGGCATCTTGAATAAAAAAATTCACCAAAGAGCTTAACATTTCCTTGATTGCAGACAAGTGGTCAAAACAACAAACAAACGCGCTTGATTACTTTTATGAATCAAAACTGAAAAATAAGTGGAAAATTCAACATGAAATTAGTGATTTTTCTACTAATTTCTCAACTATAACCCAGCCTAGAATTAAGCGTTTTGCATAATCAACTAAACGTTTCCTAAGGATTTGCTAGCATACAGTTCAAATTTGCAATCAGAACAGAAGAAAAACAAACAATACATGCCCAAAAAATGCACAAAAATAGGCCAAATAAAGGCAAAAGTAGCGCAAAATTAAAGAATTGAAATGTAAAGGGGATGAAATTAAATAAAAAGATGGGTAACATTGAAATTAAATGGCAGAAAAAGTAGAGGGGATGAGCAGAATTAAAAGGATGGGGAATTGCCATAAATTAAATGGCATAAATTAAAGAGGATGAGCATAAATGAATAGGATGTGGATGAACTAAATTAAATGACTAAAATATAAAATGGAGTGGGGATGGAATGTGGATTGAATTAATGTAGGTGAACGATATTTGGAAAATGGAAACAACAATATTCCCACTTACCACACTCCACCAGAAAAATCACAAACAACAAAATTAGTTGAAGAAGATGAAGAACAAGCAAGAACACATGATAAGAGCATTTAATAAAAAATCTAGAGGGGGTATAAAAACCGTGCCATACAGCCCCCTATACTATCTCAAATCAAGCATTCAAGCAGGCAAACAGGAGTTGCAGAGCAGTAGAAGAGCACTTCGGGCTCATAATAGTCTAAAAGTCCAATAGTTACGAGAAAATGGAGCTTGAATACAGGGAAAAATAAGGAAAATTACAGAAAAATATACACCTCAAACAGCCCCAAAAACCACGCCAAAGTGACTCAAATTGGCTCTAGACAACTTCAATTCAACAGAGCTCTGCTCACTAATTGATAACAGTACGAGTACGTATCTAGAATTGAAGCCAGAAATCAATGAGTCCGTGTAAAATTGAGCAAACCAAGCTAAAAATTCAGCGCAAAAAACAATAAAAAGAGAGAGAAAAATTTGAAAATGGAGGAGATAAGAGATGGATGAACGCCACTGTGAAGGCAACTACTTCACCAGATAAGTTCAAGGCCAGACGCCACTAACTCAGGAGAGCTAGATAAGTCTCTTGAATGATTTGGGGAAGCACCATCAACCCTTCTCTAACTCACAGAATGAGGAGGAATCTCAACAAAGTTTCTCTATATCAAATGAAGTGTGTCAATACAAGAGGGGAGCCTCCCTATTTATAAGAAAAGGGGGCAGCCAAGCAGTGCGAAGGAAAAATAAAGAAACTAAAATCCTACTCTACATGGGTGTTGAACCCATGGTCTCCTAAGGCTAAGTAGCTTGGAAGCTACTAACCACTAATACTCCCTAAATGTAGTGCCACTATTATGCTAATCCTAATCAGGGTTGACCCATTAAAAGTTGACCCATGAAATGGAGATTCAAAATCAAGTAATTTGTGGGTCATGTCCTTATGCGCCTAAGGCAACCATTAACAGTATAGGGTTCCACTTCCAGTTGCCATCATATGTGTTAACCGAATGACCAAATTGAATGTTGTTCATTTTGTTGTGGTTATTTAAGGGGAACACAATTCATAGCTTAATTAACTTGGAGATTACTTTTTACAAGGGAATAAATTGGATAAATGTTTTTTGAACAACAATGTAGTACAATAAATTTTTAAAACAATGAGAGAGAAAGAAAGAAAAGAAAGAGAAGTGTAGGATAAGATGAATGATGTGATAGAGAGACAAAGAGAAAAAGTGTGTTTAAAACATGTTGTACAATTAACATATCTCAATAACTTGGGTTTTCTCAAACAGTGTTGTAAGGGAATTTTAACCTATTATGTGGGGAGGGTTTGGGGTGTGAGACAATTAGTGACTAAACTAACAACCAGATTGATGATATCAACCCCAACTGCTTATCCAAGGAATAGATTTTTGTGAGTTGGAAATCTCTGAATCTTGAGAAAGTTGCCTTAAATACCAATGGTAGTGTTATCACTGGTTTTGCTGGCTTTGGAGGGTTGATTTGCAACCATATGAGAGAATGGTTACAAGGGTTTTCTATCGCACTACATTAGAGATATGTGCTTCGTGCAGAATTGTTTACATTGTGGCAAGGGCTCCTCTTTTACTGGGAGTTAGATTATAAAGAAGTATCATGCTATATATTTAGATTCATAGCATGTTGTCGAGTTGATTAGACGTGCAGCTCTTGAGTTTCACAACTATGTAGTGTTAATAACCTCGATAAGATCTCTTTTATGGAAAGATTGGGTGATCACCATTCACCATACCTTACGGGAAGGCAAATAGTGCATGGCCTACTTAAGAAGTTAGGTGTTCCACTTACTTCCTTCATCAACATGATGAGTGCTCCCCCTCCGGACATTAATTCTTCCTCTTTTGCATGTTGATGATAGAGGGTTCGAATTTCTAAGACTATGTTTTCTAACTTTTTCTTTCTTTTTTGTTCTTTTCTCATGTTAAAAAAAATATAAATGGACGGAGGGATAAAAAAAAATTGAAAATTTGATTGATAATTTTTTGTTAAGAATCTAAATTAATTAAAGATATATTCCCTTCTCGTCCTTATTATATGGCAACATCTAGAAGGTTTTGGTAGTCCTTTTCATAAAGCATTTTACAATTCATCCGAAGCACTTTTGCACATTTGACAAGGTAAATAAGTAGAAAAAATTTAATGTTCATAGTTGGAATTAAAATTAACTTCATATTTTAATGTTATCACTATCAAAGGGAGTACATTAATGGAGTTAAATGGGATTAAATTGAAATTTTTTTAAAAAAATCAATAAAATTAACTATTTTAATTACTTTTATTAGATTGTGTGATTCAATTAAAGGTAGAGATGACAAAGTAGGATGGGCCCGTGGACCAGCCCGCCTAACCTGCCAAAAGTGGTGGGGTGGGTTAAGTCCCTCTAGCCCACCAACCCACTCAACTCGCCCCGCCCAACCTGTGGGTTGGGGCAAGCCGGCTCGTCTGGCTGTCCCACCATATTTAATATTTTTTAAAAAGAAATTTTATTTATTATTATTTACAATTAGTATTTAATTATAAATATTTCATGAAAATTGAGGGAAAATATTATTTAAAGTAAAAAATCAAAATGATTTTTTTTTATTTTATTACAATTTTAATATATTATATATTATCTTTATTTTTAAATTTTTAAATTTTATTATTATTATTTAGGCGGGCTAGCCCGCAAACCCATCAATTCACGTTAAAAAGGGGTGGATTACTTATCCTAGCCCACTTTACTTAGTGGGCCACCCCCATCCAGTCCAGTTTTTTGGCAAGCTAGCAGTAGATCGAGGTGGGGCGGTCAACTTTGCCACCCCTAGTTAAAGGTTCCTTATAATAAGGATCAGAAAGTATCTTTTAAGAACTAGGGTTAATATCTATTGTTTAAAACAAAGATTAAAATCTTACACGTAAAGAATAAAGGTAAATAAACCTAAAAAATTGGTATACTATAAGTGTAGTAAAATGACCAAAATCAAATCCTTCTTTTTTTATTATAAACTTGTCTTAATTACACTTTTGATTCCTTTAATTTAAATTATGTTCATTTCTAGTTTCTCATTTTTTTAATAAATAAAATTTTTCTATTTTTAAAATTAAGTAAATATAGTATCTGTATCAATTACTTGAGAGTTTATGATAAATTTAATATACAAAATAATTCTAAAGGTTCTAAAGTAAAATATTTTATAGAACTAATTTGATAAAAAAATTTAGGAATTTGCATGATGTGAGTTTAGGGTTTAAAGAGGGCAAAAACTTTAGATTTTTTAATTTTAGGTGGAATTTGATATTTTGCTTAGTGAGTTTTGATTTTAAGAAGATTTAAATTAATTTAATCAATTCAATTTGTAAAAATGTTAAGAAGAAAGTGAGAATTTACAAATTTTAGGTAGAAAATAATTGACAAAAGATACCATGTTTACTTAATTTTGATTATCTAAAGACTCAATTTAGTAACAAAAATTTTGAGGGATCAAAATTATAAATTTCCCAAACTCAAGGAGTTGAAAGTACAATTAAACCTATAAACTTTTGCTTGTATATGTGTATATAGCTTTAAGATTGGGTTAACCGTTTGTTTGGTTTATGTTTTCATTTTCTATTTTTATTTATTATTTTTAGTTTTAATCACAAAAAATGTCATATTTGTTAAAAAAATTCATTATTTTATATTCAAAACTTTAAAAATAAATTGAAAACAATATAACTTTTTTATAGTTAAAATTTAAAGTAGAAAATGAAATTAGAAATCAAACCGACCTGGATTTCAGATAATTTGAACCAAGCTAAGTTCAAATTTCATTATAACGATTATACATCATAAACCAAATATGTGTATTATGACTTGCATCTTTGTATGGAATGAATTTTTCAATCCCGTTTTGCATTTAAGTTGAAAGAGTACATACTCGATACTCCTGAAGGAATATAGATATTTTCCTTTTGTAGGGTATAAAATGCTTTTCCCATCCAATAATAACATGTGTTATTTTGTTTTAATTGTTCTTTCTCCAAATTTAACAGGAAAGACTACCCTACCATACCCAAAAAAGAATGCACATTTGCATCTTCGAGTAGCTTATGCATCTCTTCCTATTGGCATCCTTTCTTACACTTGACTCTAAAATATGGTCTCCATTCAATAATTTATCATTTTCATTAGGTGACAAGTTATTCTCAGTCCCCCGCCTAGAAAAGATTCCCAACTCATACTTTTAATTTGGACAATGCTTGGAAACTACAGAACAATCCTTTTCAAGGTTTACCCAATGAGTTTTTTGACAAAACCACCTTGGATTCAACTTTGGAACTAAATCATTTCCATTTTGTTCTTAATAATATCAAATTTGATTTCAAAGTTGCATGATTATGTAGTTGCCTACCAATAGTGACAACGACATCCAATGTCCTCAAGCGACTCTTTGAGCTAAAATTAACATCATGTATATATTAGTAGAAATTACATACCTAAAACAGAAAATTATATGCACCAAAACAGAACAGAAAATTATAACATCCAAAAATCTTAACTAACTTGTCATCGAATTGTCAATCTATGTATTTGGTAGTATTACAACCTGCTTGTTTTTCACATGTAGGAAAGAAGCTGTACTATCATCATATAATGTATATTACCATTACTGAAAACTACATGCAGAAGAAGACCACTAATTCTAAGAAAGTGACCTAAGAGTGGAACAGGTATGGAACCATTTATCTCTCCTTTAAATTTAATAATTTTGTACCATTTGGCCTTTCAAACGACACCATAGGACAAGGTGCATATTTTTTTGGTACTTGACCAGGGTATCCACCGCCGACAGCAGTGACTAATCCCCTCGCTGGTTTGTAGGCACCTCGATGGGTGGGATAGCTGGCCCTGGATTTTAAAGGAGCTGCATGCCCAAGGCGGGATTCGAACCCCCGACCTTGGTTAAGCTTGGATCAGCCCCCTCCGCTGAACCAACCCCAGGGTTATAGGACAAGGTGCATATGGTGGAAGGAAACATTACTATTGACATATCAGTTACGGAATACATCACCCACTCCACCTACCGACCAATCAACAATTGAATTGTCCTTGCAACTTGCAAGTAAAATGAAAAGTCAAGTTCAATAGTCAAGTTCAATCTCTCTTTCTCTTCTTTACCAAAGATTATTAGATGGTTCCGGACTATCACGTCATTCATGATTCCGACCAATTAACATTTAACACATAAGAAAAATTCATGATCCCGACCATAAATTTATTTTTAGTGAATTTATTTTTCTTATGTATCAAGTGTTAATTGGTCGGAGCCATGGATGACGTGGTGATCCAGGATCATCTAATAATTTCTTATGTATCATTGAGCGCGTGGATTAGCTAGCTAGTAGAAGTTGTTCCAATTTAATGAGTAAACTTTGAGGGAGAACTTTATCATCGATAAAAGATTAAAGTATAAGAGCAAGATTGTCTCCTGTGAAAGATAACTTCACCAAAAAAATATCTCTTTCTCTCTCTTTTAACTCCTAATTCACCACAATTATGGAAAATTAAAACCTTGAGACCAAATTTTGATGGGTTAAATATGTTTTTAGTCCCTGAAAAATAGTCAAGATTTGGTTTTAGTCCCTGCAATTTAAAACTGGTGGTTTTGGTCCTTCAAAAATTGAAAACACACCAATTTAGTCCTCATCGCCTTATTTTGCTACAGATTTTGCTACGGATTAGCTATGAATTTTTATTGATAACGACTAAATTAGTGCATTTTCAATTTTTGAAGGACTAAAACCACCGGTTTTAAATTGCAGGGACTAAAACCAAATCTCGATTCTTTTTTAGGGACTTAAAACATATTTAACCCAATTTTGATTTATAATTTTTTCTTTGCTTTCATGATATGCTTCCTTTAATTCATTTAAAAGCAATAACCAGCTTCCTCATCACGTTCTATTTGCTTGCCCCTTAGATATCATTAGCCGTTAGAGAATACAAACCACATGAAAATAGCTTTAAAACCCCAGGCTCTGCCTCCTTCACTAACATTTGAACCTATTGGTGTTGTGCTAAGATGAGTCATAGGAAGTCTCATTCACAGGGAAGCATACCCTTTTCATGGGAGGACAAGCCTGGAATTTGTAAGACCCCCAACAATGAGTGCCCTCTTAATAAAGGATCATTACAAGCCATCAATCATAAATCACCCTCCACCTTACCATCACCACTCACTAGCCATTTGGGCAGCTCAAGGAGGATTAATCTGGAAATTCAGGACAAGAAGATTCCTCTGCCTCCATGTCTATCACAACCTCCTAGCAGAAGCACTTCTGGGAAAGGCTTCAAATGGCAAGAAGACCCTTTTCTTGTAGCTTACAAAGAGTGTACAAAAAGTGAGAAACATTGCAAGTTGCCTGCTAAGAACAAAAAGAGTTTAAGCAGAAGCATATGCATTTTTTCATGCAGAAGTGCCAGTGATGTAAAGGAGGATAGTTATCTGAGATTATCTCAGCTCCCTCGTCTTCCTGCAGATAGAGATCGTTCGTTAATATTAGAAGGTGAACACAAACGTGGCTTCAACTATGAATCATGGCTATAATCTATCTATTTGTCTTCAATTTTTTCGTCTCTGCTTCCTAACTAGTTGTAACTTAAATTTTAATTTAGTTCTCTGTTTTTATTGAGTATGTGTGTAAGATATCTGATCTATCCGGAATTTGTTATTCGTGTATAAAAAATAATATATTCTCATGACTAAGTATTAATCGGATTCCCCTCCTATTTTATTTTCTTTGGGACTATTGCGTTGCTGGGGAGTTGTAGGAAGGGTTTATACTCTTCCGATCTTAGATAAAGTTTGAAATTTTCTATACTCTTATTATTAACCAAGGCACGGATATAGAAACATTTAATATTTTTTTATATTTATTTTTGTTGATTTTTAAAACTTTTAAATTGACACAATTATCATAGTAGTGAGATTTAATTAAGGAAAATGTCAATGAGTGTTTTAAGGGCATTGGTTAAGGATCCAAAAATAGAAATGTTTTATTGGATTGTGTAGCATTGAATGTTGTAAATGCAATTAATGTTGTGATTTCCAACAAAAACCTTCTGTATATAGATCCTTAACCAGTAAGGGCACTCGTTAGCGGGACCCTTTAATTAAATAAGGGTGGTAAACTTGTAATTTTATAGATAATTTTTTTGAAAAATAATGCATTAATTATTTTTCTTAATACGTTGTCTGAATTGTCTTATAAATAAGATCAGGGGAGTACTAAATAGTAATAAATGTTATGTGCTTCCATTTGGACAAACAAAAATACTATTCTCTCGTTTTTTACCTGTTATTTTTTGCACAAGGATTAAGAAATATTATAATTATGTCTTTTTAACCCCGTTTTTTCTAAAAAAACATTTCTCCTCCTCTCATTAATGCATTTAATATTTATCTTTTCTCAATAATTATGCATAACACCATGTGTGTATATTCACATTGTTTATCGTAATTTTTTTTGTTAGAAACATAAAAAATACATTTATCAAGTTTCTTAGCATTTATTATTGCCTTGATATATGAAAATGACACCTATTAAAAATAAATTTGAGATCTTAAAATGAAAAAGATGTACTCCCTCCGGTCCTATTTATAAGACAACGTTTGACTTTTTTCCATGGTCCTATTCGGGGGCGGATGCACTTGTTGCATTGTGGGGGCAATTGCCCCCACTAAGATTTAAATTTTTCACATATATAAAAGACATGATCAATTGATACCGGGTGTTAAATTTGTAGAGTTACACCACTCAATATTTTTTTGTAAAATAATAATTTGATTGATTCAATTATTGAATTGAAAGTTCTTATAAAGTATACCAAGTTTATAAAATTTTATAAAAATAAAAAACTAATTGATACTTCATCAAATTAATTTATTTTGACGAATAATGTGTTTTCAAAATATAAGTAAAAGTCCACTATTAGATAACATACCTACAAATATCCAAAATATTTGAAATTTGATATACATGATCATGAAGATAGTATAAATTCAACGGTTGTATTGGTTAAATTCTCATTTTATAAAAAAAATATTGAGTGGTGTAAACCTCCGTTTGAATTGACGTTTCAACAGTGCAAAACCATGTTTTCACGGATTGATTTTAAATCACTTTCGTCCAACATATTTCATAAAACGTGCATCACCCATCTCAACCATGGATTTCTAGAATGAATTATACTCAAGTGTAAACCAAACGGATGCTAACTCTACAAGTTTAAATCCTGGTGTCAATTATTCATGTCCTTATATATATCCCCAACATTTTATGTTAATTACCTCATTGTCACTTAAATTTTTAATTATAGAAATAAGAATAACAAGAGATCATTAGACACTAAGAAGAAAATCATTCAATGTTTTTAAAATGTGAAACCTTTAGAGAACATTTACCATGTATATTCATACGTCTTAATATATAATTATTATATTATTAATATGTATAATGCCCCCACAACTAAAAATTTCTGGATCCGTCACTGGTCCTATTTATAAGACAAAGTGTACAAATCTAGAAGCATTTATTGTTTTTTCTCATATTTGCTCTTGTTGATCATTAAATGTCTTGAGGTGACACAATTACCATGGTAGTGGAATTTAATTTTAAATAGGGGTAAACTTGTAATCTTACAGAATAATTTCTTGAAAATCAACACATTAATTACATAAAACATGTTTTCTTAAGAAGTGTGTTTTTGTCAAACTTTGACTTATAAATAGGATCGGAGGGAGTATTTGATACTCCATCTGGTCCTATTTATAAGACAAAGTTTGACACTTTTCAATGGTCCTATTTATAAGACAAAGTACACAAATCTATAAGCATTTATTGTTTTTTCTTATATTTGCCCATGTTGACCATTAAAGGTTCAAAGGTGACACAATTATCTTGGTAGTGGCATTTAATTTTAAATAGGGGTAAACTTGTAATCTTATAGACTAATTTCTTGAAAATCAACGCATTAATTACTTTTCTTAATAAGTGTATTTTTGTCTGAATTGTCTTATAAATAGGACCGGAGGGAGTAACAATGTGTGACTCATTTCTCAAGACATGTTGTAATTGTGGGAAGAGTTTGGGATTCAATCCCACTACACTAAACACAAAGGGGTGAGAAACTTGAATTGTAACCAAACATGGAGTAGATCGTAAAGATATTAGTGATTAACACAAAAAGAAAAGTTTGTATTGACATGAATACAAAATACATCTATTGTTATTGTTATATGTTTACATCGAATTCTTATAATTACCATGCATGGTTTTTACTTTTTAATTATAATCCATATGCATTTTCAGTTCATTAAACTTTTTGGTTAGGGGTTTAATTTTTCATTAAAGTAATAAGGTAATAACAATTATAGTATTCATGAATCACTCTTAATGGAATGGAATATTAAGCACATCTTTAACCTAGCATCCCACTTTTTCACTATTCACAGATCTTAAATGGGTCCCACCAGTACACACCAGCAAGTTCTTATTAAGTACCTCTCTTCTCTAACCCAGCATCTCACTTTTTCACTATTCACAAATCTTAAATGGGTCCCACCAATACACACACATCACCCATTTTTTATTTACAATTATTCTAATTAATAAATGGTAAAATAATATTACTTAATAAAATAAAATTTAATTTTTTTAAAAAAAATTGTTTTCCGGCGGTTTAAACCCCCGAAAAAGTACAATAAAAAATAAAAATTTAAAAATCGGCGGTTTAAACCCCCGGGAAAATCCAAATAAAAAAAATAAAAATGATTACTGGGTGTTTAAACCCCCGGAAAAAGCGAAATAAAAAAATTAAAAAAAAATATCAGGGGTTTAAACCCCCTGGAAACACAAAATAAAAAAATAAAAAAATAAAGCACCGGTGCTCAACGGAGCACCGGTGCTCTGGAAGTTCGAGCCTCTGTCAGCGCTTTATCGCTGAATTCTCATAAAGCATCGCTGCTTATTGAGCAAATACTCAATAAGCAGCACCGTTAAAGTTGGCCTAAGAGCATCTTTATCGCTTAAGTTAAAAGGGGTGCTTACACTGAAGCACCAAATTACTTTGACTGCAGCAGAAATGGAGAGATGCGACCAATGTTATAAAACTCGGACCGGTGATCGACTCGGTCAGGGTACTGGGTCATTGGGTCACTAGTTCAACCGGTTAAACCGATATATATTAAAAAGAATTTTATATTTATGAAAAAAATAAAAATAACATAATTAAAAGTATGAACCACAATATTTATAATTAAACTAGTAATAACAATAATTCATGTTTTGTTAATAATTAAGTATATTGTTAAATTTTATGAAAAATATTAAATAATATATTAGTATAGTAAAAGATAATATGTATTTATATTTGATATTATAATTTAAATGTATATTTTATACTATTTAAATATTGAAATGTGAAACACTCCACATAGTGATTATAGAAGAGGCTTTAGCGCAGTGGTAAGCGAGCTCCCTTTCGTGCCTGCTTGTCCCGTGTTCAAATCCCAGCTGGAGCCATTTTGCATTTTCCTGCTAATTGAATTTCAATTGACCACATAGCAACTGTTGACCAGGACCGGTTCTGGACTGTTGACCCGCGCTGCAGTTGTTGACCCGCACGGTTCTGGGCCGGTTTAGCCGATTCTGGGCCCGATTTAATGATGTCACTATGGGCCAATTGCACAACCGATCTAATGAGACAACCGGACCGGCCATGGGCCCGGTTTCCGGTTGAACCGGTCCGACCGGCCGGGCCGGTCCAGTTTTCACAACACTGGATGCGACTGTGGGATGCTGATCACTTGGGTAAGTTATTAAATATTAAAAAGACTTATTTACATTTTTATTCCCTAATTTTCTAGATTTTAGATTTTGCCCCCCATTTTTTTGTGAATTTAGTTTCCTAATTTTTTCAACTTTGTAAATATAGTATAATTGTTAAATCTCCATCCAAATTAACAGTTTTTATTGATATTATTTTATTTTATAACCTGACTGCTACTGTAGTTTTGTTCACACGTTAATAATAATTAATTTAATTTTTTAAAATATAACTATCAAAGTACGCTTCAAATTTCAACTGTTGGATCATGGATGGCGTATATTATTTTTTTAAAAAAATTATTTTGATTCTATTAAAATAGTGGAATTAAAGAAGAATAAACAATTTGTATCTTTTTATTCTATCCGTGTGTAAATGGTATCTAGTTTTCCCAAATCACGAACATCTATACTATTACACGGGAGCAATTGTTTGGGCACTGTTCACTCGAGTTTTATTTTTTTTGGCCGGTCAACGCTTTCTTGGGCCATTGACCACGTAAAACATGGGTTGGGCTTCAAATCTTTGTATGTGTTGGGCGATATGCATCCTGAGAGTGGTCTCGGGCTTTTTCATAGCTCTGTACAGTGATGTATGTAGGTCAGACCTAATGCGAGATGTGTTGTAGCCACACTAGCCATTCGATTAGGATTCCTTTGTAGGGATCAACATCTGTGTAGCTTATTGCCTCTCTCAACTGCTTTGTGTCATTCACTAGCTTAGCGGTGGCGCAGCAGATGGATTGGAGAGGGCGCGTGGTCGTAGTTGCATCGGAACAGTGGACCTTTGAGATTTGTGAAGCAGCAGCGCTAGACGCGTGGGCGAAGACGTCATGTGGAGTGATGGTTTCTGGATCTGTTCGAAATCTGTAGCGCAAATTCGGGGAGATTGGTGTAGGACCACATCATCGGAACGGTGGGCTATGGAAATTATAAATCCATGTCAGGTAATCTGTGTAGAGTCATTCATCTCTTCCACTAAACCCCTTTGTTTAGGGTTAATCTTTTTTTGCGATTTTATTGTGAAGTGACATCGTCGTTGTGTTTTTGTCTTTCCATAGGGTCGATCTAGGATAAACCCCTTCGATTAGCTTCTCTTTGCAGCGATGAACATCAGCATAATAGGTTATCTTATCTTTGATCTGTTGTGTGTCATTCAGTAGGTTAGCGGTGCCGCTACAGATGCATTGGAGAGGGACGCGGAACAATGAACCTTTGAGATCTGTGAACACCAGCGCCATTTGAGGGAGACGCGTGTTGGAGGACCCAAGAATCATCGGAGCAGGTTAAGGTGGAGGGTATAAATCTTAGATAGCCTATTTTGTGGATTGAATGTGTATATCCATAGATCCAATAATCATCATATGCATGAAGAAATCTAAATTTTTGTTTTGGTTTATTGTCATGATTTTGTAATTAGGTTAGTTTAGTTTTGGTTATTTTGTGGGAACAATTGTGAAAGGTAATGGGTAATACGGTGTTTAGCACTATGTGGGTTTGTTTTTCTGAGGGAGGAATTGTGAAAGAATTGTTTTAGTTCCTGGGTAATGTGTGTTAGACCGTGTTTACCACTGTTTGGGAGTTCGAAAATTTTCAAGATCAAAGGTATGTTGTGTGAATTAGGAGCAGGGGAGATCGATTTGCTATCGATAGTGGTTTTGAGAGACTGCAATCCTATTTGTTTAGCGTAGCCAACAAATCCTGTCCAATCCCCTGCTTCTTTCATGGAGTACACATACAGAGCTATTTTTTATCCTACCCATTACACTTTTAGTAGGTGATAGAGAAGATAAATTGCTTTCTTGCCACAGGAAAATTAATGTTTTTTTAGTTTTAAAGTCCCCCTGGTACAAAAAATATGTCTATGTGTTAATGTTTTTTAGATTTTTTCAATGTCCCTATTAAGGGAGATAGTTAAAGAATGATTTCTTTTGTTGATACTTCTCAATACTATGTTTTCCATCCCCCACTATTTTTATTTTGGAGTGTGTTTGTATTTAAAATCATTGTACAGGAAGTTGCTTCTTACATTACAATTAACCTATATTGTGTATTATGTGATGTGGGCATTGAATAATATTATTCAAATTGTGATGTTTGTTGGAGAGTGGGGGATGGATAAATGAATGGTGAACGAAGCAATAAAAAGAGTGATAGGGGATGAATGAATGGTGAACGAAGCTTCCTTATTTCTTGATTGTGACTCACTCCAAATTATGGGCATGGACCGCATGGTTCATACTAATATAGGTACGGTAGGATGCTCTTCACAAAAATAATAAAATAATTTGGAACAAATTATGGGCATGGACCCCATGTCCGCATGGTTTAGGCTTTATTTATAAAATAAGCAATATAGTTAATTGTTTTACAACTTTTAATCTCAATTTAAGAAGTTAAGTGAGATAAATGGCATCTTGGCAAGGTGGTTTTTTAATTGGCTTTTATAGAATAATATATGCATATGGTGATTCAAATTGAAAATAGTTAGATTAGATGTAATGATATGTTCGTATAGTAGATGTTGTGAGTGATTGGTTGATTGGTGATTGAACAACAAAGAATGGATTGGTGATTAAACAACAAAGAATGGTGTATCCAAAAGTATTGGTCTGTCTCTTTATATATACTTTTATATTCCAAACCTTTTTTTATTTATATGTGAGTGGACTTTGAAAACTGCATACAACCTTATTTCTTTGAGTAATTTGATTACTAATAAAACAAGTCTTTATTCTTATTATTTATAGGTTTACGCTGAGGTTGGAGGTTTTTGATGTTACTAAAAGGGCTGAGTTTGTTCTCTTTGATTATGATGTGGCTCTTTTGCTATATAAGACATGTGGATCAATGATTGGGGATGCGCAGGTAAAGTTATACTTTTAAAATAAATATATTGTAATATCTTTGTTAGATGGTTTGTGATTTTGGCTTTTTTTAATGTATGTAGGTACCATCTCCTGAATATCCTGAGGAGTTGAACATAGTTATTGGGAATGAATTACTCTTTAAAGTAGAGTTTAAAGATGACCGTGCATTTAAATTTGATGATTCTTTCATGGTCAAGAAAATTTGTTGTGATGAAAATATTATAAGAGAGTTCAAGGAAGAGTCATCAATTAAAACACCTGCAATGGTATATTTTAATTATTGTTTATCTATGAAGTTGCATCTGTATTATATATAGTGTGTAAAAAATTCATCTTCTCATATTAATTTCCACTTATTTTCCTTTAAGGCTAAGTTGAAGGAACCTATGTTTGAGGTATTTAATGATGAATTAGCTGTTGAAGGCAGTGTGAATGATATTTACAATGATGTTGGAATATTACTCCAATTACTATGGAAGAGTGCTCAAATGCTACAGACTGTATGGCTCATCAGAAGCGGAAGAATGCCCTCCGTAAGGAAAGCCAATCAAATGTGAGAAGGATTAGGAGAAGTTTGAATTATTATCATTAATCTAGCTATATTAGATTTATGTTTTCAGTATCTTTTCTTTATTTTAAGATTGTCATGGTTAGTGATAGTATTCAAATGTAACTTATATCCTTTTTGCATATGTAGGATAAATTACATTACATCAATGTAAATTTATTCTACTTTAGTTGGGATGTGGGAATGACTAAGTGTACACCCCATGACTAGCATGGTCGTTTGGTTTTACCTACCGTGCATGATATTATTTTGCTTTGGGTTCATGAATGTATTTTGGTACAATGAGTACAGATGAGTACTCTAATATGTGTAAGCAAGTAAATCCTAATATATTATAATTTCAATTTCAATTTCCATTCCATGTTACCTTAGATTTGTTTAATATTAAACCATAGTATATTTCGTGAACATCATTAATTATATATTGTAAAGGTTAATTTAAATTGAATTTAGAAAATAATTTGACAACATAATTATTTCAACTTAATTATATTCTTCTTTTACAACGAAAATAATAACACATACTTTAAAAAGGATATATTTGTGTATAATGTATTAATTGTCCATTTTCTATTTGTGTATACTAAAATAATTCTCTTTTTATTTATTATATGTTTAATAAATTAGTCACTTTATGTTAGTAAATTCTTCACTTTTGTGTTAAATCATGTTTTTATTTATGGTGTATAATAATTTTTTATAGCCCTGAATAAAAAAAATGATTTTCACATAAAATATATTTTTATATCTTAAATGGGGCAAACATGGTTCACATTGCAAAAATACGAAGTGGAGAAATGAAGGCCCAATCTGTTTGTAAATCGGTTGCTTATACCCGTAATCAAGTTGTCTCTTTTAGGGAAACTGGTGGGCCTATTCCATTGTCTCTTTGTTTTGCTATTACCATTAATAAAAGTCAAGGCCAAATATTGTCACATGTTGGTGTCTACTTACCAAAGCCTGTTCTCGACAAGAACTAAAGATTCTTATTTGTGATGATAATTTTAAATGTTCCAATGTTACAAAAAATATAGTGTATAAAGAGGTATTTCAAAAAAATATAAATGAAAATATATTTCTAAGACTTTGTATTTGTAATCTAAGTGTTTGCTATTTCATATTTCACACTTACTTTTACTTTGTAATTTTATTGTTCTGTATATGGTAACAATTATGACATGAAATATTTATAATAATTAATCATGGTCATCCTTTTATTTCTCATATTTATTAATATAACATATTATATCATTCAATGTTAATTATTTATTTGAATAATAATATCGTGCATTGCACGGGTAGAACACTAGTTCTTTACATTGAATTGAGATATTTTTGGATGATAGTACCAAAAAAACAAAATCACTGACGATATTAAATTTTTATTAGATATATATGTCAATGTGTTCAAATATAAGTTACTGTCACCAAATAATTTATGATTTTATTTTTTGTATTTTAAATATAACTGTTTTTAAAATATAATTTCATATTTATTATTAACCAAAATAGTCTAACTATTTTTCTCTTACAGCTAATTATCATTTACCATTTATTTGTTAAAATATTTAATTATTTATTCTCAGAATTATTGAGAGGAAAATACATTTAACAATACCTCCCGATTTTGAGTAAAAGAAATATATAACTATAACAATACTTAACTTGAATAAATATCGTAAAAGTAGTTCAATATACACAATAAATTGATGTACATAACTTCAAGTATGCAATAATAGTCACATTATATGCAAGAATAGCATAAATGCACCGGAAAAAAGTTATCCAAGCAAACAATAAAATGATGATTTATTACCATGAATTAAATCAAGTCTTTCTTTTTTTGAAAAAAATATTACCTATAAATTTGGGTGGGTTTTGGTGGTTAACTAATAGCCTCCAAAACAAAATAAACAAACTCTAATATGCCAGTTGATCGAAGGGCCTGAGTCATTCTTTTGGGTGGAAATTGCTATTCACACCATCCTTTTTTTCCAAACCATAACACTTGTTTTTTAAAATGTTTATTAAAAATATTTTTATTTTTTTTACTACCGCAAATTGAATTTTCAAAACACAAATTTTCAAAGTTGTATATTCTGGAATTTCGGGTATATAATTCAAAATTGTATAATGAATAGGGTTATTCGTGGGATGGGTTGGGGCGAGTTTTACTCTAACCTTGCCCTAATTTTTTTATCGGGCCAATTCTATTGATCCGCACTCGTCCATAGACCCAAAGATGTACAAGACTAAGTAAGACCGAGTCTAAGTAGGTGTAGGACACAACCGAATTAACGCGATATATAAGCTAAATATAACCATGAAATGATCATATATATAAGAATGTTCAAAAGAAAATAGTTCATACAATTAGTAAATATATTGCATACAATAAATTTCCTCTTAACGTATGCAATATTTTTTACTTTATTTAAAGTTTGAGACATTACTAAAACAAAAAAACATTATATTAGGGTATAACTTTACATATAGACTGCATTTTGAAAGGTAGAAAGAGGAAACTTAATCTCAAAAACCCTATTTAAAAGGAAAAAAAGGTTATGACTGTACATAGTAGAAAATTATAAATAATAAATATTATATTTATATACAAAGGATGGATTGAGTAATGCGAAGGTTAACCCGAAACCGTCCTCAGCCAGATGTTGGGTCATCAAATGAGTCCCGAATCAGTTATATTCTTTCTTGTAAGATAGAAAACCCGACCCACATAAGACAAGTTGGGACGGGTCAAAGGGATAGATCAGGTCTTGAACACCCCTATTACCGGAAATTGAATTTCTAGAATAGGAAAATTCTTAATTTAGTGATAACAAATGCCTAAAGGACAAGAACATAGAGTGAAAGCTTGGGCATGAAGAAGGACTATGTCCTTAATTTTTAGATGAGTTGACTTTCCTTCATGGGTCATCTTAACCTTCTGTTTATGCGAGAAAATTCTCTCGAAAGAAATATTTCACTTTTTGGATTCTAAGAGCAATATGAGACTTAGAATTCGGTCCTTAAAAGGGACTCTTAAGAAGTAGGTTTACAGTGTTTTGATTTTGAAACAAAGATATATGAAATCTGAAAATTGTAACCAATCTTATTTGTTGTTTTCCCAGTAGAAAAATCGAAGAAAAGGAAAAATAAGGAGAAAGAAAGAAGTGGATAGAAGTAAGAAATGAAAGTAAAATAACAAGAAAAGATGAACAATAAACATAAAATGAAACTATAATTGCAAGAAATAAAGACTAAAGAAAGTAAAGAACAAAGGAATGCAAAAAATAATAATTGCATTAATTGAAATGTGGGTGAAATCACATACTTGATTATCTCTTTGTTAACCAGTTAGTTGCTTATAAGATGGACGCTTGGTGTTTTTAAAGAATTTCAATATAAATGAATCCAACCCCTATTACATTGAAAATTCTCCTATTTATAGATTTCTAATCCCAATGACAAACTAATGCCAACAAGACACATCAACAACTACATTTACATTGGCACAGTACAAAACTGACACGTATTCTAACTGACAGAAAGCACTCTAACTTCTTAAAACTGTTTACAATATTTCATTGTGATTCTGACACTTGTCTTAAATATGAAACTTCCAATAACTGCTCCTAACGGTCTCTCAGAACTTCAATTCCGACTATGTCTTCTTGAACTTTCAAATTTCTTCTAAGTGTTTCTGAGGTTATGCTTCTCTTTTGATTTCTTAAAGTCTTTATTATGCTTTCGATTTACATACCTGCACCTCGAAATTCCCTGAGTCTTTTGTTCTCTTTCTGAAAATCGAAATGCATATATTCTAAACATAGAAACCTTTCAATTTCTAGTCTCTCATTGAAACCTTATTCAAAAATAAAAAATCTCTTCAATAGATTCAGACTTCTCTTCGATTCTAACATTATAATATTAGTTCCAACACTTAGAACAATTTTACCTACTATACCAACACCTTCCAATTTGATGGTCAAGACATAAAAAATATTATTAGATAATTTTTATTTTATTTTGGTTTAATTATTTTAAATTTTCCCTTTGATAGTTTGTATTTTATTTTGAGTTGTGTTTTCTTCCTTACTTTTCCTTTAAATGAGGCTTAGGTCGATTTAGGTTGTGCTCTCAAAGCACTCATAGGATAGTTTAGCATTAAAATGCATTTTTTCTTCCCTTTTTCCATTCATGACCACTCCTTTTAGGCTATAAATTGAGTAGGTCTCCTTGTACAAGTTTTTCTTAATGAACATTTCTAATCAATGCTTAGCTTTGTTTTCCTCCTCTTGTGATTTGAGAAGGCTTGGTGGTTCTTGCTTAAACTAAGGTGGATCTTATCTGGCTCCAGGAGCTAGTGGTGATTCATTATTATCAATTCATTATTATTTAAATCACAAATAAAGTAACATACATCCAATTAACGTTTAGCTTAATTTATTACAAAAAAAAAAGATAAGACCTTCTATCTAAGATACACTTTAACTTGACTCTACATTTCTATTTACATGTAACCTTAAATCAGACAACTCGACTCATCAATTTCCGACTCGACTTGAACCCTACACCTATCTTCACCACAACGTGCATCCTTCAAGAGTCCATGCTCACTTAGGTTCCATAAGAGCGATAAACAATGACAAAGAAAAAAGAGAGCGAGAACGCTTTACATGAACTCACTTAACGTAGAATATAGTAACTAAAGCAACAACCAAACAAGGGACGGACAGTCCACACAACAATAGACACATACACTCACATACACACATCACATAATCATAAAGCAACATATGTTGTGCATGTAACTAAATTCACAATTTCACAAATCATGGCATCTTATATAATACATGTGAGCCCAAGGGTAATCACCACCACAGTGCACACAACATTTGCAAAATTATGGAAGCAATCAGGAATTAGAGTTTGTACTAGTGTCGGGTACTAAGAGCCTTTACTCATAATTTTTTTTACCAATCATTCTTTTGTGATTCTTCTAGACAATCTCCATTGATCCCGAAAACCACGAGATCGACAAGAATAGCCAAGTTTTGTTCCAAGGGCTCAATAATAGGTAGCAATCCTACGCCATTGATTCCAATCCAGAACTCGACTATCCTCAAGGTCGGCGTCCTTTTCAAGACCCAGTGACGTCCTTTGCAAGACCGAATGCACTAGTCCCTACCGATTTTGCACCTGTACCAAGGTGAATCTTCCATTTCCTTGTCATAAGGTAGACAACGTTAGACATCCCCAATGTAAAATGATGCATGTCACACAACTTAAGCATTCACAATATATTATTTCCTTATCGGTAGTGTCACTCTAAATCTGTTCATACAACCACTCCTCGTGGTGTAACCATAGATTCGATTACTTCCCTTCGTAAGAAATTCAAACCCTAACTTGGGTTAATCTAGACACTATCTCTAAGGTTCTCAACTCTTATGTGAATAGAGTATATTTATTATATGCTTTCAGGGTAAGTTGTATTTATTTGTTCTCAAGATTAATAAATAATTACACTTATACCCTATAGCTTACTAAGACTTATGGTTGTGCCTTATGAACATATACCTCACATCATCTCAAGTATTGATTCTTAAGGTTTATGACTTAGAGAATCCATTTCCTAAGACTTTTCAACTGTATAACCTCAAACTTGAATCATATTACGTTTATCATAAGTGTATGATAATTATTAAGTCTTAGATAATTCTCCTTAAGTGTTACCTACTCTTAATTAAGCCTAACTTTCCTTAATTAAGCCTTGGTACAATTAATTAAAGCTTAATTATCCTTAATATGTTAAGTAGAATCAGGTTTAACCCTTAATTAAGTCTCAATTAAGGTTAATATTTCTTAATTAAGTCTTAATCTCCCCTTAAGATCTTATTTAAACCTTAATTATTCCTTAATCACTTTCTTAATCTAGGATTAATTGTTAATTAAACTTGATTAAGGTTAATCCTAATTACTTAAGTCTTAATCATCCTTCAGTTTTAATCATATTATTAATCATCATTAACATAGATAATTGAGATTAGTCTTAATTAAACCACTTTAGTGAATTAACTTAAGTGATTAGGCTAATGGACTTTTTATCTATAATTAGGGTCTTATTTGTTCATGGGTTAGATTAGGGTTGATGCCCAACACTAACGTAGGCCCAATTATGTATCATGAACACTTATTTTATTTGATCATTATTAGGAGTTTTTAATGGTATTTTATGAGTATAAAGACCCAAAATAGGGGCCCAAGTGTTATGTAGTCAATATGGGTCCATTTCATCATGTTTCCATCATAAAAATCAAGTGTTTAAGTGACTTTTACACATGAGTTCAATTTTACCCGAATTTACTTTAATTCACACTTTACACTTTTTGCCTTTTGCTTTTTACTTTTTACTTTAAGCTCACTAACACACCAACACATTCCTCAACATCATTTCACGGATCAAACACATTACTAATCATGAACATGGTATGAGTTTCATATGAACAACCAAGAACACTCAAGAAAACCATGAATTTTATGGAAAATTAATAAATTTCCAAAAAAAAAAAGTAAAACTCACTTATATATGATGATCTAAGCTTACCTAACATCAATATTATCATGTCAAATCATCAACCAGTGTATTTATTCATACCAAATTCCATAGCTTAAATATAGCATCAACATTTTTTCAAGATTTAAATTCACAAACAATTTGTTTAATTCAAAATGGTGATACATGCAAGCTTCTAATCAACATAGAAACATATTCCAACCATGAAATCAAAATAAAATCCAAGCCAACACACCCATCAAAGCAAGGCCGAACCATATCATGCATAAACATATATTCATTCTTCAAAATTTTAACATGGAAAAATAAAAGGGAATAGGGTCAAGGATCACCCTCACTCTAGTCACCAATCCTACTAGAGTTTCATAGGTTCTCCCCTTTTATTTAAGATTCCCAAGCTCTCAACAGTGGTGATGGGTTTTAGGGCACCTCCACCAAACTTTACAATCTACCCCTCTTTCTACTTCTCTTGATCTTCTCTACACTTTTTCTCAGAGAACTATGGTGAAATACTTTGAGTTGAAAGCTAAAAAATGGAGCTTTCAACCTTGGAGTAAGAATGAAAATGGAGGAGGAATAATATGGAAGAAATTCGGCTAGGTTATGAATGAGGAGAGAGAGAAAAAGTTGAATTTATATGGTTGGGGGATAAAAATGCTTTTAGGGGACAAAGACACAATTAGTAAGGTAAGCATGTGTTTCTTTTACTTTTTGACTAAATAAGCATGTTTTATGGTGTTTAGTGAAAGGATAATCAATTCTAATTGTATGAGGATACTTTAATTAAGGATTAAGGTATTATGTTAGGGAAAAATTAGAGAATTAGGTTAAAGGGCATTTTGGTAATTTGGTAGGTCACTAAGGGTATTATTGTCTTTTCAATAAATAAATTTCACAAAAATTCTAGAAAATCATAAATATGATTAGTAATATAATTTTAAGGTCCAAAATATATATTTTTTTCGACTATTTCATGATTTTTTTTAATATACTGGTTAGGGTTACACTGTTAACAAGGGGTATTTTGATCATTTTGTCCAAAAGTGTCAGAAAAATTCTAAATTAATTTCTAAAATTCATTATCAATTATACTAACACTATTTTGACTAAAAATATAGCTTCCCTTAATTTTTATAAATTTTCATAATTAAATTTATATGTTCTTTAATTGCACAATTACTAAGGGTATTTAGGTAAATTTTCCAAACTCCATTTTAGAGAAATTATTTAAAATCAAGGTTGGATAGTTCATAAATTCAAAATTGGATCATTTATCAATAATTTCCAAATCCCTTATGAATTTATTTCTAAAAATATCTATCTCTTACAAATACTAATAGGGGAATTTGTGAGTGTTACACGACTCCTTTACATTCCGCCTTTTATCTTTTAGTCATCCTATGCTTTTAATTTTAGTTCTTATTTTGTGCTAATTTTTCTTCATTTTATGTGCATTTATTTTACTTGTTTTGTTCAATTTTCTACTCTTGTTTTGTTTGTTTGTTAATCTGATTGTAAATCTGAATTCTATGCTATCTAATCCTTAGGAAACGTGTGGTTGATCGTAAAAAAAGCTTAAGAACATACTGGGTTATGCTTGGTGATCTTCATGAAATTCTTCATATTCATAATGAAGTCATGAGGTAAATCAAATTTGATCCATTGAACTTTTAATCCAAATGCGTTTGCTCGTTGTATGACCACTTGTTAAGGATTAATTTTCAAAGGAAAATGCTATGCCTTGGTAGAATATGATTCAAGATTACCTAAAATTTTTAAAATCCAAAATTGCAATTTTTGGATCTAAGCTTAGTTTCATCAAATTTGTTCTTTAGGAACAACACTTTTGATCCAATTTTTAAGGGAGATACATGAAATTTTTTGTTAAGAATATGAATTATATTGCAATTCTATAATTGTTAAGTTGGGGCTAGAGACAAATTATAAAAATTCAAAACGAAAGAAAACTCAAAGAAAAAGTCAAGAAAAAAAGTGAAAAGAAAATATGTGTAGAGGAAATGTAATCCCTATCATTTAAAAAAAATGAATTAAGAAAGTGTCCAACTCAGATTCCCTTTTCTGTGTAATTTTCAATTTTTGTTGTATTCCCAATTTTAGTTGTAATTGTTGTTTTATGAATAATTGGCAACTTAGGTTCTTAAACTTGAATCAAGGCTATCAAATATTCCATTCTCTTTGCAATCAATTATGTGTCTTCTGTTTTGTATTATTTGGAATTCTATTCGTGTTTATATTTTTTGCTACCAGTTTTGTTTACTTGTCTATTCTTGAATTCTGTGTTTTATCTTTGTTGTTTTCTTCCTTTGACAATCTTACTTAATTCTTAGTGACGTTCGTTCTAGCTTTGTCACGCTTGGGTAGGGTCAAACTTTGGTTTTTGCGAACCTAATCAAACCTTAACCGAGTAGAAAAGGCAAGAGTGAACATTAAAGAAGCCTAAAAAGAGTGACATACACAGGTGAATACATCTTTTTTAGTGTAGACACTTAGTTGAGAGGAAATTTCCTTAAAAGCCCACAATTAAAATCAATTTATAAGTCATGGAAGAGTGGAGGAAAGAAGTAAGGGAAACATTGATGTTGAGGAAAACTATAGAAAATTCCTTGGGTGAGGAAGATATTTGTTCCCGAATGAACTCGTCTCGGGTGTGAACCCGTTTCCAACGTCTTCTCGTCTCGTATGCTGATGCGGGTCGGGACGAGGTTGGTGGTACATGCAAAGAACACTCTGACGCTCAAGTCAGTCCGGAGTGTTGGCAGGTAAGGGGTAATTACGCGAGTCTTAATGACGTACCTGTACCGTTACCAATAGTGAGTTATATAAGTAAAAGGTAAAGTGTGGAGCTGTAGAAGAGACCCAGGGCGTCTGTACCACCTATCCGGGTTAATCCAGGTAGGTGTGATAGGTGATCCGGACGGGTTGTACGGAAATGCTTTCTAAGCAGATCTGGGCCGGGGCTCCGGATCTGCGTCTGGTTTGGGCCTTCACATTGGATTGGGCCCTGTGAGACAAGGGCCCAATATCCCGGCTAGAACAATATCCAAAGACAGAACCTCTTTCAAACTAGATGCCTAATTGAGGGTAAGCTTTGCGTAGTAATTGTAGATGGAGGAAGTAGTTGTAATTTAGCAAGCGAAAGACAACTTGACAAACTAAATTTACCTACTACTAAACACCCACAATCTTACACACTTTAATGGTTGAGTGAGCATTAAGATTACCATTAGAAAGTATAAAGATGAGATAACCTTTGATGTATCACCCCTAGAAACATGACTCACTCTTCAAATCTTCTTCAACCAAAAAGGCTCTACTGGACATTAAAACACTTACCGAAATTTCTACCACAAACACAACTATACCATGAACGCCTTATACTTATCAAATTAATCTGTCACTATAGTTAATTTGTATATACAATACTTGTCTCTAACTTGCCTAAAATTGTGCCCCAACTCTTGTGTCCCTCAGTTTAGCTTCAAGCTGAATCTATTTGATTATGCATTCAACATCTTTTGGTTTTAATGTAATATGCATTTCTCTCTTGCCAAATGTTATAGGCTAGCTACTACACTTAATTGAGTAAGCAACTTCACTTATTATATTCTATTTTAATTGTTACTCATTCCTATTTGTTTGTACCAGATAGCATAGATATCTTACAAATTTGGTACATATTATTTGATTGGAACACCCTATATTACTCGTGTGATGAAACTTATATACTTTCCCTAAGTGAGTTTTCACACCAACAATGGCATTGATTTTTGTTATTAAATAAGAAAATATCTTATTCAATGATGTCTCCTTTGTTTTATGTATGAAAAATAAAGTATGTTAATAAAGATTAACCAAACTGATAATATTGAATTGGTCATAAATTTAATTAATAACTCCAAGAAAAGAATTTACGAAAATGACAGAGTTGTGATAACTCATTAGAACCTTACCAATTTATAGACGATGTTGGAGTGTCAAGAATCTCTTTATGGTTGTTCGAGTTAACACCTAAATAGTTAGGTATTTCTGTTGTAACAGTCATTTTGTTTGAACTGTATAGCTGTCAGTTAGTTAGCATCTAAATCTGGCTATAAATACCTCTCTGGAGTCTTAGTCTGTGTGGTGCAGAATCTAAGACGCATCTTAAGCTCTGTTTGTATTACGTTCTGAAGTAATAAGAGAAACCTCCAATTTCTCTATCCTGTTTTTCTTTTTTTTTCTTTTCTATTTTCTTAATTTCTTGTTTAATTTCTCAACCTTTTCCATAAAAAACTGGCATCAGAGCTTTCGGTTCTGATCTGGCTTCCGCTTTTGTTGGTGGATCTTTGAATACGATCAACCATCCTATATCTCTGTTCGTGGTAGTTCTTCAAGAAAATATTCAAGAAGATGGCTAGCACTCTAAAGATTGAGAAGTTTACAGGAAAGAACAGCTTCAACCTTATTGAAGGAACAAGGTGTATGGGCACCTCTCTCTGGCAAATACATCACACCTGGAGAAATCTATTCTTGGTCAACAAAAAAAACACATTCGTTGATTCTCTTGTCCTTATCAGATGAGGTTCTTTATGAAGTTGTTGAACAAGAAACTACTTTTGGGCTATGGTTAAAACTGGAGAAGCTCTTCATGAAGAAATCCATATGCTACAAGTTGCTGTTGAAGAGAAGAATTTTTGGGCTTCGTATGAAGGAAGGTACCCCTTTGAAAGATCATCTTGACGAACTGATTTTGATTCTGATAAAGTTGCGTGACATAGACATTAAGATGGAAGATGAAGACGTTGCGATGATTCTGTTATCCTTCCTTCCTCCCTCGTATGAGAACTTTGTGAATTCTCTTAGTAAAGGAAGGATTGTATCACACTCGAAGAAGTAAAGTCGAGTCTCTATCCGAGGGAACTTTGACACAAGGCGACTGAGAATGGTGATGAGTCTGCCTCTGGATTAACAGTGTCAACTTTTGTTAAAGGTCAGAAGAAAAAAAAGAAAGGAAAAGGCAATAAAGGAAAGGTTGATCCAAAGGATATATGCAATTATTGCAAAGAACCTGATCATTGGAAGATTGTCCCAAGAAGAGGAACAAAGATTCTATTGCTGCTACTATTCAAGATGAAACCTCATCAGAACTTGATATGGTGCTCTCTGTTGAGGTGCTTCAACAACATCATTCTGAATAGTGGGTTATGGACTCGAGTTGTTTTTTTCATAAGTGTCCTCACAGCAGCTGGTTTAAGGCATATGAAGAGAAGTCAGGTGGTAATGTTATTATGGGAAATGATGCTTCTTGCAAGACTGTTGGCATTGGTTCTGTGTTGATTCAAATGCATGATGGTATTGCTATAACATTGACTGATCGATGTTCGTCACATCACAAAGCTGAAAAAGAACCTAATTTATGTGGGTGCCATGGATTCGAAGGGCTTTACGTGTTGTGTCGAAGGTGGAATGATGCAAATAAGAGGAAAATGCAAGTATGTGGTAATGCAAGGGATCAAGCAAGGAAACCTCTACATCCTTCAGGATCGACTGTGACAGGTAATGCCTTAACTGTTTCACAATATGCTAATTCGAACAATTCTCTGTGGCATATGTGTCTAGGCCACACGAGTGAGAAGGGAATGGAAATTCTATGTAAGCAAGGGTTACTAGGTAACCACAAGATGGAAGCTTTACAGTTCTGTGAGCATTGTGTGTATGGGAAGCAACATAGGCAGAAGTTCCTAAAGGGAGTGCACACTACAAAGGCAACATTGGACCTTTTCCATTCTGATTGTTGGGGGCCTTCGAGTGCTTCAAGCATTGGACAACATTGATGCAAAATCAGACAAGAAAGAAGGTTAAGCGGCTTCGAACTAATAATGGACTAGAATTTTGTTCTAAGGAGTTTAATAATTTTTACAGGAATGAAGGCATAACAAGACAACACACTGTTCGAAATACTCCACAACAGAATGAAGTAGTTGAAAGAATGAACTGGACTTCACTCGAGAGGGCTAGATGCATGTTGTCTCATTCTGGTCCAAATCGAAGCTTCTGAGCTGAGGCAGTCAACACTGCATGCTACCTTGTGAATCGTTCTCCATCCACTGCTAATGGATTCAAAACTCCTATTGAGGCATGGTCTGTTCAACCAGCTGAGTACTCAATATTGAAGGTGTTTGGGTGTCCAACATATTATCATGTGAATGAAGGAAAGCTAGAGCCTAAAGCCAAGAAGGGTGTTTTTTGTGGGTTATGGAAGTGGAGTTAAGGGATTCAGAATCTAGTCACCTTTCGAGAAGAAGGTAATTTTGAGTAGAGATGTTACTTTTGATGAATTGTATCTACTAAATATGAAGTCTAAAGGAGATCGAAGCAACTTTTGAGAGGTTACACAACAGGTGGAGTTCGAAGGCTCCATAATTCGAAGTCAAGTAAAACCTCTGTATGAATCCATGTCTGAAGCTAGTCAAGTTCCTCTATCTGAGCCTCTGTCTGAAGATAAACTAGACCTTCTGTCTGAACCTCTGTCTTAAGCTTCCATTCAAACTACTGCAATTTGACTGTCTCAGTGGCAAATCAAACCACTCATGAGATATGGGTACGAGGACATGGTGTCTTATGCCTCGCAGGTAGCTGAAGAAGTCAACACATTCGAGCCAAACTCTTTTCGAGAAGCAATCACTTGAGTTGAATCTGATAAGTGGATTTGTGGTCATGAATGAGGAGATGGAATCCCTTCAGAAGAACAAAACATGGGATTTGGTGAAATTACCTGAAGGAAGAAGAGTTGTTGGGTGTAAGTAGGTCTACAAGAAAGATAGTGGACCCACTGAAGCAGAGTTTGAAGGTAAAGCTTGTCTAGTAGCTAAAGCCTACAGTGAGAAGGAAGGTGTGGACTACAATTAGATATTCTCTTCAGTAGTAAGACACATGTCCATTCGTGTTTTACTTGCTCTTGTAGCGGAGTTGGACATGGAATTGGAGCAACTTGATGTAAAAACTGCTTTCCTCCATGGGTATCTAGAGGAGGAAATTTTGATCAACCAACCTGAAGGTTTCGAGTTGCAAGGCAAGGAAGATTAGGTGTGCAAGCTGAAAAGGTCCTTCTATGGCTTGAAGCAATCCCCAAGACAATGGTACAAGAGATTCGATCAGTTTATTGTTTCTCAAGGGTATTACAGAAGTCCTTATGATTCATGTGTCTATCATAAGAAGGTGGAGGATAATTCCAATATTTATCTACTCTTGTATGTGGATGACATGTTGATAGCATCTCGAAACAAGTCTAAAATTCAGAAGCTGAAATCACTACTTCGTAGTGAATTCGAGATGAAGGAAATGGGTGCTAATGAGAAGATTATGGGCATGGAGATCACTTGAGATCGTTCTCAAAAGCAGATTTTCTTGTGTTAGAAGGAATACATTCAGAAGAAGCTGAAACATTTTGGAATGACAAGTTTCAAACACGTGAGTACTCTTTTGACACTGTCCATTCGTCTCATTAAGCTCAATACTACTCAATCTGAATCTGAAAAGGAATACATGTCTCGAGTTCCTTATGTAGGTAGCCTTATGTATGCAATGGTATGCACTAGACCAGACCTAGCACAAGTCGTTAGTGTTTTGAGTAGGTATATGAGCAATCCTAGGAAGGAACATTGGCAGGCAGTAAAATGTAACTTCAGGTACCTTAAGGGTACAACTGACATCAAACTTATATACATAAGTAACAATTCGTGTGGACTTACTAGATATTCATATTCTGACTATGCTACTAACTTGGACGCAAGGCATTCAGTGACTGGGTATGTTTTTACAATTGGCAAGTCTCTTGTAAGTTGGAAGGCTACTCTTCAACCCACTATTGCCTTATCTACAACTGAAGCTGAGTATATGCACCACGAGAGAACAAAACACATTGACATCCAGTATCACTTCATTCGAATTAAGAAGAGGATTGAAGTACAGAAAATTGATACAAAGGAGAACCCAACATATATGTTTATGAAACCTGTTGCGAGAAGTAAGTTCATGCATTGCTTGGAGTTGCTTAATGTTGATTGCTGAAACGATCAGCATGTGTAGAGGATTCATGTCAAGGTGGAGAATGTTGGAGTGTCAAGAATCTCTCTATGCTTGTTCAAGTAATTAACACCTGAATAGTTAGGTATTTCTGTTGTAACTGTCAGTTTGTTCGAGTTCTATAGCTGTCAATTAGTGTCGCAACCGGGATTGCAACGGGGGAGGCGAGCCAAATCAGGGAAAAATTTATTGTTCAATGAGTCTCCACCAAAATTTATTTCAAAGGAAAAATTTTAGGAAAACCCTTTTAAAAAGAAAATGGTCTTTGGAACCAGATTTGGGTTCGGGAGTCGATTATGCGTAGGGAAGGTATTAGCACCTTAGGACATCCGTCCTAAGACACCTTTAATTAATTGTGCAAATTTGATTAACTTTAAAATTATTTATTTTACCCCATTAAAATTGAAAAAAAAAAGAAATTAAACTATTTTTGTAATTTTTAATTTTTCTTACCTTTTTTGATATTTTTTGAGTAAATGCAAGGATTTATTTAGGAAAAATGGTTGATTTTTATTATTGGAAAAAAGAAGGACATTTTGAAAAAATCTTTTTATGGTATTTTCAAATTTTATTTTATTTTTTGTATTTTCATAATAACTGAGAAAAACTTATTTCAAAAAATGGTTGTTTTTTTAAAAGGGGAAAACATTTTGACATTTTATTTTGGCTTGACGGGTCCGTTTCCCGCTCCTACGTATCCCGAGCTGCAATGGAGAAATCAAAGCCACGTAGTTTTGAAAATTCATTGATTGATTTGAATTTGGTTTTTGAAATGATTGATTTTAGATTTGGAAAAAAGATGATTGAAAAATGTTTTGGTTTGTTTCTTTATTTGAAGGAATTAATTTTGGAAGAATGATTGATTTGGAAAAGAATTGAAAAATGTTTAGATTTATTTTTTTATTTTTTGAAATAATTAGTTTATGGAAAGAATTTGATTCTTTTGATTTTTTATATGAAAATGAGTATTGAAAAATATCTAGACTTGTTTTTACTTTGGAAAGTAGTAATTTTTGGAAAGAATGAAAATGAAGATTGAAAAATATTTTGAATTTCTTGATTTTTTTATTTTTGGAAAGAATTTGATTTTTGGAAATATTTTATTTTTCGGGCTTGAGTCTACTTGCACAGGGTTCAAGTCAAATACTTGATTTTCTCAATAAACCCTTACGGTCCAAAAATATTAAAACCAGTATCCACTGTTCAATTAACCTCATTGGTCATTGCGTAGACGATTGTTTAGGATTTTTTTTTTATTTTTTGAATAAATTTTGGAAAAGAAATATTTTGGCTTTGATCTATATCACACGGGATTCAAGTCAGCATGCGTCTGCTCAATAAATCCTTTGGGTTCAAGTCAATATGTAATTGCTTAATAAACCTTCACAATCAAAATATTAATTGAATTTATTGCTTGAATGGAATTGAAATATTTACAACATGATATTTATATCAAACAAATGTTTACAAACTAAACAAATATTTACATATCTATCTAATATTTTGAATTAAAACTACAACATAAAGAAATAAAATATTTACAAAATACTTCACATCTTTCCACATTATCAAACAAATATTTACAAGATTATAATTTTTAAATTACTATGTTCACATAAAATGGTACGAAATTTGATTTAAGTAAATATTTACAGAAAAATTTGAATTGTAAATCAGACACTTCTTGACAACTTAATCAAACAAGTATACTGCTATAATTTTAAAATAACAAATACATTCATAAAGAAATTAAATCAAACAACTATTTACAAAAAAAAAATTATTGAATAATCAAAAATAATTTAACAAAATAAAAAAATGACATCATTAAATCGAAAATAAATATTAACAAGAATGCATTTCAGGCCCAAAACAGAATAAGAGGAAGGAACTAACCTGATGCTGGCAAAGGAATTGCTATTCTTTTTTTTTTGTACTAAAGGAATTGCTATTCGTACCACCATTTTATGCTATTCACATTGCCTTTAGTTTTTTTCTTTTCTGGCAGCGAGACTGCTATTCACACCACCATTTTTTCTGTTCGCACAACCACACTAAGTTCTTCTTTGTGGCATGCAATTTTCTATTAATACCACCCTTTTCTGTTGTTCCCAACACCCCCAGTTTTTCTTTCTGGCAAGGAATATGCTATTGACACCAACCTTTTTTGTTGTTCGCACCACCATCTCCGTTTTCACGCTGCAACAGATTTTTCTGCAAGTGAATCTTTATCTTCCACCTTCTCTCTCGTCGGTGGGAGGAGCAGCGCTGCTGATCCACGTCTCACCGGTGGTGGGCTGTTGAAAACAGGGGCGCAACGAGGAAGACAACGGAGGGAGAGGAACGGTCAGGCAGTAGTGGCATGTGGCGACTGTATGCACCGGTGAAGCGTAGCGAATGGATGCTCTCACTCAATCTTCTTTTTTGTTTTCGTTTCTGATTTTCCTTTCTTTTTCCTGGTTTGTGTTGCAATCTGTTTATGAGATTTGGTACATGTGTATGAATGAAAAAATGATTTGTGGTCTTTGATCGGTTCACAGAAGTAGGGGTAGATGTTTGGTCGAAGTGGGTGCTTGATGAAGGTGTGTGGTGGAGTGAAAGTTATGAGATGATGGTGGGTGATTTGCGGTGATGGTAGTGGATGAAAATGGTATACGGTGACTCACGGTGGCTTCAAGGAGGTGAGGTCCCTCCCCTCGTGAAGAAGAATTCCTTCTCAAGAAGAGTCATGAGGATAAGAAGATAGGAGTTGAGAGGCCCTGATTGGTCCTTCAGATTCTTACTATCTTCCCAGTCCCCTTTAATAATTTCCTCAATTATTTCTGTATGCACCCTCCACCCTCAATTATTCCTTTCAATAAGTTATTTCACTTTCTCCGGGTTAGACTCAACCACAAAGGGACATGATTCACAGAGAAAAATAACAACAAACAAAAACAAACATAATACACATGAATGGAAATTAATGTCAGAAAGATATCAACATTATTTTTGTTTCTTTATTTATTATAATTTTTATTTTTTATTATTATTTGGTAAAGTTGAAATGTATCAACATCATTTTTTTAATTTTCTTCATTTTTATTTTTTTTAAGTATGGAATGAAACTATGATATTAAAATGACATTAACAGGGGTGCACAATGCATAGAAAATCTTATCTTTTTGTAATTTTTATTTTAGTCAACCGGGCAAAATTAGGTTTTAACAGTTAGCGTCTGAATCTGGCAAATAAATATCGGTATAAAGTCTTAATGCTTGTTTGGATTGGCGTTCGACTACCTTATACATGCGTTCTGGCACTTTAAATGTGAGTTGAAATTTTTTTATTATGTTTAGCATAGCATTTGACACGCACGTCTCATATGCGAGTTCAGCCAGATGCAACCCGGTGTAGCTTTTATGTCCCATATGTGAGTTTAACCAAAATTGAGTTTAAAATACTTTAATAAAATACAATGCATGCCCTGACCCAGTGACCCCTCGAGGATTATATTATATGACCCACCATCTATAGTAAGCTAAATGCAACTCTTTTGTTTTCCACCTTTTTTACAGACCACATTAATACTCTATCTAATAAGCAATTATTTCTGATTCAATGATAAACAACATGGCTCCCAAAACTTCTCTTCCTTCGACCAATAACATGATGCTCTTTCAACTTCTGGAGTTTCCTAGATACTATTTATAATACTCGTATTGACTCAAACACTCATATTTAAAAAGCATATTTTAAAACATTATTTTTTTAAAAAAAGTTAACTTTCAAATTTACCCCTATTTAAAATAAAATTCTAAATATGGAAAAAAGAACTAATAATTAATTCTAAAATTTAATGAAGGGTTTTATAAAAAGGACCAAAATAAAATTCTCAAAATTTTGCTTCAATGTTTTATTTTATAGTTCTATTTCATGAATATTTATACTGAATAATACTTTTGTTACTTATATCATGCATATATTTTATTTTTAATTAAATAAATTGTCATGAAATAAAAAACAGTGTAAATATGTTTATTTTTTATTATTAATATTAGTATTAAATATATTTAATATAGAAAAATAGAAACCTATATGACAATGAACATCATGTCCCTTTTAGTAATTACAACTCTAAACGTAATTTCTATTGATATCTTCCAAACAACATTCACTTTCTTAAAATCACGTTTACAACAATTTTCCAAATATTAAATCACATTTACACAAACTCAAGTTTATCAAAAATCACGTTCAATAAAACCATGTTCGTTATAACTCAAGTTTGCAAACGCTAATCAAAACACACATTTAGTCTGTGTGGTGCAGAATTTAAGACACATTTGAAGCTCTGTTTGTTAGCGCAAAACCCTCTTAGATTTGGTTTTGATGACAACAAACCTTTTGATTAAACTTAACGTTTTCTGTTCTTGAAGTTACTGATGTTCTGTATGTGAGATCTTAGAAAGACAGGATTCTTATGCTTAGTAAAGAACTCCGAAAGATCAGAAGAACCACGACCATGCTCAGACTGAGACTGATAGGAATCCTCAGACTAAAAATGAAGATAAAGGTCAGACTGAGATTGAACAAATAATACAAGCATTTCCTGAGACTCAGAAAGATAGAATCCTAATGTTAAGAAACATCAGACTTCAGAATTGTTTATGAAGAATGGGCAAAGATTAGGAGTTCTATATGCTGGAGGAAATTTCAAAAGAAGGCCTTAGACATATTCTGTATCAGAAAGTCTCCAGAAGCTTAGAATGGTTGAATCTGAAGATAGCCTAAGTTGAGAATGGTGCACATTAGAATGCAATCTTAGCTACAGTCAGAAAGGGTCTTTACTAGAAATGCCAACCATCAAGACGAGTCAAATTGAGCTAAAACAGTGAACTAAGTTGCATAAAAAAGATCAATATTTTAGACTCAAGAAAAACAAATCTACAAAGAGATCAAGAAGATTTGAACTGAGAAGCAGCAAGAGGCGCACCCTATGAAAAGATCAGATTAGGAAAGCTTAGCCTCTCAGGTCTAAGAGATTCAAGACTCAAGAAACTGAGACTCGGCTGCACATGAAAGACTGAGACTTAGATATGGTAGTAAGAATGAGCCACGCAACTGAGATTCAGACTGAGACAAGCTCAAATTGCAAGATCAGACTAAGGCAGACTCAGACTCAGATTGTAAGGTCAGACTCAATCTAAGTATGAAAAAGAAGCACTTTGATGAAGTATGAAGTTGAGCTCAAGACAAAGCAAGAGTCAAGCTAAGACTGACCAAGCTTAGACTCATAGGTGAGACTGAGACTAAGACTGAGATTGAGATTGAGACTCAAACTGAGACTCCAACTGAGACTGAGAAGACAGACTAAGACTCAGACGCAGAGGAAAGACTAAGACTCAGATGGGCAAGTAAGACTGAGACTCGAAAGTAAAACTGAGGCTAGCAAGTAAGACTAGACTAACAAGTAAGACTGAGACTAAGATTCAGACTCAAACAGAGACTCAGCAACAAAAGCAAGTCAACGCAAGTACACTGTCACAGTAGAGACTATGCCAGAAAAGTATTGAGCCCATGCCAGAAAAGTGAAAAGCAATCTCTCTCTCTTTCAACGGCTAGTATAACGACTAGTTTTCTAAAGACTATAAAAGGAAGTCTCATTATGGTGAGACACATGTGAGACATAGCAGAGACACTGCTGCATATGCTGAAAAATCCAAGTCTCAAGTGAATCTTAACTTACCTACCTATGCTATCTTAGCTAATATCATGTAGTAGGTTTAGCTCTTGTTTTGTAATGTTTCATATACACTCTTTCAGTGATTTAGAGAGATACCCATCATCTAGCTAAGCTCACTGTGTGTCCGTACTTTATACGTAATTTAAGCTAGACAAGATCAATCTCATCTCATCTCATATCACCCAGTCTCTGAAGTTGGCTGGATGTCTCTAGAACGGGGGTTGAATAGAGACTTTAAAATTCTGTTCCTGAAAATTTGCATACTTAAATTTCCAAGTTGAGACGTGATCTCAAGTCTGATAGCTTGGAGTCTCAATTAAGTTAGATGAGATGAAGTTTCAATTTCAACTAATTGTATTATCTAAGATCAAGTATAAATTATTTTAGTTACTCAAATCTGGTTTTGTTTAATGTAATTTAATTAATCAAGTAATCACAGATTTGAGATGAGTGAAGAGCATTGTAAAGTAAAGAGATAGGAAAGAGAGATGCACATGGATCTTATCCTGGTTCACCCACTCCTTGCGCTACGTCCAGTCCTCACAACACGTGAGATTTTCACTATTAACAATCATAGCCAATTACAAGTATTCTTACAGCCTCTTCAGAGCGTCTCTCACACCAAGCCTAGGCACTCCTATCTTGGCTGAGCCACAAGTATTCTTACAGCCTCTTCAGGACGCTCACACTCACTCTGAGACTAGGCTTCCTCCTATCTCAGATGAGACTAGTTACAAATGATTGGTAGAATAAGATGGGTCTAGCTTACAATCATACAAAGTATGGATAAACAGTGATCTTAGCTAGAGTTTTATCTCTTCTATACAGGTAGAAAGATTAAGAGCTGAGAAGAGAAAATAAACTGAGACTACAAGTGTTCTCAAGTTGAGATCAGATCTTAAGTATGATAGACTCGAGATGTGGACTTGAGATGTATGATGAGATGCAAGGATGTTCAATATACAATGTAGTCTCTCACTTTTCTTCACTGTAGACTTCAACATTTATTTCAAATGCAACTAGCCGTTTATGGCCGTTATTCTAGCCGTTAAGAGCCGTTGTAGGTGAGAGGAACTTTTCTGTTGAGAGGAAAGCTTGCTTTTCTGGGTCTGATGTCATTGTGTCAGTGTACTTGTCTTGACCCTGTGTTGACCTTATGCCATGTCTTCTCAAGCTGAACTTAAGTCTCAACTTTTGTGTCTGAGTCTAGCTCTCAACTTTTGGCATCTGAGTTTGGCTCTCAACTCTTGCATATGATCTTGAGCTTACGTCTCAAGCTGATCTGGAGTCTCTTCTTAGATTATACTCACTGGATCTGATCTTCTCCTTGATTAAGGTTGAGTCTCATCTTTCAACTGGTCTTGTCTCTGAGTAAGTGATATTCAAACCATTTCTGAATCTGCTTCTTATACATGAGATGACCTCTTGTGCTTGAATCTGCATCTAATCTTGAGCCAGTGTCTCAAGTTGAGCTTGAATCTCTTCCTTGCTCATTGTTCTTGCTTTTAAGTCTTGTTCCTTGGCATTTCTTAATTCTGACTTTTATCCTTTGTATCCTCAAAGGTGATCTTTGAGCTTCATTTACTTGATCAATTTCTGCAAAATAAAGTCTAGAAATTCTGCCATATACTTGAGCACAAAGTTTGAAAAGTAACAAGATGCATCTCATTCATAGTTCAGCAGATATCTTAACTTAATGGTTTGGCACATTAAAAACTTTAGGAGTGAGTTTGTCTTAACAGTCTCAGCTAAGTCAGGAGGTGCCTGAGCTTAGTGTGAGTGACTGTGAGCTTGAAGAGGCAGAGGAAAGAATACTTGTATCTCACTTAAGTTAGGAAGTGCCTAAGCTTAGTGTGAAGCCTGGAGAGGCAGAGGAAAGAATACTTGAATCTCAGCTAAGTCAGGAGGTGCCTGAGCTTAGTGTGAGTAAGTGTGAGCCTGAAGAGGCAGGAAAGAATACTTGTATTTGACAAGGTTGTCATAGTGGAAATCTCACATGGTTGTGGGGACTAGACGTAGCCCAAGATTGTGGGTGAACCAATATAAATCTTAATGCGTTCTCTCTCTCTCCCTCTTATTATCCGTCTTTGCATAACTCAGTTTCTGCATAGCTAAGATCAGTCCCAACATATCTCAGCTTTCTTAATCTTAACCTTCCCGTAAGTTAAGATTCAATCTGAGTTCCAAGTCACAGACTTCAGATCCACCTCAGATTGAATCTGAATTTTTCAGGTACAATATTTTCAAGTCTCTATTCAACCCCCCTTCTAGAGACGTTCAACTAATTTCATTGTTTGTATTATGTTATGAAGTAATAAGAGAAACCCCCATTTCTCTATCCGATTTTTCTCTTTTGCTTGTCTATTTTCTTTGTTTCTTATTTAATTTCTCAACCTTTCCAGTTTCCACAACAGGCGAAAAAGTAGAAAATTAAAAAATAATATGACTATATTGTACAGAGGATATTTAAGTAGGTCGAATGTAAATTTGTAATTAAAAAAATTACCTTGGCAGTTGGCAATAAATAATCGTTATATTAAAATAAAAAATTTAACTGTTCAAAATAAGATTTTAGTTTTTATACATGAGTTGTAGTGTGTTTGGTTTAGTGTTGAAATTGGCCAAACTCAAGTTTAGATTTCTCAACGTAATTATTTCTAGCGTTGGAAATGTGAGTTTACCACGTTTCAACGCTAAATCAAACACATGCTATTAATCCTCATACTTTTTCTAATGAATATTGGTTTCTATATTTCAACTTATTTGAGCTTTGATCCATTAGAAATTGATTCTAAAAAAGAAGAACTAATATCTTAATAGGTAAAAATTTTAACAATTAACACTCAAATAGGTGAAAATCATAAAGACGACACTTTATTAATAGAAACCATATAACTCAAATGATAAAAAAAGCTGAATCATGTACTTTGTAAAATGTGAATTTGACCAATCCAACCGTTGAATCATATTATATTACCTTCATGATATATCAAATTTAAGATAATTTAGACATTCGTAGGTATGTTATCTAATAGTATACTTTTACTTATATTTTAAAAAGCATATTATACATTAAAATAGATTAGTTTGATGAAGCATCAATTAGTTATATCGATTTTTATGAAACTTTATAGGTTTGATCTACTTTATAAGAACTTTGAATTTAACGGTTGGATTGGTCAAATTCACATTTTACAAAAAATTATTAAGAGCTGTAACTCTTAAAATTTGACACCTGGTGTAAACGGATCCTGACTCATATATATATATATATATATATATATATATATAATTTAAAGACGTCCGAATCCAAATAGATTAAACACAATCAATTTTAAATATATATCCCTTACCATAACCTCTCATTGTAAAAATTCAAATCTGAAAGAGTAAAATATTAATAATTTTATTTCCTTTTCATATAACAGTTTCCTCCATTATAGACGACAGTAATTGTGACTGTTTAAATCTTTCATTAATAAATAAAGAGAAACTGTAAAATCCTCCAAACTGTGGAACCAGCGGGACAGTTTTAATTTAAATTAACGATCTAGTAGCTTCTAATTGGTTTCCACTGATATACTACTACCATGAGTGTAATCATGTCATCAATTTTCACCGGATCCAATTTAAAATTAATAAAATATATACTGTGCCTTTTAGGCTGTCGTACGTAATTGCATTCTTTAGTATGAAAAACGAATAACGATATTGGAGATATTAACTCTCAAAGGCTTAGCAATGCTTTAGCATTAGTATAATTTTAGATATGCAATCTTCAAATTTGGCTGTCCCACATTTAGCATCAATAATAGCTTTCCATAGCGCGCCATTGAGCCAAAAAAACAAACAAACAAATGGTTGGATTTTATAAGATGCAGACAAGAATAATGTTATATATACAACATTACAACATACAATTTAGTGAGAGAAAGAAAGAAAAGAGAGTAAAGAGAGAGAAATGTGGGATGTGATGGGTGATGTGATGGAAAGAGATAGAAAGAAAAAATGTATTGTATGAGTTGTTGTATATTTTGTTGTATAAATTTTATATCTCTGCAGACAATTAGGACAAGATAGTGTTAAGAGCTATGCATAAAGTACAAGGAGTAGGCTAATCATGTCCTTCTTCCTTTGAGTAGATATTCATACTATTCCTTATAGTCCCCATACTCCAGTCAAGAATAGACCTAGCTAGTTTGACGAGGAAGTTCTAAATGAGAATCATTAAAAGGAAGCTCCTAAAATTAAGGAGAGGATCTCAAAAACATTAGGGTAAGATGTGGTGATCAAGAATCTCTTACCTAGATAGGCGAGTTGCTCATTTATTCAAGGAGTCTATAGCTTTTCTAAACTTTTGCAAATATATCTATTATAGTATATTATCTCTTATGATCTTTTTAAATGACAATTTTAATTAAAGATTTTGATAATATTAATCCTTAAAATTAGGGATAAGACTTTTAAACATATAATATTTTTATTAAAATAGAAAATATTAATTACATTGAAAACACAAATTGTCAACAAATATACTTTTTTTTTAATTTTAAAAGTTTTATCATCCATCCTAAATATTGATATTATCAAATTAAAATCATTTAACTAATGTAATAAATTTGTTAATAAATTATATTATTTTTTTAAAATTATTCTTACATTTATTAGCTGACTACTCATCTTATCTATCTTTGAGAAAAAAGATAGAAAAGGAGTCTAATAAATTAAAATTAAACTGCATTTAATGTTTATAAACAAAAAGAAAGTTTAATAATTAAAAATATTTTATAAAAATTAATTAAATAATATAAAATACAATTTAAAAGGGTCTTATAAAAAAGACCTAAATAAAAAGAATCGAAGGTAGAATAATATATATTATATACTTCATTATTTTTATATGAGTTTGTTACATAAACTTCTCATTGGATCCTACTTCTCTCTAGCCGTGCAACATCTTGCAGTAAAATTAGTTAGTGACTATGAATTTACTTTGTAGCTAAAATTAGTAGCTATATATTTTCTATGTATTCCATAACTAATGTTGCTAGAGAGGTTTCACTGCAAAATTCGATCCTTACACCCTTACACCTTCTCATTTGTGGCTTCCAAACACAACTTCCGATACCACAAAAAGAAATACAAATTTCAAGTTAACTTTTATTTTTTATGTTATATAATTTATTTACTATATATTTCAATTTTTTAGTTAAGTTCAATATAATTTTGGTAATACTAATTTAATTTTTTTCATTGGCTTTTATAGCGACAATATTTGTCTAGCTCCCCCTGTTCTTACCCTTTGAGTCACAATCACATGCTTTTCATATATACTGTGCTACTTCATGCTTATTTTGATACATCTATTATTTTATTTCTTTTTCGAATTAATTTATGCCTCTAATGTAGCACACTCCATGCCACAATCAATAAAGAAAGCGATGTTTTTCGGTTTATTAATCAACACTCTCTGTGATATTCCTGTAACGACAAAGTGAACTACCAACTTTCGAATTAATTTAAAGCAAAAAATCTATAATAGTGAGCCACACAAAACCCACTTGACTGGCAGATAGGGACATGGCCAATGTTGGGCTTGAAAGTTGGCCTCCAACCCGTGATGCAGTGCCTCCGGGCCACTGTCTTCATTTAGAAATATTTTAATACGTTAATTAGCCTGTATTTTATTTTATTTTTAAAAATTAAAAAATATTTTAAATTATCAATATATATTATATAAATTACAGAGATGGGACATTAAATTGTGAAGAAAATTATGAAAAGAAATTGTAGGAATCAATACATATCATTACTTATGTCTATTAATTTGGTATGATATAATATCAAATTTATAATTGTGAAAAATTTTGTAATTGATAAGAGAAAATTTTATAATTAAACAAATTTAAGAAATAGTATTATGAGCAGGGGCGGACCTACATTAAGGGCTTAATTTGGGGGCAATTGCCCCCACAAAATTTTTATTTCTTTTCATATTATTATATGTATATATGACATATTTTAAAAAAAATTATATGTATATATGTGTTAATTGCCCCCACAAAATTTTTTCATATGTGTGTTGTCCCCACAAAAAAAAATTCTGGATCCGTCATTGATTATGAGGATGAAAATAAAAAATAAAAGTGGTGTATAAACTGGGTATCCTCCACATAAAGCAATCATACTGATCAAGCTATAAACATTTCACTACATTATGGTAGAGTTAACTTTCCAAGTAGAGATTATTTCGATACACAAGACACAAATCTGAGATCTTATTTAAGAGAAATCAAACATGTATCACTTGAACCAATCCCATTGATATAAAAAGTAAAATTATTTTTATGTGGAGAAAACTACATGAAATTAATATTGAGAAGAATAAATTAAAAAAGAAGAATCATGGACTCAAATTTAACATAGAGGGATTGATCATTCCAATATTGTTTTTTATTAAAGTAATATTTTTTATTACTTATTAATTATAATTATATTTAATAAAAGTTTTAACATTTATATATGATATATAAAAACAATCAACAAATAGTAATAAACAACTTACCTTAGGTCTGAAGTCCTTGTGGGTACAATGTCAACCTCCTTTATACCTTTCAATGAAATCTTCCTGAGATATTTTATATATTAGTTTAAAGTTTATTATTATCATCTTTTAAAGTTTAGGATGGATATAGCTTATAATGTGATTATGGTAAAATCAAAATAAACTCTTTAAAGAAAAATAATATTAATTTCTTTAAAAATCTCATATCTTTGTTAAATTTGCACTTTGAACCTTCGGGTTAAAGTAATTATATAGTTGATCGTGGCCGAGATCACAGGTGGTGGTCCGAGGTATCTGAAGGCTGTTCGGAATCTCTCCGGTGGTCGCTCCGGTGCGGAGGCGCGCGGTGGGGGTACCTGCGAAGGCACTCCAACGCTCAAGTTAGTGGTGGAAGTGATATGGGTATGGATAGGGGTTGAAGATTACCTTATGCTTGTGGGAGTGATCCCTTTATATAGCCATGTTGTTTTGTGACAGGAGGGGGCATGGTAGGTGGAGCAGGCATGCCTCTGCCGCCCTCGCCTGCTGTGGCCGTAATTCCCGGTGGCGTGTGTCAGGACGTCCCAGCTTTATTCGGGGCGGCATGGGGCGCATTAAATGCGATGAGACATGTTAGGTAGCCTACATCTGGCATCTAGAAAGGATAGGGTCCGACATCCTCGGACCACAAGGATCTGAGGTTTGGGTGTGTCCGGCTGGATCCTTATCGTGACGCAATCTTCCGCTCGGCCATATGGCCACGGCGAACGTCTCGTGTATGAGCAGAGACCTCGGCTGAGGTCCGGATCAGTTGCCCCCTAGCGCGATGGTGAGCGAGCGGCTCACCGTCGGCGATGGAAGTTTGATGGTATGTGGGTACTACTCGGCTCTTTAGTCCTTTCGGATCAGTTTCCCCTCAGCGTGATGTTGAGCCGCTCGCTCACCGTCACGCTGGAGATCTGAGGGTTCATAGATGTCCTTCGGCCCTTTCTTCCCGCTCGGTGATAGCCTTTACTGGGATTCGTGTTCGAGGTCCCTGCTGCTAGGACTCGTTTAGATGTCGCTTACGAGATGATGTGTGGACGACCGAAGGGGTACTAACCGATGTCTCCGTTGCGTCTTGTCGCCTGTCTCTTCGCCTGCGGCCGTCCTGTTGATTGCAGTTCCTTTTTCCTGACGGTTTGGGGGAAAGGGGACACGTGGCCTTTGATCTTTGGGCGATCCTCCTCGAGACGCACACCATTAAATGGCCATGATTGTAGAGATGTGCGTTGCGCACGTCTCTTTGTGTCTTCCATTTTTGCCCCGGTTTGTGCTGGTGAAATTCCTTGTGTGCCCCTGAATTGGTGTGTCGTTCCCTTTTCGTCCTTGCGTGGAATGACGGGGGTGCCCTTTCTTTTTGCTCTTGACTCTTGGTTTCGGGGGTGAAAGGACTTCTTTGTCCTCTGTTCAAATTCCCATTAGGAGGGAGGTATTAATTGCTCCCTCCACCATAACTTCAGTTTCTTCATTTCCCTTTTCTCCTTCTTCTTTTGCTCTCTGTTTTTTCATCTTTGAATCTGTCATTGCGCCATTTTTGAAGCACGATTTTGTGCTTTTTGCTCCGATTAAAGAGTTCTATAGGGTCCAGGCTTTCCATTGGTGTAGTTTGGGTGGTGGTTGCTTCATCCAAGAGCTTTTTTACAGCCCTTTTTGGGCTCTGGTGTCGTGCTCCGCCGTGTCTCCGCTGTCTCTCCACCGTAAAGTTCAGGTACTGCCTCTTCTCTTCTCCATTTCCCTTGAGTTTTACGCTTTTTGGTTCATAATGATTCCCCCTGAGGGAGGGGATGATGGAGAGGAGAGTAGTGACTCTCTGGAGGTGCTTCGCGCGCTTCCTCCATCTTGGCCGATGTTGAGACCTGGAAGGGGACCGACTGTTGGTCGTACACTTCGTCGTGCACTTACTATCCCCTCAATGATCCGCCGCTACGAGATTGCGGCGGCTTCGACTCGTGAGGAGGTTCGCGGGATCTCGTCGGCTGAACGGTCGGTCTTTGTGAGAGATCTTTGCACATCCTCTTCAGAAACCGACTTAGATTCGATCGATGAGGGTGCCGAAGTCTCTAACTTAGGCTCGTTTTCTGAAGGTGATAGGTTTGGCTACATGGATGCTGCAAGTACCAGCGGGGGAAAAGTTACTAGCCGTGAGATGAGGGTTCAGGACCGATATGCCTGGGTCGATGTTGTGGTACTAGGGACCGTCTCTAGATATCGTGGGGAAACCGAGGCTACTCTCTGGGCGAGCCTGTGTGTGTTGGATCCGGATTATGAAGAGTTGTACACCGTCTCGCCCCCACAGGCTTCGGATCGAGTGTGTCATCGCGGGGAGACCAATGCTAGATTCATGTTCTTGTACGCTTTCCTCGTCCACAGGCTGAAGGTGAGGTTGCCTTTCTCGGATTTTGAGCGGTCGGTTCTAAAACACTATTGCGTCGTGCCGAGCCAATTTCATCCGAACGCCTGGGGGTTCGTCAGGTCGTTTGAGATTCTTTGCGGGCTTCTGGCCCTTACTCCGATCGTTCCGCTTTTTTCTCATTTCTTCGATGTCTGCCCGAGGAAAGCCGGGGGGAGAGGTTGGGTGAGTTTGCGTGGCCATAATGGTCGTCCGTTGCTGACATTGTATGTGGACTCGGCGAAGTCTTCGAGAGTCTCCTTTAAGAGGGATTTTTTCAAGGTTATACCTAAGGATGGGGTCCTTCCCTTCTGGAGAAGTTCTTGGGAGGAGCAGAAGTCGATATTTAACATCTATTGGGACAGCCGACACTACGACTGGGGCCCGAAAACATACGCTACAAGGTACGAGCGACTGACTCCCTCCGAAAAAGATGCAGTCTACCTCCTCCAGGAAGCCGTCAAGGAACGAGGTGGCGAGCATTATTCATCTCGACGGTGAGTGGATACTTCTCCCAATCAGCTTACTGTGGCCTTAGATCGGTTGATGTAGCGTTTTAATTTCTCTTATGATGTTCCCTTTTTGGATCTAACTCTTTTGTTTTTATTTGGTGTTTGCAGAGGAAGAACAGATGAAGATATCTGATCTTTTGAAGAGGGCCAAGGCCATCGGGATTGATGACCCGAAGACGAAGGACTCCAAGAAGAGGAAGGTTATTGATGAGTCGGCCACATCACTTTCTAACAGCCAGAGCTTGCCTCCTCCTCAGCTGACTACAGAGCCTGTCATGATTCCGGATCCTCAGGTCAAGGGTGGGACTGGTCGGGCGGAGGGCGATCGGAAGAAGAAGAAGAGTAAGGTTCTTACAAAAAACTCCGCCGAGGGTCCCGAAGTCGATGGAGGATCTTCGTCTGTGGTTCCGGTGCTTACCAAAGCATTGATTTTTGATGATAACTTTACCCCGGACCATCCTGTCGTGGCCTACCAACTTTACACAGAGGAGATCCGAGCGAAGTTTATGAAGGGGGAATTCGACATTGATCAATGTATCCGGGATGCCCAGGTTACTTACCTACAACAAATTAGTTTGTTGCAGTTTATTGAAAAAGATATGGTTCCTGCTGCTCGTAAGGCGAAGGAAAACTATGACAAGGTTTTGAAGGCCTCCACTTCGGCCGCTGAGGAGTGTGCTAATTTGAAGACTGAGAAAGAAGCCCTCACAGTTCAGCTAGGGACCATGGGGAAGGAGAAACGGGATCTGGAGAAGAAGGTGGAGGAAATGGAGTCACTGAGGAAGAAGGTGGAAGATCTCGGCAAGGATCTGCTAGTGGCCGAGGAGAAACGGAAGGATGATTTGAGGAAACAGAAGGAAGAGCATGACATCGAGGTTACTGAACTCAAGAAGAAGCTGGAAGTGGCTATAGAGGGAGAGCGTCAGTCGGTTGCTGACACGTTGAAATATGTGGAGAAGGCTTTCGACGTTGCTATTGAACAGGTGAAGGTTCGCAATCCTGCGTATAATCTTGACCTTCGTGGCCTTTCCTACGAGTACGAGGTCATTGATGGTGTTGCGGTCTTGGACGATGGCAAGGGAAATAAGACCGAGGTTCCTCCAGAGGGTCTTCCCACAGCGACCGGTGCTCGAACTGATGCTTGAAGCTTCTTTTTTGCTTCCTTAGGACTTTTTACTTTGTTGCAAATTTCCTTACATTCGGTTGTGGCCATGTTTTGTAATGACAACTTGGTGTTTTGAATCTATGAGCTCGTCTATTTCTTATATTGAGTTTCGATTGCTCTGTTTATCTGCTTATTTCATGTGATTTGTTCATTGAGGCAACGTGCCTTGGACTTTGTATATTCGATCGTTCGTGTGATGGCATCGTGCTTATGTATGCAAAAAGCTTGTCCGATGGTTTTCTTTTACGCTCCTTTTAATATTGAAGACCTCAGTCCTGTAGGTCGTAATTTGCTTGTCCTATTGCTTTTTAATATAGAGAGCCTCGGTTTTCAGGTCGCGGTTTGCTTTTAATATGTAGGACCTCGGTTTTCAGGGGTTTGTTTTGCTCTTGGGAGTTCTGTGCAGAGAGATAATTCGACCAATTCATTGAAAGATGGATGAGTTTACAATGGTCGGATCAGTTGATCAAAGCACTCAACTGAAGTACATTCGTAAATTATGGGCATTCCAATGTCGAGGGATGTCATCCCCTCCGTGCGTTTCCAAGCGGTATGCCCCTTTTCCTGTTGAAGTAGTAACGCGATATGGACCTTCCCAGTTGGGTGCTAGCTTTCCTTGCTGCGCATTCCTTCCTCCGATGTCAGCCCTTCGTAGGACGAGGTCTCCGATTTGGAATTTCCTTTCGATTACCCTCTTGTTATATTTGGCTGCTGCCCTCATCTTGGTTGCTTCCTCTCGGACATGGGCTATGGCTCGTCGTTCTTCCAAGAAATCTAGCTCTTCCCTGATGAGACGATCGTTGTTGCCTTCCTTGTGGACGTTGGTCCTCCAACTGGGTTCTCCTATCTCGACTGGGATAACAGCCTCGGCCCCATGTGTAACATCCCGCATTCCAGGAGCTTGTTTATCCAATAGGGATTAGATATTTAACCATGTGTTAGAGATTTAGAAGGAGGTAAGGCAAGAACTTATAGGCTAAACCTTAATTGTTAAACCAATCCTAGGACTTGTATAACATCCCAACCTTTGGCTAAGCTAACATGTGAGTTTGGTAGGTCAAAACCTTGTATGTTCACTAAGGGTTATGAGTAATAGGTAGGAAAAGGGTAAGATATGAGTTTGGAACCTTAATAAAACCATTTTGGGAGTTTTTGGTCTCTGGTAATCGATTACCAGGAGTTGGTAATCGATTACCAGAGAGTTTTGCTGATGGTAATCGATTACAGGGTTTGGTAATCGATTACCAGGTTTCTGGGTTCATTGTAATCGATTACCAGATCTCCAGGAAGGCATTTTGGCCTCTGGTAATCGATTACCAGGGTTTGGTAATCGATTACCAGCAGTATATATATATATGCTGGTGCGAAAATTCAGCAGAAACTCATTTCTCCCTCCCCCTTCTTCGAACCCTAGAGAGAGAAAATGTTAGTTTTAGAGAGAGGAAGCTAAAATTGAAGCATTGAAGGTAGATTGAAGCTAGAATCAACATTTGGATCATCTCTAACCCTCAATTTCCCTCTTGGATTCATCCAAATTGTGAGTATAACTCACTTTTAGGTTAGAATTGGTCTCCATGCATGTCCCCTCTTCTTCCCTCCCTTTCTTGGTTGAATATTGGAACAATTGATAATTGTTTGGTTGAATTGTATTGTTGAATGTTTGATTGAAGTTACGAATCGAAATCGAGAGTTGAAATCTTTAGTTTCGAAGTTATCGAAAATGTCGAAACTTACGAAATGAATGAAACATACGAAACTATCGTATTTTCCTCGATTTCGATTCATATAAGTATTCTTTTGAGTTTACACTTATTGTTTTCATTAATCTTGGTTAGATTGTTGGTCGAATATGAGAATTGAGTCGTATGTTCGTAAGTCTCAATTAGCGTAGTTGTCGAGATATCCCTTGCATGATCCCGAATTGTCGAATCCCTTTCTAATTCATCAAATTGAATGCATTTGTGATGAGATTGATAAGATGGTGCTTGGAACGAAGGTAAAACAAAGGAATTTCGAAGTCACGAAAGTTACGAGACTTGCGAAAGTATCGAAACACTCGAGGCATTCGAAATCCTAGTTGTTACCACCGATTCAAGTAAGCCTAATGTGTATATGATTATGATTGTTAGATTGTATTGTGATTGATGTATGAAAGATATGGGATAATTCTAATTGGTTAGAACGGAGCGGTTCTTGATATTCTTTAGTTTCGAAACTTTCGAAGCTATCGAAAGTTTCGAAACTATCGTAACGTCGAAACACTCTATTCTCTCCAATTATACTTGATCCGGAATGGAAATTAAGGATTGATGACTGATTATGATATAGGAATTGATGGGTAGTGGATATGAGTTCACATAGAATGTTGATTCTCTTTAGTTTCGAAAGGTTCGAACTATCGAGAATGAACTATTCATCAATTCGTATGTCTAATTAGTTATTCGATCAAGTGTCGAAAGACAAAGGACTTCGGTCAATAAAAGGGCTTCGGCCAAATGTGAGGGTGGGATTCGTCCCCTGGGGAGATATCCCCTGTAGTCTGAGCTCAGGTCTAACTCTGTAACGTGATGTGTACATGGCCACCGGCAAGCATTTTAGTGCATCATAAAGCATATGATTAGTTTGAATGTAAGTTCTAGTATATGAATTGAATTTGATATAATTGTTATGTGAATGAATACCCTACTTAATTGAAAATGATGAGGTGAATATAGGCTAGTCCTTCATACATGTATGTCCCCTGCATTCATGCATAGAGTTATACTTGCTGAGACAATAGTCTCACCCCACGTTTCGGGGCTTTTCTTAGTGTGCAGGACGTTACAGGCAGCTAATGAGGATAAGAGAAAATTAATGGAGCTTATTATCATTAGAATAGGAAATTCTTGTAATAGAATTGATTCAGTTGTGTAATGAATTGACGTTAGATATTGTAATTATGGAAGTATGTAATTCCTAGCCGAGAAGGTTTATTTATGACTAGTGTTTATTTATCTAGTTTAAAGGAAGATTCTTTCGGACCTCCGATACGAATTTTTGGAATCCTATTACTTTAAGCGTAGGTTTCTTTCCTTAAGCTTCTTGTGGACGTGTTTGTTTGTATGACTTAAACTAATCGTTGGAGAGTTTAAGTAAATTGATTGACGATATCGGAAATATAACGAAGTGATTTCAAGGATACCAGGAGTAGTGTCTCCAACGGGCACGATTTCTGAGTTTTGGAAATTAGGGCGTTACATTTTGGTATCAGAGCAGTTCAATCCAATTGGACTGTGGTTAGATTAGTTGCCCGTGACTTACTATGATCTTCTAATATGAATACTCATCATAGGAACTGATCACTCTTATGATGTGTAATGTATGAGAAGATTATAGTTTGTTGTGTGAATAGGATGCTTTGGTTCGGAAGTTAGGACACTTCCCTAACAAAGTTAGAGCCACCTCTTTTCTTATATAGGAAGGAAGATATCTTAGGTTGAGTACCTAAAGAACCATCTACCCTAGGAGCCTTATAGAATGTAACCTTGAAAGTCTAATAACAGTTAGGCACCTTTGAACTAGTTAGTGGTGAGTGTTTTAATATTTGAAGGATGATTTTGTATGGCTTATTGTGTAATTTCAGTTGTGTGGTGTACATGATTGTATTTGATGAGTTGTCATATGTTTGTGACATTGATTGTGAATTGTTTTTGTGAGTGCTTGGTGTGGGTTGGATGTTTGGTGTGACTTGTTAATGATTGGTGATGTTGAACTGTTTGAATAATTGTGTATCATGTATGGATGTGCTGAATGCTTGATTAATAGTGATATCCATAGTTAAGACTTCTTTGAGTTAACCCTTGTGAGGCCATGGTAGAAGGAGTGAGGGATTGTAGCTTAAGATACAATAGAAATTCTGTTTAAGGGAAAAGGGTGTAGAGGGCTTTAACTCCAATAGGTTTAAGACCTTACCTAATGTTATTAAGCTTAATAGGAGTACATCTATGCATAGGCATTTAGACTCAACCTTCGAAAGGGGATTTGTAAGATGAGGCCTTCCTTTAAAACCAATGTAAGACTAGATGTATCCCTTAGGCCACGCTAAGGGTAGTCGGGAGTCGGTCGAGAGAGTAAAGATTCTCTCTGCCACCTTACCTCATTTGTTCATGGATTACATGAATGGATCCTTAGACTTTTCCAGTAGAGTGTGTGGTCATGGCGACCACCACCATCTCACCCTGTTAGTTGTGATTAGAAAACTCTCTAGTGACCTTAGGAGTAATGCTTTGGAACCCTAGTAAGTTAAGAGGCCTTTAAGGGAGGGATACACTACCATTAGTAACTGTTAGGAGTTGGGGCTACGTTAGGAAAGGAACGAGATAGAAACTCCTAGTATGGGGTAGTGAGGTTGTTATTGCTTAATGCTAGGACTCTTCTAGAATTTATCTTAGTAATATTCTTAGCCCTAGCAAGTGGGTAAATTGTGGGAGAAAACAGTACCTCTAGTTCCTCTTCACCCTTAGTAGAAGCACTCAAGAATTTTCCACCCAAACCTTTAGATTAACCATACTAGTGGTGATGTCAAGGTAGTAACCGGGAATAGAATTGGGTAATGGCCTCAAGCCAAGGGAGTTAGGAAGAATCAAACTTCTCAGGAAATCCAACTTAGTAGCTCCACCATTCTAGACCCCCTACTTTCATTTATTGTCATCTAAAGTATAGAGAGGAACCTTAGTTGTAACTCCCTTAAGAAAGAGAAACCAAATTCTAGCGAGCTAGATAACCCCGGTATAGACTATTTTAAGAAAGGGTAGATTTAACCCGAACTTAAGTAAGTTTCACCCAACCTGAAGTTTTGCTTTGACTGTATGTAGTCAAGCTTAGCTAGAGTGTTACTAGAGGATAGAACTGTTAAGAGGTGCGTTCACCGGGTTAGAACCTTGTAGCATAGGGATCCTTACTAAGTGGAGGGCTAGGAAGTAACTTAGATTAGTTCACTCTCCTTTTTCCTTAGAACCCCAAACTCAAATAAGTTCAGCCTAACTAGTAAGGTGATATAGAGAGAGAGCGATCCCCTTAGGGGATGGTAGGAGAACAGGGAAAGCCCCGTGTTCATGACGTAACCGGGAGAGGATACCTCTAAGGTTGTGTCATGAGTGGTTGTTTTCTTTTTCATGTGATGTGTTCGCTTATATTAATATGCAAACTGAATTTCTCGAAACATGGCGTGAGTGTTGAATATTTTGGTCAACACAAACTTAGTGGTTCGAGAGATTGGGTTATTTTGTGTTCATAGCTAAGTACTATTAATGTAAGTGGAAACTTAGAAAATATAGAATTTAAAGGAAAACAATAGGAAAATGTTGGATTGGGTTTGGAGTTAGAAACTTTAATTAGTGGTAGTATGAGACTTCATTCTCATGGTTCGTTTTTCTAATGTGTTGTCTATTCAAGCCATTTAGAGAACTTAGAGAGGGTAGAGAGTCTTCCCTTATGTCTTTAGTATGAATACAGGGAGAGAGTTGTGATAGGAGATTAGAAACCCAAGTTTAGATGTAACCCTGGAGAGCATAGTGCCAAGTACAGTTAAAGGAGATCCTTGATGAGCTAGGAGCACTAATCAGAGAGACTTTGAGTTTGGACTCAAGTCCCCAAGGGGGGGAAGGCAACAGTTAGCGTTTTTGGAGCAGGGAATGGGATGATTCTTTCTAAGAGGGAGTCAGTATCTCTAAGGGGGGTAGTCTCAGGCACCCAGTGTTAGAGGAAATTATCAGAAGGGAGTCATAGTAGATTGTGTTTTTCAACCTATAGGATGTCGACGAGTCAGTATAGGACTTCAACCAACTAGAACCCCTTCTGCCATTAGAAATCCTGAGTGGAAGTAAGAGAGTTTAGCAGCAGAAGCATAGTGGGATTGCCTCGAATCCAAGCTAGATTGGAGGCCATCCAAGTGGTATTAGATCAATTACACAAGTCAACCCATTTTCTACCTACTAGGAGTACCTCCTTTCTTAGTAAGTTAGAAGTTTTGTATGTTAGGACGGATGTCAAAACCTTTAGTTTTCCTCCAGTGTCGAGTAAGATAGAAATCCTAAGTTCATTCCTGAGTATTAGAATGTTCGTTATCAATCCTGTGAGGAGGATTTCTGAAAAACCTTCTAGTTGAAGTTAACCTTAAGTTCCTTTGCCTTAAGCAATTTTGAGGACAAAATTATCTTAAGGGGGGTAGAGTGTAACATCCCGCATTCCAGGAGCTTGTTTATCCAATAGGGATTAGATATTTAACCATGTGTTAGAGATTTAGAAGGAGGTAAGGCAAGAACTTATAGGTTAAACCTTAATTGTTAAACCAATCCTAGGACTTGTATAACATCCCAGCCTTTGGCTAAGCTAACATGTGAGTTTGGTAGGTCAAAACCTTGTATGTTCACTAAGGGTTATGAGTAATAGGTAGGAAAAGGGTAAGATATGAGTTTGGAACCTTAATAGAACCATTTTGGGAGTTTTTGGTCCCTGGTAATCGATTACCAGGAGTTGGTAATCGATTACCAGAGAGTTTTGCTGATGGTAATCGATTACAGGGTTTGGTAATCGATTACCAGGTTTCTGGGTTCATTGTAATCGATTACCAGATCTCCAGGAAGGCATTTTGGCCTCTGGTAATCAATTACCAGGGTTTGGTAATCGATTACCAGCAGTATATATATATATGCTGGTGCGAAAATTCAGCAGAAACTCATTTCTCCCTCCCCCTTCTTCGAACCCTAGAGAGAGAAAATGTTAGTTTTAGAGAGAGGAAGCTAAAATTGAAGCATTGAAGGTAGATTGAAGCTAGAATCAACATTTGGATCATCTCTAACCCTCAATTTCCCTCTTGGATTCATCCAAATTGTGAGTATAACTCACTTTTAGGTTAGAATTGGTCTCCATGCATGTCCCCTCTTCTTCCCTCCCTTTCTTGGCTGAATATTGGAACAATTGATAATTGTTTGGTTGAATTGTATTGTTGAATGTTTGATTGAAGTTACGAATTGAAATCGAGAGTCGAAATCTTTAGTTTCGAAGTTATCGAAAATGTCGAAACTTACGAAATGAACGAAACTTACGAAACTATCGTATTTTCCTCGATTTCGATTCATATAAGTATTCTTTTAAGTTTACACTTATTGTTTTCATTAATCTTGGTTAGATTGTTGGTCGAACATGAGAATTGAGTCGTATGTTCGTAAGTCTCAATTAGCGTAGTTGTCGAGATATCCCTTGCATGATCCCGAATTCTCGAATCCCTTTCTAATTCATAAAATTGAATGCATTTGTGATGAGATTGATAAGATGGTGCTTGGAACGAAGGTAAAACAAAGGAATTTCGAAGTCACGAAAGTCACGAGACTTGCGAAAGTATCGAAACACTCGAGGCATTCGAAATCCTAGTTGTTACCACCGATTCAAGTAAGCCTAATGTGTATATGATTATGATTGTTAGATTGTATTGTGATTGATGTATGAAAGATATGGGATAATTCTAATTGGTTAGAACGGAGCGGTTCTTGATATTCTTTAGTTTCGAAACTTTCGAAGCTATCGAAAGTTTCGAAACTATCGTAACGTCGAAACACTCTATTCTCTCAAATTATACTTGATCCGGAATGGAAATTAAGGATTGATGACTGATTATGATATAGGAATTGATGGGTAGTGGATATGAGTTCACATAGAATGTTGATTATCTTTAGTTTCGAAAGGTTCGAACTATCGAGAACGAACTATTCATCAATTCGTATGTCTAATTAGTTATTCGATCAAGTGTCGAAAGACAAAGGACTTCGGTCAATAAAAGGGCTTCGGCCAAATGTGAGGGTGGGATTCGTCCCCTGGGGAGATATCCCCTGTAGTCTGAGCTCAGGTCTAACTCTGTAACGTGATGTGTACATGGCCACCGGCAAGCATTTAGGGCATCATAAAGCATTTTAGTGCATCATAAATTGGTCGATGGCTACTATCAACAATTTCACTTGGCCTGGTGCTGGAGGGAAAGGTCCGAGAATGTCCATTCCCCACCTGAAAAAAGGCCATGGGGTTGAAGTGGTGGACATTTCTTCTGCTGGGGCATTGTGAAAGTCCGCATGCCTCTGGCATGGATCACATTTTTGGACATGTTCCGCTGCATCCTTCTCCATCGTGGGCTAGTAATATCCTGCCCTTAATGCCTTCTTGGCCAACGATCGTCCGCCCAGGTGCTGACCGCAACTTCCTTCATGAATTTCTGTCAATACGTAGTCGGCCTCTCTTGGGGATAGACACTTGAGCATGGGACATGAGAAGCCTTTCTTGTAGAGACGATCGTCAACCAGTGTGTACCATGCTGAGGTTCGTTCAATCTTTTTTGCTTCCTTCCGTTCTTCTGGCAGCGTCCCAGTCCGCAAGTAAGTTATGATCGGTGTCATCCAGCAGGGGTCATGGTCGATCTGCATGATCTGCATCTTTTCACTGATACTTGGCTCCGTAAGTGTTTCTTAGATCACAGATCTATTGTTTCCGGCCTTCTTAGTACTCGCCAGCCTCGATAAGACGTCAGCCCTAGTGTTTTGTTCCCTCGGTACATGACGAATCTCGATCGTCTTAAAAGCATCAGATATTTCTTTAACCTTGTTAAGGTACTGCTGCAGGATGGGTTCACGAGCTTGGTATTCCCCATTAACTTGGGAAACCATAAGTTGGGAATCACTGCATAAGGTGACTATCTCGGCCCCGAGGTCTTTGGCTAGGCTTAGTCCTGCCAAACAAGCTTCATACTCGGCCTGGTTATTCGATGTTTTGAAGTCGAACTTCAGTGACTGCTCAATGGTTACCCCAGTGCTGTCTTCCAACACCACTCCTGCTCCAGGTGACTCCCGATCGGTCCTTTTGATTGTCCGTCATTTCGAGGATGAAGTCGGAAAGGACTTGTGCCTTGATAGCTGTTCTTGGTTCGTAGGATATGTCGTGTTCTGAAAGCTCGATCGCCCAGGTAATCATCCGATCGACTAGGTCAGACTTATGCAATATTGACCTGATGGGCAGGTCGGTTTTAACCGTGATAGGATGGGCCTGAAAGTAGGGTCGAAGGCGTCGTGTGGTCGAAATGATCGCGAAAGCTGCCTTTGCCAACTTTTGGTATCTGAGTTCTGGTCCTTGAAGGCTCTTACTTGTGAAGTACACTGGGCTTTGGTTGCCATCTGATTCTTTGACTAGGACAGAGCTGATCGCCTCTTCTCCAACTGATAAGTACAGGTATAATCTTTCCCCAGGGTGGGGCTTCACCAGAATTGGTGGCTTAGTTAGTGAGTCTTTGAAGCTTTGAAAAGCCTCTTCACACGTAGGGCTCCAATCGAACTGCTGTCCTTTCTTCAAGAGTTGATACAAGGGAAGTGACTTGTGTGCTGATCGGGCAAGGAAGCGGGTCAGCGCCGCTATTCTCCCGGTCAACTGTTGTACTTCCCTAACCGATGTTGGGCTCTTCATCTCCAAAATTGCTTTGCATTTCTCTGGGTTGGCTTCTATTCCTCTGCTCATCAGCATGTATTCGAGGAAGTGGCCGGCTGGTACACCGTAGGTGCATTTGAGGGGATTTAACCTGATATTATATTTTCTCAGTCGATGGAAGACCTTCTCCAGGCCGGTCACAGGATCTCCACCATCCGGAGTCTTTACAATGATGTCGTCCACGTAAACCTCTACGACCTCTCCAATCAGCCCTTCAAATACCTTGGTCATCATCCTCTGGTATGTTGCCCCGACGTTTTTCAGGCCGAACGACATCATAGTGTAGCAGTAGGTTCCTTCGTCCGTAAAGAAGGCCGTTTTTTTCCTCGTCATGAACATACATGGGAATTTGGTTATAACCAGAGTATGCGTCCATGAACGAAAGGAAGCGGTAGCCCGAGGAGTTATCTACTAACCTGTCGATATTTGGCAAAGGGAAGGGGTCTTTAGGGCACGCCTTGTTGAGGTTAGTGTAGTCCACGCACATTCTCCATTTGCCGCTAGATTTTTTGACTAGGACGACATTGGCTAGCCAAGTTGCATACTGGATCTCCCTGATGAATCCGGCTTTCAGCAGCTCGGCAGTCTGTTCTTTAATCGCTTGTTATCTTTCTGGTCCCATTCACCTTTTCTTTTGAGTGACCGACTTCAACCGGGTGTCGACCGATAACTTGTGGCAGCAAAAATCAGAGTCGATCCCGGGCATGTCGGCTGCTGTCCATGCGAACAAATCAGCATTGTCCATCAGGAGCTTTTCCATCCTGCTCTTGAGTTCTGGTGGGAGATGGGTCCCCATCTTGGTGTTCTGTCCTTCTTTTCTACCGAAATTTACCGGAACGTTCTCCCCATCTGGTGAAATTCGTTCCGCTCCTCGGCCCTCTTCTCCTGAATCTACCCTAGGATTTAGGTCAACAAGGGAAACGTTGTGTCTTACTTGACGGGCCGAGGTTCTCGCACTTGGTGGGGGATTTTTCTTCAGACTTAAGTTGTAGCAACTCCTTGCCACCTGTTGGTCTCCTCTGACGGTCGCCACTCTCCCTTCTCTCGTGGGGAACTTCATTGCGAGGTGCAACGTGGAAACTACATCTCCCATCGCGTTGAGGCTCGGCCTTCCCATTATGGCGTTGCACGAGCTTTTACACGGGACCACGATGAACTTGGTTTTGATTGTCTTGCTACCTTCCTTTCCTGTCAGAGTGACGAGTGCTTCCATGTAGCCGAGGGGTTGAATGCGATCTCCTGAGAAGCTGACGAGGTCACTGTCGTAGGGCAAAAGGTCACTTTGATTGATCCCCATTTGTTTGAAGAAGTTTTCGTAAATAATGTCGGTCGAGCTTCCCTGGTCTATCAACACCCGTTTTACCTCGGCGTTGGCTATTACTGCAGTGATTACCATTGGGTCATCGTGTCCGGGAATAGTGTTTCCAAAGTCGCTGCTATCAAAAGTGATGGTTGGGGTTGGAGGAAACTTCCCATGTCGGCTCGTTCTGCGATGGTCGCCTTCCACGTGCTGTACTTCCTTCAATGCCCTCTTTCTAGAGTTGGACGAGCATCCACCACCTCCAAAGCCCCCTGCAATCATATTGATGGTGATCCAAGGTTGTTGGTCCCGGTCCTTTTGCGGAGAACCGTCCCTTAGCTTCTTTTCCGATGCCCCATGACTTTTTGGCGAACGGGATCAGTGTCGCCTTCTTTCATGCCTGGGAGGGGAGTGGCGGTCTCGCCGACGATCGCCCTGCGCACGGCTGCTCCATTCGAGCTTGTCTCTTTTCACATATCATCCCAGACTTCCATCTCGGATTAGTTGCTCAATGACATCTTTGAGCTGGTAACAGTCATCAGTATCATGTCCATGGCCTTTATGGAAGGCGCAATATCGGCTCTTGTCCCCCTGGGGCGACTTGATAGGTGGGGGTCTCTTTACCTCGGCTAATTCTGCATTGTGTACTTCCTGCCAAATTCCGGAAAGGCTACTGTTGAGAGGGGTGTAATTACCCTCATAACGTCCCCTGAACTTCTTTCTTTCTTCCCTTTTTTCCTTTCTGCTTCTTTCCTATTTTTCTGGCGCTCGGGCCTTTTTTGAGGTTGCTACTTTGCTCGTCCCTTCCAGATGCAATTCCTCATTCATAAACTGAGCCGCTCGCTCCCTGAAGGCCGTCATATTATGGACCCGGATTCGTCTGAGTGAAATGTCAAGGGGTGTTCCTTTGGGCAATGCTTCGACCGCGCAATGTAGTTGTACTTCATCTGCGACATTAGGCGTAAGGGCTACCTCCTTGTAGAATCGCGCTAAGAAGTCTCACAAAGTCTCGGACTCCCCTTGCTTGACCTTTGCAAGGGTGTGGGAATCTCGAGGTATCTGGTTGGCCATACTGAATCTCTTGGCGAATGCTGCCGGGAGGTCGTCCCATTTGTCCATAGAATTCTGGGGAAGAGTTCTGAACCAAGTCAGGGCCTCTTCATCCAACGTCCGAGAGAAGCTTCTGCACATGATGTCTTCCTGGACGCCTAAAAATGGCATCTCATTGAAGAACCGGTCTAGATGTCGGCCCGAGTCGGTTTCCCCAGTGTACAAACTGATGGTGCTGAAGGGTCGGAGGAAACGATCAGGTATCTCGACCTGGGCAAGTCTCGCAGTGAAGGGGTGTGTGAAAGGTCGATGCAAAGTTATAAGGTTCGGGATCCCCGATGCCGTGACCACGGGAGAGGCCGTGGCGGGGGTTCCAGCAGCTGCTGCAGGGGTTGTCTGGGGTGCGACTGGAGTGGCGATTGGATTTGTTTGCGCCGCAGCCGGGGTGGTTTGTGCTTCGGCCTCCGCTTCCTTGATCAGACCGGGGGTAACAGGCTTTGGTGTTTCCTCTTGGCCTTTTTTAGCCGAGGCTCCGTGGGTTTCGGCGCGAATTGAAGGGGTTGCCCGTCGGCTGCGTCCGCGCGTATGGCTCATCCGTTCGGTATGATATGTGGACGAGGAAACTTCGTCCGAGGAGGATTCAGAAGAAGTATAACTTGACTCCTGGGATGGCAGGTCCCTGGTGCGATACGTCCTTCTGGAGGTGGTGCTCCTCCTACTCACTTCTCTCCGGTGGGACCTCCTCCGTGGCGCGGCTGGGAGCAGGGATTCAAGGTACTTGATCCTTTTTTCTAGCTCTTCCACAGTCCTATTCTTCTTCTTTATTTTTGGGGGAGAAAGGGTCTCCTCCCTGCCGCTAGAAATGGCCTCCTTCTTCTTGGTTCTTTTGGAGGGTCTCCTCCTCCTGGTGATGTCTCCGGGAGGCTTCAGGTGGTAACTTTCAGACGAGGATTCTGTGGTGTGCACAGATGGGGGTGGTTCTTGCGGGGTAGTTCTCAGGGCATGACGGGGGTCTGTCCCGATCTCCGTTTCTGCTACCGGTGTTACCGCAGCGGGCTGTGGTAGCTGGCTGCCGGTGACGACGTCCATCTCCAATCCTTCCTGGTTGTACGGACTTCGATCTCAGCGAAGGGGGTAAAGGTGGTGGGATTATCGTTACACGTTCCCACAGACGGCGCCAAATGATCGTGGCCGAGATCACAGGTGGCGGTCCGAGGTATCTGAAGGCTGTTGGGAATCTCTCCGGTGGTCGCTCCGGTGTGGAGGCGCGCGGTGGGGGTACCTGCGAAGGCACTCCAACGCTCAAGTTAGTGGTGGAAGTGATATGGGTATGGATAGGGGTTGAAGATTACCTTATGCTTGTGGGAGTGATCCTTTTATATAGCCATGTTGTGTTGTGACAGGAGGGGGCATGGCAGGTGGAGCAGGCATGCCTCCGCCGCCCTCGCCTGCTGTGGCCGTAATTCCCGGTGGCGTGTGTCAGGACCTCCCAGCTTTATTGGGGGCGACATGGGGCGCATTAAATGCGATGAGACATGTTAGGTAGCCTACATCTGGCATCTAGAGACGATAGGGTCCGACATCCTCGGACCACAAGGATCCGAGGTTTGGGTGTGTCCGGCTGGGTCCTTATCGTGACGCAATCTTCCGCTCGGCCATATGGCCACGGCAAACGCCTCGTGTATGAGCAGAGGCTGAGGTCCGGATCAATAGTATTCACCTGTCCAAGCCTCTGCGCGAAAACCATGCATACATGTCTTTCTTGACATAATTATTTCAAAGTACTATATGGGTTTTGGTATTTGACTTTGTTGAAACAGAAATACTGTTTCCGGGCCACAATGTAACTTGGACGTGAAGAAAGTGAAGACGCAACAAAACCATGAAACCAAAGACAACAATTAAAATATTGCTTTCGAGAGTTGGACCCTGGAAAAAAATGCTTTTGAGAACGATGGATTGATGATTTGAAATGGGTGTAACCCCATACCTAACCCGAGTGATAGTGACCGGCTCAATTCTATATGGAAAAATATAGTTTCATATTAAAAAAAATTAGGTGTATATGTAAGAAAGAGAAAAATAAAACTGAGGATTAATATGAAAACTCTTTGCGTTTTCATTTAATAATAAGAAACCGATTCACAGATTTGTTAGGTACATGTTTTGCTTAATATAATTTTAAATAATTCATCAAAGAAAACAGATTCTAGAAACTTGACTAAAATTGCGTGAAAGTTCAATTTGAAGTATTACAATGAATTAGACTCACTTTTAAAAGAACAATTTAATATGCACTTGGAGCATTACCCTCCATATCCATAATTTAAATACTAATACACATGATAGAATAATAATACGTTATAACCATAGAAGTTACAGTTACATCATTCAAAAGCTATAGTTATTGAAGCATAAAACAACGAGGAGTGCTAGCAACACACTCTAACACACTCTTTCCAACACACTCCAACTCCAGGTGATTGATTGAAATTCACATGGGTCCCACCAAATTATGTGGGTCCCACTATCAATGTGGTGAGACCCATGTGAATTTTAACCAATCACAAAGAGTGTATTGAGAAAACTCAGAAAAGTGTGTTAGAGAGTGTGTTGCTAGCACTTTTCTAAAACAACATAGCAAGTTTTACGTAACGTTTAATAAATTGGTCGGAATGGAATGGATAGATATAACAAGATAAATTATATTTAATGTAAGGGAATTATTAATATATACTCCCACTCATTTTTAAAAGAAGTACATTAGCATATTACACATTTTTATTTTGACAAAAAAATCTATTTCTCCTTTAATTATAATTTATGGGTACAATAGTAATTTAAAATTTTAGTATCTTTTTTGTAAAAAGTAAAATTTTCCCCTCTCCGTGCACAACGTGAAAGGATCCTCTTCTGCCTTTCCATCCTATCTAGCAGTTTATAGCTGAGGAATAACTACAGATTAGCTACGGATTTGTTTTCCTAGTTATTCCGTAGTTATTTCGCAGCTAACGTTTGCTGGAGAGGATCCAAATCCGTGCACAACTTCTAGAGAAGCCCCACCCCACCATCCCATCACTCATGCACTCATCCCCGTTCATTTAATTTGTTTATAAATTTTTGTTTTAGCCTCCCTCCTTCATCCTTCTTCATTCTCACATCGACGACAACCACTACTAGAAAAGTTGAAAATACCAACGAAATTTAGAGACGGAAATTTTTCCGTCGCTATTTGTGACGGAATCAGAGGCGGAATTTGTTGGGTTGAAACAGAAGTGATTTTTTTTTGGAATTAGAGACGGAATTTAGAGACGGAAATGTATGTCTCAGACAGATTCTGTCTCTAATTCCGTCGCTAACTTGGTAAAAGAATATTCGAGACGGACATTCGAGACGGAATGTGATCCATGTCTAATTATTTCCGTCACTAATACCGTCTCTAAAGCGTAAATTAATAACATCAAATTTTACAATAATGTCAGAGACGGACGTCAGAGACGGAACAACGTCTATAATATAACATCCGTCTCTAAATCTGTCTCTAACTAATGAATCTGGATACGAAGGTTAGAGACGGAATATTTCCGTCTCTAATTGCAATTTTTTGTTTGAAAGTAAAGTTTTTTATATCATCTTTTACCATAGTTTTGAAAATACTTTTATGAATTGAGGTTAGCAATTTTTAAATTTACTTTTATGAAAATAATATATTTTTATTATATTTTTATTTTTTATTATTTAAAAAAATAAAGGGATCCGGTTTCTTAAAAGAAACCTTCACGCCCCTTTGTTGCACACACACACTATAGATTTTCCTTTAATCAAAACCCTAATAATGAGAGGAAAGAAAGAAGGGGGGGTGGAGAAAGGGCATTACGGCCAAGAGGGAGAGGCACGACCATAGCTGCAGGGACTCGAACCAAGCAGCGGGAGATGGAAGCGCGAACTTGCTGGTGGCGGAGCTCGCGAGAGGAAGAGGAAGGTCGCGCGGCGAGGACGACGACTGTTGGAGCGTTCTGTATGACGATGGCTGTACAACGGACGACAACCGTGTAATGGTGGTGCCGGCTGCGAACGGCGCTGATAGGAGCTGCGATGGCTGGCGGAGGCGGTGGCTTCGCGCCGAGGGCATGCGCTACGGTCCGGTGGGTGACAGTGCGGCTGCAATGGGGATTTGCACAGTGGTGCGCGAGGTAGGCCGCACAACTTGGACAGGGAGAACAATAGTTAAGGGGAAATAATCTTGACTCTGTTTTTGGGTATTTAAACTTGTTGTTCTGTTTTAGATTTTGGACTTCCCTATTCTATTTTGACATGGACTGTGGTGGTTGCGGTGGTTCGATTCACACCCTCCTAAGGTTCCAATCTTTGTACTGTTTATTTTGATGCCTTAATGTATAATCTATGTTGCATTCTCAGGGTTTAATGTGAATTTTGTGTGTCTACCTTCCTTCAACCATGTAAACCTAAGGTTAGCATGTTATGTCTTTTAAGGAATTCGCTTTAAGGGCATGTCAATTCCTGAGTGTCAGAAAGCACTTCCTGGTGCTTTCCCTGGTGGGGAGCCTTTGCATGAGGCTGTACTGTGGCTTCTATCGACAGGAAAGGTATGAAATGGTTCTACATAATCAAGTTGAATTAATTATTTTGGATGTTGGCTTACTTGCAAGGCAATATAGCATAACCTTGTATGGATGTATTTTGGTATGTGCTTTTCAATTAAGTTTTGTTGTATAATCTTTGATTCATGCATTGTGTCACAGATACCAAGTAAAGAGCAAGTAGATTCATTAGCCCAGGAATTGCGGAATTGTGCAACTATCCCAGGTTCATTGTCATAGTTTAGTTTTAATTATCTTGAAGCAGTGATTGTTCATTGTAATATTATAGACTGACTCCAAGTAGATTGTTATTCTTATGTATGAATATGATGCTTTTGTCAGTCTTAAGTTCAATAGGCATAAGTACTATATTGTAGATGCTTTTCTTTAAAGTTAAAGTGAATTGACACAATACAGATAGTGCATGACAATTTATTCAAGTTAATGGATGTGGTATGAACTTAGAGAGTCCATTTGGTGGCCATGATAAGGAGGATAGGATAAGATAAGAGCTCATATCCTACTCTTATCCAACTCTCTTATCCTATCCATCTTTTTCCTATATATGAGGCTTAGCATCTCAATTGTTCTTTTCACATGTATGGTCCTTGTTTGAGGAAATGCACATGAGTATCTAAGTTGTTGCTACTTGAAAGATATGGGCATGTTGATGCATTGTTTGTGTTGCCAAACCTCTATAGTCATAACTTATTGATTTTATCATGAGAGTTGTGCTGGTATTGCATTCCATCTAATGTTAACCCTAACTGCTTGTTAAGTATTGTTTGGGAGAAACTTACAAATTTACTAAGTTATTACAATATTAGTATCTTCAAATTCGAAGTATACGCTCGAAGATTCGAAAAGCTTATTCAGAATCGAAAGGCTATAACTTAGTGAATTTTGGAATTCATAATATTTTGAATTCGAAATAGTAAGGCATTTTGTCATATGTATTCGAAAGGGATACAAGTTTCTGATTAGGTGTCTATTCGAATTCGAAAAGTATTTTAAATGTGAAAGAGAAAGGAGTTCTATATAAAAAAGATCTGAAGAATAAAAGAGATTAAAAAAGTACAAGCCTTTTATTCATGTACAAATGGTGTTGGAATAACATTACATATTCAAATAGAAAAATACATAAAGAAAGATAAAGTACATGAAAATAAAAGTTATTCTAAATCTTCAGAGAACTTGACTCATGTCTTCCCAGATCTTCAGAGAACTTGACTCTTCCTACCTGTCCTTCATTTGACACATTTTTTCCTCCTCTTCTCCCACAAGCTTTGATTGAACCAACAGAGCAAGGGCATTATGCAACTTTGATTGTATGACCCTGCAGTTCAAATCAAAAGTAAGAAAGATGGGGTGAAGACGAATTGAGATGCTAATTGGCTATTACGATCAACCTAAATCAATCCTTAATAAGGATTGAAGAAGCTTATAGCTTTGGTTATTCCGACAACCTCATCAAAGATGAAATCAAGAAAGATCAGGTTGCTCGTAATAGCCAAAGTAAGAAACTTCTTCATTGTAAACAGAGAAATGGTTGAAGAAGAAGACTGAATGAAGAACGTCAAAGCCAATGAGTATTTATACTGATAGGACTGGACGGTGCCATTAATGTGCCTACAGGATGATCCAATCAGTTTGGGAGTCAAACCCACGTGTGGTCGGTGGTCAAGTTCAACATTGAATTGACCAATTAAGATTTTAAACACGTGAAACTTAAGGAAAATTAATCAGTCAATGTTTGGTTAAATTTCCTGATATGGGTTTACAGTTAATCAAAATCGAAAGCTGGTTCGATTTTGAAAGGAATCCAATAACTTAGAAGAATTCATGAAAACAGAAGCGGTTACTGAAAGTCACTTCGAAGGAAATTTGAATTTCAAACAAGACGGTTACTGGAAGATCATTCAGAAAATATTCAAATTTCAAATGGAGCAGTTGTTGGAAGATTGTTTAGAGAGCGTTCAAATTTTCAACAAGCAGTTAGTGAACGTTGTTGTTTGAAGACGGGTGTCAAAATATCAAGCAGTCAATTATTTGAAGGTTGAAGAATGCTGCTGATTTGAACGCGTGGCATACTTAGAAACTTGACACACAATCTAGGCTTGTAAACGTGTCAAAATCTGGTTAAGTGTTTGTTAGAATAGAAGTCTATAAATAGGTCAAAATACGATGTAACAAAGGTTGGATTCTCATTTACTGAAACTTCTCTGAAAACACCCAAACGTCTAACATTTCAAACGACTAAGAGGTTAATAAAGAGAGTGCCCAGTATGTGTATCCATACCATCTTTCAATTAATGTCATTTACAATTCAGTCATTTTCTTTTCTTTGATTTATATTATGTCCTTTACATTTCTGCATCTTTTTCTTTGATTTGTTTAAATTCTGTATTTACTTTTCAGCAAACTTTTCTTTCTTTTATTTAAATTCTGCAATTTCAATTCTTGCACTTTGTCCTTTAAACTTTCATTTCTTTGAAATTCTGTTTATCTTTCAAAACTGATTTTCGAAGATTCTTTTTTTCTTGAAGAAGTAATTGATTCAAAATTCTGTTACTCTTTGAATGCGTTTTTCTAAATAAATCTGATTTTAAAAAGAACCTTTAGAGGATTCAGATTCTAGTCCCAGATTGTACTTTTAGAATCAAGAGAGTTTTCGATTTTAATTGAAAATTTTCACAGCAAACAAATTCGCACGCCCGGTGGGACTAAGTGCTAAATCAGTGTTAGAAAGTGTATGATCTTGAGAAGTGGTAGAACCATTTCTAATTCAATGGAAAATAACAACCGTAACAGAAACACTTCTGAAAATGTCAATGGAAATGCTTCTGCAAATCAAGGAAGTCCTACAAATCAAAGGAATAACAATGAGCCTGTTAACAATAATGAGACTAATGGAGTGGAAAATAATAATAGTGTGAACCGTGATCAATGTGATCCACCGTTGAACACCACTCAGGCTGAAGATCCTTTAAGGACTCAGGATATGAGTACAAATCCACCATCAAGTGGGGGCATACAGGTTACAAATTCAAGTGTTAGGCCTCCCCCATATGGACTTCCTTTCGGTTTTGTTCCTCCTAGTCAAGGAACAGCCCCAGTCGTGTACGCAAGTACAATGACGCCTGCATTCAATAAGGCTGGTCCTTCAAACTTAGGTGTTTTTGGAACCAGTTTTTCTGGATTGAATTCTGGGCAAATTTCGAATTCATTAACAAATACTGCTTTGAATTCGATTAGGCAGCAAGTTAATGAGAGTAACCATGAAATGGTTAACATGTTGTCCACTCAATTGAAAACAGTTATAAATCCACTCATTGAAAACACTAATCAAAATTATAACACATTGGCCAGGCAAAAGGCTAGAATTGCTGATGTATTTGGTGCACCCCCAGACCCTGAAAACCAGCAACATGGTAATATTGGCCTTGATCAAAACCAAAACCAAAATCAGAATCTTGGAAATAATAATGGTCCAGGGGAGAATAATGAACGTGTCTTTCGAGAGCCAGTTCAAAATGTGAATGCTCAACCCTTTGTTTTGAACAGGAATCAAAATGCTGATGAGGTTTTAGAAAGAATAAGGCAAAACAATATTGGGGGAGAAAATAATATAACAAATATAGTTGAATTAGTGTTGAATAGACATGGATTCGATGTGGGTCAAACCGCTAGACCACGTTTCGTCTCTCCTTTAACACTTTATGTGTTACAAACTGAGTTACCAAGGGGTTGGAAAGTCCCAAAATTTACTAAGTTTGCAGGAGAAGCTAATGAATCCACAATTGAACACATTGCAAGGTATCATGTAGAATGTGGGGATTTAGCCAATAATGAAGAATTGAAAATGAAATATTTTCCAAGTTCCTTAACTAAGAATGCCTTTACATGGTTTACAACTTTGGCTCCTGGTTCGATTCATACTTGGAACCAGTTAGAAAGACAATTTCATGAGCAATTCTTTAGAGCTGAAACGAAAGTTAGTCTTATAGATTTGGTTACAGTTAGACGAACTTCAGATGAATCTGTTGAAGACTTGTTAGGATTTGATTTTTAATTATTTCGAATTCCTTAATTGATGACATTTCAATTATTTCGAATTCCTTAAGTCATGGCATTCTGAAGCCATTTCGAATTTTCAGAAGAAGAACAATATTATCTTATTTCGAATTCTAATTGAAAATCTTTTTAACTTAGAAAATACTTGAAGCAGAGTTAATATAGAAACTTTGGAAATTCGGAAGAGAAGATATATTGTGAATTCGAAAATGTAAAGAGATGTAAATGAAAGGTATTCCAAATCAGGTAAAGGAAAATTCTTTTATTTAAGTCCAAAATTCGAATTACATGTTGTTCGAATACATTGGAAATACACTTAGATAGGAAACTGTCCTAACCACCTAGAATATTAGAAAAGAAACTATCCTAAGGTATACTAAATACTTCATTCTTGTCTTCCATGCCTTTTCTTCTTCTTTCATCCAGCACAGGTCTGATAAAACCTACATTCTTTCGAATCTCCTTGCACCTGAGGAGGAAGATCGAAGTCAGCATGGAAAATAAAAAATGAATCTATTTTGGCTATTACGTTCAATCCAATATAAAACTTTCAAGAAGAAAGATTGAGAAAGCCAATGACTTAGGCTATTACGTCAATCTTATAAAAAATGAAGTCATTCCAGATTAGATTAAACGTAACAGCCAAAGAAATTAACTTCTTCATATTCTTTGAAGAAATTCTATGAAGAGATTTCGAAAAGATGAAGAGAAGAGAAAAAGAGAAGAATGAAGAAGTTTGAATGAATGAAGTGCAAAATGAACTCCCATTTATAGGAGTTAAAAGAGCCAAGAGCCATTAATGTGCCACTGTAACGTCCAATAAGAAAAAGCACATGTAAAATGAGAGGACAGTGGTCGGTGGTCTTCACAACCTTTGTAATGACTAATAGAAATATGCCACATAGCCTAAAAGAAAGAGAAAGTCAAAATTCGAATCAAAATCTTTGAATTCGAAAAGCTTGAAAGGTACAGAGTCAAGATAAAGGAATTCGAAACAGTCAGAAAGCAGAAAGTCGAAGACACATCTTTGAAGACTTAGAAGAATTCTGAAGAAAACAGAAGACTCATTTTCGAAAAGACAGAAGACTCATTTTTCGAAAAGATAGAAGATATCAAGAAAACAGTTATTGGAAGTTATGAAGATTAAGACAAGTGTCACCTAGTTAGTGGTTGATTTTCAAAATTTGTAATTAGTTTTCTGGATAGCAGAAACGTGGCAAGCATCTACGCTGCCAACACATAGGGTTGCTGATGTGTCAAGCATGCATTAGTTAGCCGTTAGGATTGGAATCTATAAATACTAGAACCCACAATGTAATAAGGGTTGGCAAATCACTCACTCAAATTCTCTGAAACACCTTAACGTCCAAACTCACAGCGACAAACAGGTCACAAGGAGAAGAACAGTACGTGATGAACCCATCCAAATTTATCTTAATGCAATTGTTCTTACAATTCAATTTTTCTTTTCTTTTGTTTACATTCTACAATTTACATTTTGCAATTCATTTCTTGTACAATTTCTTACTCAAAACTTTTACTGAAGTTTCTCAAAACCAGTTTCTGAAAACTCATGTTTTAAACTTGATAGAATTCCGAATCAAGCAATTTTATTGAAATTAAGTTCTTTGATGAAATTCTGAATCAAATCTTTTTAGAACTTATTGTTTCTGGATTTCTAACGTTTAGAAGATTAATTGGTGAAATTCTGAACCATTTAATCTAAGTTTCCAGAAAAATCATTCTTTTGATCATTTGAACACATAAACCTACTTTTTTAAAAGAGTCCCGTAAGAGGATTTGATTCTAATCCCTAGATTGCTCGCAGAATCAAAGTGTTAAAATTCATTCTTTTCAAATTTGAATTTTTCACCAAAAACAAATTGGCACGCCCGGTGGGACAAATTGCCAAAAAGTAGTGTGTGTTACGATTTTCTGAATAGATTTGTTCTTGTTCTTGTATGTGTTTGAGAAGTGGAAGGACAATTTCTGTTCAAATGGCTAATAGTGGTAGACAAAATGCAAATGGAAATAACAATAGGGATAATGCTAATATCACAAATTCTGAGAATTCTTCTCCTCCAAGGAATGAGTCTGTGAATAATAATGATAATGGGGTCGATGGGAATAATAGTGTTCATAGAAACCCATCAACAAATGTGACTACAATCACAAATGCTGTGACAGATCCAGTGGTTAGTCAAATTGGTTCTACTATCCCTATGCCCAGTTTTATGTCTATGCCTCAAAATGGACAACCACAATATGGTTTACCATTTGGGTTTGTTCCAAATTCTGGAACAGCCCCACAAGTTATATCAACAACGGGTCCTTCAGTTGTTCGAGGACCCATGTTTAATCCTTTTGTAGGAAATTCTTCTTCATCTATTACAAATTCAATGTTGCAAACTCTAAGACAACAAATGGATGAAAGTAACCATGAAATGGTGAACATGTTGACAACTCAAATGGCCACAGTGTTTGATCCCCTAGTACAAACAACAAATGCAAATTATAACTTGTTGGCTAAGCAAATGGAAAGGATTGCGGATGTGTTTGGAGCACCCACAGATCCTATAGTAAGACAAGTGGCTAATATGAATCCTCCTGTAAATATGGGAGATTAGAATAATCAAATACCAAATCCTGTGAATCCTGTTGAAAATAGAGAAAACAATGCTCCTAGAGTTATTCTGAATAGAAATCAGAATGCTGATGAAATTCTCGAAAGGATAAGAGCAAATAACTTAGGGGGGCAACAAAATGTTGTTGGAATAGTTGAACAAGTCCTGAATAGACATGGATTCAATGTAGGATTTGCAAATCATCCTTATGTAGTTTCTCCTTTTACCCAAATGGTTTTGCAAACTGAATTACCAAGGGGATGGAAAGTTCCCAAATTTACTAAGTTTGCTGGAGAAGTAGGAGAATCCACTGTCGAACACATTGCTCGATATCAAATCGAAGCAGGTGATTTGGCAAATAATGAAGAACTTAAAATGAAGTATTTCCCTAGTTCTTTAACCAAGAATGCTTTCACTTGGTTTACAACACTTCCCCTAAATTCGATTCATTCATGGAATCAATTGGAAAGAAGTTTTCATGAACAATTCTTTCGAGGGGAAACCAAAGTTACTTTAATGGACTTAGTGAATATTAAAAGGTCTTCGAACGAATCCATTGATGACTATTTGAATAGATTCAGGCAAATCAAAGCTAGATGCTTTACTCAAATTCCTGAATATGAGTTAGTCAAAATGGCTGCAGGAGGACTAGATTACTCAATTCGAAAGAAATTGATTAATCAACAACTTAGAGATATGGCCCAATTGGCTGATAAAGTTAGGCAAATTGAACACTTGAAAAAAGAAAAAGAGAGATTTCAAAAACCTGATAAACTCTTTCGAAAAGACAAAGTAGCATATTTGGAAGTATCTGATGATAGTGATTTCGAATATGATATGGAGGATAATGATGTTCATGTATCAGAACTTAAGCCTGGACCTCCTTATGTTTGTCAATCTTTGAAACCTAGTGGAAACACTAGTAATGATAACAAAGATAGATTTCCTAAGAAAAACTATGGTTTCGATATTTCGAAAGCAGATCAAATCTTTGATATTTTAGTGAAAGACAAACAAATAACTCTAAGTGATGATCATAAAATCCCTTCTCAAGAACAGAGAAGAGGTAGGAAATACTGTAAATATCATCATACTTATGGTCATTGGACTAATAGTTGTGTTCGTTTCAGGGATATTATCCAAGAAGCGATTAAACAAGGAAGGTTGAAATTTGAAGAAAAAGCACCAATGGCAATGAAGATTGATTCAGATCCTCTTCAGGTGAATGCCAATTATGCTGGGCCAGTTAGTATTAACATGGTTGAAGTTGAAGACTCGAATTCTGTGGGTCAGGCTGTTGAAATGGCCTTAGACGGAGACCAAGAAATACATGATGTTTATCCAAAAGGAGGAGAGTCTCTTTTGGAATTTCTGAACAGAAAGAAGGCAGAAGATGCCTCAATAGATCTTTGCCCAAGATGTCATGCTGTGTTTGACAAGTCTGCAGCAAAGGTTTTTCGAAATTCAGACATGAAAGTACATTATCAACAGGTTACTTCCCATCAGAAGCAGGCTGAGAAAAGGCAGAAGAAGCCTCATCCTTCATACGGAGGATGGATTTCGAGATCCGAATCCATCTCTAGGGGAAATACTCCTGTGAATAGGAGTATGTTTGATAAGGGAAAGCAACCTATGACTCAAAGGTTCCAAGAAAATTGGAAACCAAGAACTTTTGTTCCTCCAACATCTGTGCCTCTGAATCAATGGATTCGTCCAGGTTTCGTGAAGCAGCACAATCATTTTCAAAGTCAGTATCAGAAACCTTACTTTGGGAATAGGCAACAAATGACTAAGACTCAATGGAGAAGGGCACAGAGGATGAGGAAGACAGCTTTCGAAAATCAAGCAAAAAGGGGACGTTGATACTGAAGGAAATAAGCAGCAATCCAAGCCAATTCAAGCAAAGAATGCCCAAGTCATTCAGGTGCAGGCAAATACAAGTAATCCATCTTACGCTCAGATGGTTAAGAAGAAGCCTTCGTTCCAAGTAATTGGAGGTTTCAATGAAAGTGAAGATGACTTGTTAACAGAAAATTTCGAAACTGGATTTGCAGATGGTCTGGACGACATCTGTGCAGTTGTTTCTGTTTTGCCTGCAGAATATGCTGAAGAGCTTGAAAGAGGTTTGGAAGATGAAGATTTCGAGGATGATGAAATCGGAGAAGACCCAGTTTGCTACACCTATATTGGCAAACAAATCTGTCAGAACACATCAGCAATATTCGAAAGGCCAGTGGAAGAAATGCAACTCCACATGAAACCTCTGTTTATCAGAGCTATGGTTGAGGATGTGAATATTGGTAAAGTTCTGATGGATTCAGGAGTGACAGTGAACTTAATGCCGAAGTTTATGATGAAGAAGTTGATGAAAACTAAGTTTGACTTGTTGCCACACCAAATGGTGATTACTGATTTCAGTGGTAGAACTTCCAAGTCTGAAGGTGTTCTATGTTTAGAATTAACCGTTGGAACAATCATGAGACCTACCATGTTTGTGGTGGTGGATTCGAAAGCAAATTATAATTTGCTACTTGGAAGAGAATGGATTCATGGTGTGGGTACTGTTCCTTCATCAATGCATCAGAAACTCTGCATGTGGACCAAAGAAGGAATTCCCATTTATGTGGATGGTGATAAAAATTATTTCAAGGTGGAGGAAGATGCAGTGGATGTTAGGAGCACTGAGAAAAAAGTTATGAAAACTAGACCTTATGAAGTTATTGATAAGTATTCATTGATGCCTACCAAGGTACCATATTCCTTGAGGATAAATCCAAATGGATTTATGATACAATGTGATGTTGGCCCCTGTGAGGCCACAGAAATAGCTGAATGGTCAGATCCGGAATAGATTCGAGCTTTTGGGCTCGAATTTCGGCCTATATGGCCGAAAAAAGGGTTGAAACGGCTCTCGAAGCCGAGTTCAATGAAAATAAAGAAAATAAAGTACAAACGGCCCCTAAGGCCGAGTGGCAAGAAGGAAGAATACTCGGTGAGGAAATAATAGAAGAGAAAAATTCACTCGAAACAGAAAATGATTCTTCTCAAAAGGTTAAAACTTCTGTTGAGAAAAACAAAGATTCTGAAAAGAAGTGCTTTGAGCAAATGATGAAAAGAGTTGAGACTTATGTTCAGGAAACTCAAGAGTCTGAGTTCGAAAAATTAGATTGCATATATGATGACTCTCCCTTGGGTTTCGAAGGATTTTTGTCTCAAGGTATCAAGAAGATGGAAGCTCAAGACCCTTTAGAAGAAATAAACTTGGGTGATGCAAATGAAAGGAGACCCACGTTTATTAGTCAGAATCTTGAAGGTGAGTTTAAAGAAAAAGTCATTGACTTGTTAAAAGAGTATAAAGATTGTATTGCTTGGGATTACCATGAAATGCCTGGTTTGAGTCGAGAACTGGTAGAGCATAAGCTTCCAACGTTTCCAGAAAAGAGACCAGTGAAACAGGCTCCAAGAAGATTCGCTCCAGAAATTGTTTCGAAAATCAAAGAAGAAATTGAGCGTCTTCTAAAGGCTAAGTTCATTCGAACTGCCAGGTATGTCGATTGGATTTCTAACATAGTACCTGTTATTAAGAAAAATGGATCTTTAAGAGTATGTATTGATTTTCGAGATCTTAATAATGCAACTCCTAAAGATGAATACCCAATGCCAGTTGGTGATATGTTAATTGATTCGGCAGCAGGAAATGAATTATTAAGTATGTTAGATGGGTATTCAGGATATAATCAAATTTTTATTGCCGAAGAGGATATTTCGAAAACAGCTTTTCGATGTCCTGGTGCAATAGGTACTTATGAATGGGTAATGATGCCCTTTGTCTTAAAAAATGCTGGTGCAACTTATCAAAGAGCCATGAATTCGATTTTTCATGATTTAATAGGAAAATTCATGCAAGTGTATATTGATGATGTTGTAGTTAAGTCTGAATCAAAAGACTTGCATTTGAATCATTTAAGACAAGCTTTCGAAAAAATGAGAAAGCATGGTTTGAAAATGAATCCTATTAAATGTGCTTTTGGTGTATCTGCAGACAATTTCTTAGGATTTCTTGTCCATAAGAAAGGTGTTGAGATTGACAAGAATAAGGCTAAAGCTATTCTAGAAGCATCTCCACAAACAACCAAGAAACAATTACAGTCTTTTCTGGGAAAAGTTAATTTCCTTCGAAGATTCATTTCGAATTTATCAGGAAAGACAAGAGTGTTTTCCCCTTTGCTGAAATTGAAGAAAGAAGAAAATTTCAAATGGGAAGATGAACACCAACAAGTCTTTGAGGAAATCAAGAAGTATTTAACAACTCCTCCGATTATGACTCCTCCCTTGCCAGGAAAACCCTTAAAGTTGTATATTTCTGCTTCAGAAGCCATAATAGGAAGTATGTTGGCTCAAGAGGACGAAAATGGTGTCGAAAGAGCTATTTACTATTTGAGTAGAGTCCTTAATGATGCAGAAACTAGATACTGTGCTATTGAAAAGTTGTGTTTGTGTTTGTATTTCTCTTGTACTAAACTTAAGTACTATGTGAAACCACATGATGTATTTGTAATCTCACACTTTGATGTAATAAAGCACATGTTGTTAAAACCTATATTGCATAGTAGTGTTGGAAAATGGGCTTTGGCTTTAACTGAGTTTTCCTTAAAATTTGTTCCTTTAAAAGCTATGAAAGGACAAGTCGTTGCTGATTTCTTAGTTGAACACCACCAATTCCAATTGAAGAATCAGTTTATGTTGGTTTAGAACCTTGGAAATTATATTTTGATGGGTCCAAACATAAGAATGGATCAGGAATTGGAATTTTATTAATCTCACCCAAGGGATTTCCAACTCGAATGATGTTTGAAATAAAACATCATTGTTCGAATAATGCAGTAGAGTATGAAGCTCTTATTGCTGGTCTCGAAATATTAGTTTCTCTGAATTCGAGAAATGTTCATATTCGAGGAGACTCTCAATTAGTTATCAAACAGGTAACTAAAGAGTATAAATGTTTAGATCCAAAATTGGCTAAGTATTTAGTTCAAGCCAATAAGCTTTTGGAAATGTTTGACGAGGTAAAGATTGAACATATTCCAAGAGGTCAAAATTTCGAAGCCAATAAGTTAGCTCAAATAGCTTTTGGATATAGAATTTTCATTGGAACTCTTAGGAAGATTAGTGATATTCGAAGAAGATTTCCAATGAAAGGTTTCGATACTCATAATGTAAATCTCTTAAATCAGAATGATTGGAGAAGCGAAATTGTGACTCTTATCCAAAATCCTTCCCTGATAAATAAAAAGCATTTGAAATACAAAATTCTAAATTATTGTATTTTAGGTGAAGAACTTTATAAGAAATCCGTTGATGGAAACTTACTTCGATGTTTGGGAGAAACTGAAGCTTATTTAGCTTTAGTAGAAGTTCATGAAGGAGCTTGTGGTGCTCACCAGGCAGGAAGAAAAATGGAATGGATTTTGAAAAGAAAATTATTCTTTTGGCCTTCAATGTCCAAAGATTGTCACAATTTTGCAAAATCTTGTGAGGAATGTCAAAAGCATGGAAATGTACAACAAGTTCCTGCAAGTGAATTACATTTAATCATAAAGCCTTGGCCTTTCCGAGGATGGGCTTTAGATTTAATTGGAATGATACATCCAGCTTCTTCGAAAAACCATAAGTTTATTTTGGTGGGAGTTGATTATTTTACCAAATGGGTAGAAGCAATTCCTTTAAGAGAAGTTACTCAGGAAGATATCATTCGTTTTATTGAAGAAAATATTATATTTCGATTTGGCTTACCGGAAACCATTACTACAGATCAAGGAACAATGTTCACAGGGAGGAAGATGGTTAGGTTTGCTGAATCAAAAGGAATAAAATTACTTTCTTCTACACCTTATTATGCACAAGCAAATGGTCAAGTTGAAGCAGTTAATAAAACCATTATTGCTTTGATTAAAAGACATATTGGACAACGTCCTCGAAATTGGCATGAGACTTTGAATCAAATTCTTTGGGCTTATAGAAATTCTCCAAGAGAAGCAACTCGAACTACTCCTTATAGATTGGTATATGGTCATGATGTTGTGTTACCAGTTGAGGTGAACTTACAATCATTAAGAGTTCAAAAACAATATGAGTTACCTTCTCAAGATTATTGGAATTTGATGTTCGATGAATTAAATCAACTTGATGAAGAAAGATTGACTGCTCTTGAAAATATAATTAGAAAAAAAGAGCAAATAATGCGTTGTTATAATAGAAAGGTCAAGAAAAAAGAATTTCAAGTTGGTGATTATGTTTGGAAGTTAATTTTGCCAATTGATAAAAAGTCTAAGAAGTTTGGAAAATGGTCACCTAATTGGGAGGGACCTTTCGAAATTGAAAAAGTATTTTCCAGTAATGCGTATTCAATTCGAGAATTAGTTGGTGATTTGCGCATATTATCAATAAATGGAAAGTACTTGAAAGAATATAAACCAAACTTGCAAGAAATAACTATTATGCATAAGAGGAAATAATTGTCTAAAGGCAATTAGAATTTCGAGCCCATGCTCGAAACAAAGTAAAATAATTGTCAGGGGGCAATTCAAAAATTCGAACCCATGTTCAAAAACAAAGAATTTACATCAAGAGAAGACTAAAAAAGACTTTCACTTGTCAACTTGGTAAAGTTATGCATAAGATCTTCATATTGGGTCTTGAAGCTTAACTCATTCTTCTCAAGGTTTTCGATGTCCTTGGTGACTTGCACTGCATTTTTCGAAATGCCTTTAACAGAATTGATAATCTCCATTCGAGCAGCCTGTTGTCTCGAAAGAGTAGCTTCAGCTTCGCCTTTAACCTTTTCGATTTCCTTGAGTCTTCCTTGATATTTCTTAACCAAGTTTTCAAGCTTGACTTGCTCTTTATTCAATTCTTCGACCTTTGCTGAGTTTTGCTTGATGGATTGTTCATGGTTGTTCACTATCAACTTGCTATGTTGCATCTTCTCAACCAATTCAGCTTTTTCACTTTTCTGATGATCCAAATCTGATCTCGTTTTTTCGATTTGGCTGATGGTTGTAATGCTATTGTGATAGTGTTCAGCAAAACTCTTCACCCAAGTTTGTTGAAGATCAGTAAGCAGTGAATTGTACTTGTCAAAATATATGAGGAAACTCTCTATTTCTTCCCTGTAAGAACGATCCTTTAGAATTTCTCTCATCATCTTCTTTTCAGAAATCAGTTTCTTGAAATTCTGAAGAACCTGATCCACTGAATCTTCTTCACCTGAAGGCTTCTGAATAGTGGCCTCAGAATGAGCAGATGATAGAGAAATTTCCCCTGAAAGCACATCTAAGATTAAGAAAGGATTCTCATCCAGATCTTTGAGGCAATCATCCAAACTTGTAGCTTTATAAATTGGAGTTGACTTGGATGAATCCCTCGAAAATCTAGGAGCCTGTTCAGGAGTTGCTGATTCAGATTGAGTAACTTGAATCTCCTTTGAGGCAGAATCCTTTAATTTCTTTGAATCTGGTTCTAAGGAACTTGTAGGATCGTCTTGTTTGTCCTCTTTTCTTAAGAGTCATCCTCATTGGGGTTTGATGGAGATTGAACTTCTCCTTCTTCCTTTCCTTCTTCTTCTTGTTCCTCATTGCTCTCTTCTATATTTTCGAGAACCTTTCCTTTTGGTGTTTTCGAAGGAGCAGCTTCAAGTGGACTTTCAATAGTAGGTTCTCCAGTACCACCACTTTCAGCTTGGGAACTAGAAGAAAGGTTCACCTGAAAATTCGAAAACAATAAAAATTAGATAAACAAGAAAAGAAAAGACTTAAGAGATATATTTTTCTTTCGAAAGAGAGTTAAAAGGGTTACTTGCTCAACAATTCCACTTGGAATTTGTTCCTTATATGCTTTAACCTTAAACCTTTGCCCAACTCTCTGATGGTTTGCATAAAGAAAGTATTTTCAAAATCAAGAAAGAAAGAAGTTTTGGAGTAAAATTTAGAAAACAAAGGAAAAAGAACTTACTGCTCCAATAGTTTTCCCTGGTGGAATAACTGAAACTTACTGCTCCAATAGTTTTCCCTGGTGGAATAACTGATAGGATCTTTGGCTTTGGAGTCTTTTTCTTTGCTTCTTTGGAAACTTTCTCTCTCATAGGAACAATTTGTTTTTCAGGAGTATTTTCCTGTTTGAAAGAAACTAAGCATTAGTTGTTTCGAAATAAGCAAGAAATTCGAAATTGAATAAAAAAAAATTCGAAACTTACCTCTGAGGTAGATTTTTCTTCAGTAACTTCAATTTTGTTTTCTTCTTCTTCTCAACCTTGGCCACTGAGTTCTCTGCAATTGGCTTGGAAGACTCAGCTTTCTTTCTCTTTCCCACTGAAGCAGATTGACTCTTCTCAGAAGGCTCATCATTCTTTTCAGCCTTTCCAGAAGAAGTCTTCTTCTGAGATTTCGAAGCAGTAGCCTAAAAGCAAAGGTAAAAGGAAATTAAGCAAAGAAATTTCGAAATCAAAAAGAATTTACATCTAGATTTCGAAAACTTACAGCAGGTTTTTGAGAAGAAGATGGATTCTTTCTTTTCTTGGATTTCTTTTCTTCCTCATCACCACTTTCCCAATTTTCCTCTTCGGAAATTTTGCACTCTTGAGCTATGACAAAGCAAAGAGAGTCAGAATTGTAAATTTGGGAATAAGAAAGAAGAGATCAACAACAATATATATTGTTACCTTGAGCTATAAAGTCTTTAGTAATTATTCTCACATGTTCTATATCCACATGAGATATAAAAGGGTAATTGTCCAAAGTATATTTTGTCAAAGTGACTCTTTTCGAAAGAGGTTTTAAACTATTAAAAGAAAATCAAGACTAGCAGGTCTAGTCCATTCTGGACCATAAAGACTTTTTGCTAGACCAAACTTTGCTGTTGGCAAAGGAGGGAATTTTGGACAAAACTTTTCGAAATCAGAAATACCTTTGGAATTTATAACTTTAAAATTCTGCCTGTTGGAAGAAACTTTTTCTTTTAAAGAAGAAGCAGCTTCAGCAATAGTCCTATGAATTAGGATATAGAACACATGGAAAAATTTCTCAAATGCTTCAATCTCTTTGATGTGCGTACCTTTGTTTTTCTTTGATGATTTCTGCGAAGGAGTAATGCTTGAAGTCAGTCTAGATAAGCAAGTAGCTTCATCAACTTTAATGCAAGAATAATACTCCGACCACCATGTTTCGAAGGAGAGAGTGTTGTAGAAAGAAGGTTCGAAAGCAATGGCCTCTAGAGACAAAGGATTTTTATCTTTTGAAAGTTGAAGCTTTTCAAATCCTTCTTCTCCATCAACACAACCTTCTATTAACACTTCATCTACATTGGTGCAAACTGGTGAAGGTCGAAGTTGGCTCAACCCAAACTGACGTGCAACTAGTTGAGGGTGGTATTGATAAACTCGAAAATCTTTTGGTTGGAAGCCACTGTATATGAGATCAGGAGTAAGGAATTGCTTCCAGATTTCGAGGGATTCAAACTGAGCACCAGGAGTTTCACAAGGAAATTTTCGAGTGAACCACTCAGGTCCTCGAAGACGAGCAGCAAAAGGTGCTAAATTTGGGGAATGATCTTTGATGTTCAAGAAATAAGAAATATAAGTCTTGAAACGATCCTCACGATCTTTCTTCGAAGTATTGGTATAGAAAGAGAGTTTATAACCCTCAACAGACTCAGGGGTTTGAGATTCTGCAGGCTCAGAGTTTTCGAATTTGTCTTTGAAAATGGCATTTAGCCAAAGTTGAAGGAACCAAAAAGGACCACATAGATTTCGAACAGGATCTTTCGATTTTCAAGAAGCAACGGCTTCAGAAAGCATGTCATATACGTGGGCAAGAAGACACCTGTTTAGATCTATCTTAATTCCTTTGGCCAACATTTGAGCCATAGGAAGAAAGGACTTTATGATTTGATTGGACCTAGAGCAGAAAACGAAAGCAGACAACCAATAGAGTAGAAAAGCAACATGCTCTACTTCAGAAACTTTGTCAGTCTTGGCATTATTTTGAATGAAAAAGGAGTAAGTGAGTTTTTCGAAATTAGGTTCAACAGGTGGTTCTGGAACCTTCATATAAAGGAAAATCAAATGGCCTTCAGGTCGAAGGCCAGTGATTGCAGCAACATCAAAAAGGGTTGGACTGAGCATTCCATAAGGAACATGGAAAGCATTAGAAGTTCTCTCCCAAAAAAGAAAAGAGGCAGAAATCAGAGTATGATCGAAGCTAAGATCATACTTACTCAACAAAATAAGGTCATGGATACCTAGTTGTTTCCATACAGGACGCATGGTATGCTCAACTCTATTTAACCAAAGACCATAGGCATCTTTTCGAGAAGGAGGGGTTGCTTTGAAAACCTCATGGGTATTTTCGAGATGTTCAGTTCGAATTTTGCTAGAGAAAATTCGAATTTTTTCAGTAGAAAGACTTGGAAAAAAGTCATCAAAAGCTTTAAGGGAAGAAGGCAAGGAGTATGGTCCAAGAAAAGCAAATTGCTTTTTTCTAATGGAAAAAGGAATAAGTACCTGGGAGTTCCAGATGGCAATCTTTTCTTCTGAATCTTCAGGTTCAGGAACATAAACTTTGTCTTCCCGAGCCAGGAAGTCACCTTTTACAATTGCCAATGGAACAGGGGAAGAGCTCTTGGAAGCCATTAATGGAGGTTTTATGAAGCTTTGAAGAGAGAGAAAGAAAACAAGATTCTTGAAAGAGTTGAAAATACATAAAAAGAGGATGAATCAGAATCTTGGAAAGGTTTAATCGGTGAAAAATAAGCTTAAATCAACAAAATATGATTAGAAATAGATAAAGATCATACCTTGTTTAAAGGGAATGAGCGCCAAGAATAAGAGAGAATAGAGAAAATTGATTAAAGCTTGAAGATGAATAGTGAAAGTGAAAAGTCTTGTCCTTCAAAATCAATATTTATATGAGAGAGGAAAGACATGGTTACATGGTTTTAGTACGTGAACCAGTAACCCAAAAACGTGGGAAAGTCAGTTAACTTTAAAAGGTAACTGCAATATTTAATTTAATTGGAAAATAAAAGGTTTTATCTGAAATTGATATTTAATTTTCCATTTAAATTTTGAATGACTGTTACAAAAAGGAATGCCAAAGGTTTGTTACAAAAATATCTCTTTTTGCAACAAAAAGAATTTTTTATTCAAAAGAGACTATTTTTGGGGGGGCATCTGTTAGGATTTGATTTTTAATTATTTCGAATTCCTTAATTGATGACATTTCAATTACTTCGAATTCCTTAAGTCATGGCATTCTGAAGCCATTTCGAATTTTCAGAAGAAGAACAATATTATCTTATTTCGAATTCTGATTGAAAATCTTGTTAACTTAGAAAATACTTGAAGCAGAGTTAATATAGAAACTTTGGAAATTCGGAAGAGAAGATATATTGTGAATTCGAAAATGTAAAGAGATGTAAATGAAAGGTATTCCAAATCAGGTAAAGGACAATTCTTTTATTTAAGTCCAAAATTTGAATTACATGTTGTTCGAATACATTGGAAATACACTTATATATGAAACTGTCCTAAACACCTAGAATATTAGAAAAGAAACTATCCTAAGGTATACTAAATACTTCATTCTTGTCTTCCATGCCTTTTCTTCTTCTTTCATCCAGCACAGGTCTGATAAAACCTACATTCTTTCGAATCTCCTCGCACCTGAGGAGGAAGATCAAAGTCAGCATGGAAAATAAAAATGAATCTATTTTGGCTATTATGTTCAATCCAATATAAAACTTTCAAGAAGAAAGATTGAGAAAGCCAATGACTTAGGCTATTACGTCAATCTTATAAAAAATGAAGTCATTCCAGATTAGATTAAACGTAACAGCCAAAGAAATTAACTTCTTCATATTCTTTGAAGAAATTCTATGAAGAGATTTCGAAAAGATGAAGAGAAGAGAAAAAGAGAAGAATGAAGAAGTTTGAATGAATGAAGTGTAAAATGAACTCCCATTTATAGGAGTTAAAAGAGCCAAGAGCCATTAATGTGCCACTGTAACGTCCAATAAGAAAAAGCACATGTAAAATGAGAGGACTGTGGCCGGTGGTCTTCACAACCTTTGTAATGACTAATAGAAATATGCCACATAGCCTAAAAGAAAGAGAAAGTCAAAATTCGAATCAACATCTTTGAATTCGAAAAGCTTGAAAGGTACAGAGTCAAGATAAAGGAATTCGAAACAGTCAGAAAGCAGAAAGTCGAAGACACATCTTTGAAGACTTAGAAGAATTCTGAAGAAAATAGAAGACTCATTTTCGAAAAGACAGAAGACTCATTTTTTGAAAAGATAGAAGATATCAAGAAAACAGTTATTGGAAGTTATGAAGATCAAGACAAGTGTCACCTAGTTAGTGGTTGATTTTCAAATTTGTAATTAGTTTTCTGGATAGCAGAAACGTGGCAAGCATCTACGCTGCCAACACATAGGGTTGCTGATGTGTCAAGCATGCATTAGTTAGCCGTTAGGATTGGAATCTATAAATACTAGAACCCACAATGTAATAAGGGTTGGCAAATCACTCACTCAAATTCTCTGAAACACCTTAACGTCCAAACTCACAGCGACAAACAGGTTACAAGGAGAAGAACAGTACGTGATGAACCCATCCAAATTTATCTTAATGCAATTGTTCTTACAATTCAATTTTTCTTTTCTTTTGTTTACATTCTGCAATTTACATTTTGCAATTCATTTCTTGTACAATTTCTTACTCAAAACTTTTACTGAAGTTTCTCAAAATCAGTTTCTGAAAACTCATGTTTTAAACTTGATAGAATTCCGAATCAAGCAATTTTATTGAAATTAAGTTCTTTGATGAAATTCTGAATCAAATCTTTTTAGAACTTATTGTTTCTGGATTTCTAACGTTTAGAAGATTAATTGGTGAAATTCTGAACCATTTAATCTAAGTTTCCAGAAAAATCATTCTTTTGATCATTTGAACACATAAACCTACTTTTTTAAAAGAGTCCCGTAAGAGGATTTGATTCTAATCCCTAGATTGCTCGTAGAATCAAAGTGTTAAAATTCATTCTTTTCGAATTTGAATTTTTCACCACAAACAAGACTATTTGAACAAATTTAGACAAATGAGATCTAGGTGTCTAGTACCAATTCCTGAAAATGAATTAGTCAAAATTGCAGCAGGAGGATTTGACTATTCAATTCGAAAGAAACTCGTAAATCAACAATTGAGAGATATGGCTCAATTGGCTGAAAGAGTTAGGCAAATTGAACAGTTAAAGCTTGAAAAGGAAAAACATAGGAAACTCGAAAAGATAGGAAGAAGAGATAAAATTGCCTATGTTGATGTTAATGAAAACTTTAGTGATGAAAACTCAGATTTCGAAGAAAACAAAATTGATGTTGCTAAGTTAAAACCAGGACCTCCTTATGCATGTTCATTCCTTACACCATATAGTAGGTCAGGGAACCAAAATTTACAAAGTAAATATCCCAAAAAGACATATGGTTTCAATATATCAAAAGCTGAACAAATTTCTGATATATTAGTAAAGGATAAACAAATTATCCTTAGTGAGGATCATAAAATTCCTTCTTTCGAACAAAGAAAAGGAAAGAAATACTGTAAGTTTCACAATGCATTCAGACATTGGACTAATAGTTGTATTCGTTTCAGGGATCTCATTCAAGAGGCCATTAAAGAAGGCAGATTGAAATTCGAGGAAAAGCAAAAAATGGCAATGAAGGTTGACTCTGACCCTTTGAATGTCAATGCTAGCTATGTTGATACTGTTGAAATCAATATGGTAGGAGCTAAACCTGCTATAGATTCGAAGACAACAATTGACATTGCAATTGAGGAATTCGAGAAAGAAGTGAAAGACATCTTCCCAAAGAGTAATGAGACTTTGGTAGATTTTTTGCTTTGAAAGAAAGAGGAAAATACTGATGTTTCCCTCTGTCCTCGTTGTAATGCAGTCTTTGATCAAACGGTGGCCAAATCCTTTGAGTCATCAGGAATCAAGAAACATTATCAACAGAATTTCAATCAAAGGTTTCAGAAGGTAGCGAAACTTGTTTCAAATGTTGAAGTTTGGAGACCTTCTTTTCAGAAGAAGTATGAAATGAATAAGGTACAACCTCCTATGTTCCATAAGCCTAAATCATATGTGCCTCCTTCGAACGTTCCTCCTAACAAGTGGATTCGAGTAACAGATAGTCAAGAATATCATCAAAATCCACAAGTACTTAGGCAGTACAATAACTCCTTTAATGGGAAACGTTTTATGACTAAGACACAATGGAGGAGAAACCAACGTTATCGAAAGGCAACAATGGAACAAGGGGGCAGTTCTTCGAATTTTTCAAAGAATTTGAATGCCAAGAATGCACAGTTGATTCAGGTGCAAGAGGCCTCCAGTCAACCTACATATTCCCAAATCCTTCAGAAAGACAAGTTAAGTATTGTCCCAAAGAAAAAGGGTTTGGTTGAAGAAGACTTACTTACTGATGACTTTGAAACTGGATTCCCAGATAGAATTGAAGATATTTGTGGTGTGGTTTCGATTCTCCCTGCAGAATTCGAAAAAGAGTATGAGGAAGGTTTTGAGGATGATTTCATAGAAGATGAATCATCAGAGCCACAAACATATTATACTTGTTTGTCAACACAGGTTGTTAAACAAAATTCAGCAGTGTTTGATAGACCTTCTATTGGAAGGGTTTAGGTGGAGCCGCAATCAATTTATTGCCAAGTTCTTTGTTGAAGAAATTCAACAAAAAGAAGTGTGATTTGATGCTACACAATATGATTATTACTGATTTCAGTGGAAAGACTTCGAAATCAGAGGGATTGTTATGTTTCGATGTGACTGTTGGTTCAGTCAAAAGGCCCACTGTTATTGTGGTGGTTCCGTCGAAGGCGAATTATAATGTGCTTCTTGGTAGAGAATGGATACATGGTGTAGGAGCTGTTCCTTCGACTGTTCATCAATAATTATGCTTATGGAATGATGATGGCATTCCAGAGTATGTTGAAGCTGATCAAACATATTACAAGGTTGAAGCATACACAGTAAATGCAAGGAACTGTGAGAAATGGATAATGAATCAAACACCTTGTACAATTGAAAAACGTGGTTTTATACCCGGTAAGATTCCACACAAGGCGTCTTTCAATGTTCAATATGGTTTGATCATTCTAAGTGCAACTGGTCCTTCAGGGACCACCTCTACTTTTGGATGGATTTCAGAAGAAGAGTAGTTTCGAGCTTCATAGCTCGAACCTCAACATTTGTTGCTGAGAGGAAATTTGAAGCGGCCTTAGAGGTCGCAGATCGTGAAACGGTCTTTGAGACCGAATTCAATGTTGAACAAGAGTTCAAAAATAATTTTGAAACGGCTTCAGTGGCCATACAAGATTTTGAAACATGAAGATATAGAAGATTCAAACACGAGATTCGAAGAGGAAGAAGTATCTCTTGAAAGACTTGATTGCATATATGATGATACTCCTCTTGGGTTTGAAAGAGCATTATCTTATGGAATTAAAAAGATGGAGGCTCAAGATCCTCTTGAAGAAGTAAATCTGGGAGATGTCAAAGACCCAAGGCCAACTTTTGTGAGTAAAACGTTATCAGAAGATTTTAAGTGTAAGTTGGTCGAATTACTTAGAGAATATAAAGACTGTTTTGCATGGGATTATCATGAAATGCCTGGTCTAAGTAAAGAGCTTGTGGAACATCAATTACCTACATTTCCTGATAAGAAACCTGTGAAGCAAGCGCCTCGAAGATTTGCACCAGAAATTATATTGAATATCAAAGTGAAATTGAGAGGTTATTAAAAGCTAAGTTCATTCGAACTGCCAGGTATGTTGACTGGATTTCTAATATAGTACCAGTTATTAAGAAAAATGATTCTTTAAGAGTTTGCATAGATTTTAGAAATTTAAATAAAGCAACTCCTAAAGATGAATATCCCATGCCTGTAGCTGATATGTTAATAGATTCAGCAGCAGAAAATGAAATATTGAGTATGTTAGATGGTTATTCAGAATACAACCAAATTTTTATTGCTGAAGAGGATATTTCGAAAACTGCTTTTCAATGTCCTGGTGCAATAGGCACTTATGAATGGGTAATGATGCCCTTTGGCCTTAAAAATGCTGGTGCTACATATCAAAGGGCCATGAATTCAATTTTCATGATTTAATAGGAAGATTCATGCAAGTTTATATTGATGATGTAGTAGTAAAATCCAAATCAAAGAATGATCATCTTTCCAATTTGAAAGAAGCATTTGAAAGGATGAGATTGCATAAGTTAAAAATGAATCCTATTAAGTGTGCTTTTGGTGTATCTGCATGTAATTTTCTAGGTTTCTTGGTTCATCAGAAAGGAGTTGAGATTGATAAAAATAAAGAAAAGGCAATTCTTGAAACTTCTCCTCCTTCGAACAAGAAACAGTTGCAGTCTTTATTGGGTAAAATCAATTTTCTTCGAAGATTTATTGCAAATCTTTCAGCCAAGACTAAGGCGTTTTCTCCTCTGTTGAAACTAAAAAAGGAAGATAAATTTGAATGGAAAGAGGAACACCAAGTGGCATTCGAAGAAATAAAGAGGATTCCTACAAATCCTCCTATTATGACACCTCCAATTCGAGGGAAGCCTTTGAAATTATATATATCTGCATCTGAAGAGACTTTGGGAAGTATGCTTGCTCAAGAAGATGAAAGTGGAATCGAAAGAGCAGTGTATTATCTTAGTAGAACTCTAAATGATGCTGAAACTCGATATTGTGCTATTGAGAAGTTATGTTTATGTCTTTACTTTTCTTGTACTAAGTTAAAGTACTATGTAAAGCCTTTTGACGTTTATGTAATTTCTCATTATGATATAATAAAGCACATGTTATGGAAACCTATTCTTCACAATAGAGTAGGTAAATGAGCGTTAGCTTTAACTGAATTTTCGTTAACATATCTTCCATTAAAAGCTGTGAAAGGCCAAGTTATGGCTGATTTCTTAGTTGATCATCCTCCTATTCGGATTAACGAATTATACTTCATTGGTTTAAAGCCTTGGAAGTTTTATTTCGATGGATCAAAGCATAAAGATGGTGTTGGGATCGAAATTCTTTTGATTTCACCTGAAGGGTTACCAACAAAAGTAATGTTTCGAATAGGAATGGAACGTTCAAATAATGAAGCTGAATACGAAGCTTTATTATTAGGATTAGAGATTGTAATATCATTCAAAGCTAAACAAGTTTTAATTCGAGGAGATTCACAGTTAGAGATCAAACAAGTCACTAAACAATATAAATGTTTGAATCCTAGATTGTCAAAATATTTATTCAAAGCTTTTCAGCTATTAAGGTATTTTAATGAAGTGGAATTCGAACATATATCTCGAATTGATAATGAAGATGCCAATGAATTGGCACAGATTGCGTCTGGTTATAAAATTTGTAAATCTAAATTCGAAGAATTGATTCGGTTCGAAAAGAATATGCCAGTTATGAAATTTGAAGTTTTAGATATTGAAACTTTAGATATGAATGATTGGAGAAAATCTTTAGTCGAATACTTGCAAAATCCAAATATGCAAGTGGATCGAAAATTAAAATACAGGGCTTTACATTATGTAATTTTGGCTAATCAGTTATATAAGAAAGCACCTAATGGCAATTTACTTCGATGTTTAGGGGAATCAGAAGCATATCAAGCCTTGATTGATAATCATCAAGGGATTTGTGGAGCTCATCAAGCAGGTCGAAAAATGGAATGAGTTTTGAAAATACAAAATTTATATTGGCCTTTAATGGCCAAAGATTGTAATGATTTTTCGAAAGCTTGTGAAGAATGTCAAAAACATGGTTTTATTCAACAAATCCCTGCAAGTGAGTTACATTCAATAATAAAGCCATGGCCTTTTAGAGGATGGGCTATTGATTTGATTGGTCAAATACATCCTTCATCATCTAGAAGGCATAAATATATTATAGTGGCTATAGATTATTTTACAAAATGGGTAGAAGCAATCCCATTAAAATATGTAACCTAAGAAGACGTGATTAAGTTCATTCAAGAAAACATAGTTTTTCGATTTGGACTTCCTGAATCAATTTCAACTGATCAAGGAACTGTGTTTACAAGCCAAAAATTAAGACGTTTGCACAAGAAAATGGAATCAAACTTCTTACTTCAACTCCTTATTATGCACAAGCAAATGGGCAAGTTGAAGCTGTAAATAAAACAATTATGTCTTTGATTAAGAAACATCTTGACCAACGACCTCGAAATTGGCATAAGACTTTAAGTCAGATTTTGTGGGCATATCGAAATTCTCCTCGAGATGCAACAAAATTTACACCTTATAAGTTGGTCTATGGTCATGATTCAGTTTTACCAGTTGAAGTTCATTTACAATCAATGAGAGTGCAAAGACAATTCGATTTACCCACTCAAGATTATTATAACTTGATGTTGGATGAATTAAATGAATTAGATGAGTTTAGATTAAGAGCCTTAGAAAATATCATCAGGCAAAAAGAACAAGTATCTCGAATTTATAATCGTAAATTAAAAGTTAAGATTTTCGATGAAGGAGATCTTGTTTGGAAGTTGATCTTACCTGTTGATAAAAAATCTAAACGATTTGGAAAATGGTCTCCGAATTGGGAAGGACCATTCGAAGTTGAAAAAGTATTTTCGAATAATGCATATTCAATTCGAGAACTATCAGGTGATGATCGAATTATAAGCATAAATGGAAAATATTTAAAACAATACACACCCACTTTGCACGAAATCAAGATTGTCTAAAGTATTTGAGTTAATTGGTGACTCCAAAGCACCAATCAAAAAATGTTTTTACAAAGCATAAATAAGGCAAAGTTAAAATGGAGGATTCTTTTTCATGGGCTCATAAAGCTGATTCAAATCTCCATATTGTTTTGTCAAGACCTTGTCCCTTTGATTAATACTAGTCAAGAGCTCATTTGATTTCACTAGTTCATTTGAAACATACTTCACTCCTTCAATGAGCTCGAGCTTTCTGTTTTCGAGTTTGGACATCGAAGTCTTGCAAGTATTTTTTTCTAAGACCAGAGCCTTGTCATCTTCTTGAAGTTTTTTAATTTGCTCTTCAATTTTCTTACGTCATTCTGTAACAGAAGAGAGTTGAATATTTAGAGCCCCCATGCTTTCTTAAAGTTTTGACATTTTGGTCTTTAAATCCTTCAATTTATCCAACATATCTTCAGTCTCAACACGAATTTCAGAAGCTTTTGCAGCATTCGATTGATGTTCACTCAAAATGTCTGTCACTTTACTGAAAATGTTTTTGAAAGCATCTAGTCCTTTCAATTGAGCGGCAGATAAATCATTTTGACGTGCATAAATTGCTTTGAGCTTCTTTTGCACCTTATACTGGTATTCAACGTCCTTCTTGTAGAGATCAAGAAAATCATCAAGGAATAACAAATTCCTTAAGCCTTGAATCAAATCTTCAAGCGATTCGGTTGATGGTTGATAAGATCTTGAATCAGATTGAGCAGAGGACATTGAACCTTCGCCTGTCAGAAGATCCAAAACAACAAAAGGATTTTCATCCAATACATGCAGGCATTCTTGTAAACTTGAAGGTGTTGGAGATCTGTTGGAAGAACTTGGCATAGATTTTGAAGTGTTCAAAGGAGCACTTTGAGGGGCAACAACTTTCTCACTTTGAATTTCTGAAGTATTTTGAGGAATGGCAGTTTCTTTAAATGGAGTTGAAGGGATGTCAACTTTTGATTGATCTTGAGGAGGATCCTTGGCCAAAGTAGTTGTCTTAGTCAGATTTTCTGTTTCTTTCTCCCTCGATTGAGAAGACTCAGGATTAGACTCTTTTTTAACGTTATCCTTTGAACATGGTTCAACTCCTTCCATGGCAGTGCCTTGGATATCACCTTCTTCCTTTTCTTCTTTCGATTCTGATTCTTGTTGAGGATTTTCATCTCTTAGTTGAGTTGGTGGAGGAGAACTTACACTTTGTTCTTTTTCTACACTCTCTTCTTTCGAAGATTCCTCCTGTTCAGATTCATTAGATGTTTGTTCAGCTGTTGATTTCGAAGATGAATTTATAATATGAACCTACATATGGTGAATTTGATGATAAGAATCATATTAAACGAATCTATAAAAATTAAGGAAGGAACTCGAAGATTCCACCTCAATGCCTTCTGGAATTAATAGTTTCTTTGGCCTTGGCCTCTTAGGAGCAATATGTTTCACTCGAAGTGCATAATATTTTCTAGCCACCTATTTGAGATGAGAGGATGTATGAATGGATGGATGAAAATATTTGAATGCTAATAATCAATTTTGAAAGGGAAGTTTTACTTGAGAAGCATCAACTTTCTTTTTCTTAACAACCTTTGAAGATCCCGTTTCAATAGGTTTTGATTTGGAAGGAAGTTGAGATCTTCTTTCTTTGCATTTTCATCTTTCTCATCTGAATCCTCTTTAGCTTTGGAGCTCCTCGAATCGGAACGAGCTTTAGATCTTCTTTCAGCTTTTGGATTGGAAGCAGGAGAGGAGAGTCTGAAGAATCATCCTCTGATTGAGAATTTTTCTTAAGCTTTACAAAAAACGAGGGATTCAATTAAAAAAAGAATACAAAAGTTTATTAGGATAATAGATCAAGGTTAATAATACCTTCGGATCACTATGGGTGGCAGAATCAGAAGTCTCTTGGACTTGTTTTCTTTTGTTTTTTCCAGCAGAGGAAGTTGGTTTGACCTTCTTAATCTTTGAAGCTTCAGGAGAAGCGGAAGACTGTGGGAAATTGAAAAGATTAAGATGATTTTGAAAATATTAAACAATAATAATCGAAAGAGAATTATTCGAAGTGAAACTACCTTAGACTTTCTTTTCTTGGTAGATTGTTCCTCATCACCAGATTCACTTTCTTGACTGGTATTTGTTTTTTGATTTGAATAAGACAAAAAAGCAATAAAATTCAACATGTCAAAATCGAAAGACTAGTTCGATTTGAAAGAAGATAAAAAAAATTGTTGTTGCCAATTTATGCTATTCAAAACGAAAAGGAGTTTTGAATTGAAACAAGTTGTTGTTCAGTAAATTCCTCGAGTTATTAAAATATTAGTTTCTTCTGAAGTTGTTATTCTTCGAAACTAATATTTTAAGGGAGCATATGTTTGGGAGAAATTTATAAATTTACTAAGTGATTACAATATTATTATCTTCGAATTCGAAGTATACGCTCGAAGATTCGAAAAGCTTATTCAGAATCGAAAGGCTATAACTTAGTGAATTTTGGAATTCATAATATTTTGAATTCGAAATAGTAAGGCATTTGTCATATGTATTCGAAATGGATACAAGTTTCTGATTAGGTGCCTATTCGAATTCGAAAAGTATTTTAAATGTGAAAGAGAAAGGAGTTCTATATCAAAAAGATCTGAAGAATAAAAGAGATTAAAAAAGTACAAGCCTTTTATTTATGTACAAATGGTGTTCGAATAACATTACATATTCGAATAGAAAAATACATAAAGAAAGATAAAGTACATGAAAATAAAAGCTATTTTAAATCTTCAGAGAACTTGACTCATGTCTTCCCGGATCTTCAGAGAACTTGACTCTGCCTACCTGTCCTTCATTTGACCCATTTTTTCCTCCTCTTCTCCCACAAGCTTTGATGGAACCGACAGAGCAAGGGCATTATGTAGCTTTGATTGTATGACCCTGCAGTTCAAATCAAAAGTAAGAAAGATGGGGTGAAGACGAATTGAGATGCTAATTGGCTATTACGATCAACCTAAATCAACCCTTAATAAGGATTGAAGAAGCTTATAGCTTTGACTATTTTGACAACCTCATCAAAGATGAAATCAAGAAAGATCAGGTTGCTCGTAATAGCCAAAGTAAGAAACTTCTTCATTGTAAACAGAGAAATGGTTGAAGAAGAAAACTGAATAAAGAACGTCAAAGCCAATGGAGTATTTATACTGATAGGACTGGACGGTGCCATTAATGTGCCTACAGGATGATCCAATCAGTTTGGGATTCAAACCCACGTGTGGTCGGTGGTCAAGTTCAACATTGAATTGACCAATTAAGATTTTAAACACGTGAAACTTAAGGAAAATTAATCAGTCAATGTTTGGTTAAATTTCCTGATATGGGTTTACAGTTAATCAAAATCGAAGGCTGGTTCTATTTTGAAAGGAATCCAATAACTTAGAAGAATTCATGAAAACAGAAGCGGTTACTGAAAGTCACTTCGAAGGAAATTTGAATTTCAAACAAGACGGTTACTGGAAGATCATTCAAAAAATATTCAAATTTCAAATGGAGCAGTTATTGGAAGATTGTTCAGAGAGCATTCAAATTTTAAACAAGCAGTTAGTGAACGTTGCTGTTTGAAGACAGGTGTCAAAATATCAAGCAGTCAGTTATTTGAAGGTTGAAGATGCTGCTGATTTGAACGCGTGGCATACTTAGAAACTTAACACGTAATCTAGGCTTGTAAACGTGTCAAAATCTGGTTAAGTGTCTGTTAGAATAGAAGTCTATAAATAGGTCAAAATACGATGTAACAAAGGTTGGATTCTCATTTACTGAAACTTCTCTGAAAACACCCAAACGTCTAACATTTCAAACGACTAAGAGGTTAATAAAGAGAGTGCCCAGTATGTGTATCCATACCATCTTTCAATTAATGTCATTTACAATTCAGTCATTTTCTTTTCTTTGATTTATATTTTGTCCTTTACATTTCTGCATCTTTTTCTTTGATTTGTTTAAATTCTGTATTACTTTTCAGTATACTTCTCTTTCTTTTATTTAAATTCTGCAATTTCAATTCTTGCACTTTGTCCTTTAAACTTTCATTTCTTTGAAATTTTGTTTATCTTTCAAAACTGATTTTCAAAGATACCTTTTTTCTTGAAGAAGTAATTGATTCAAAATTTTGTTACTCTTTGAATGCGTTTTTCTAAATAAACCTGATTTTAAAAAGAACCTTTAGACGATTCAGATTCTAGTCCCAGATTATACTTTTAGAATCAAGAGAGTTTTCGATTTTAATTGAAAATTTTCACAACAAACAAGTATCATCAAAGGAGACCGAAATTGCTTGAGTTGATGCTCCAATAATTTAGGAATTAGGCATGAAATAGTTGTCTGTTGGTCTTCTCACTTTTTAAACCAGCAGTGCAATTATTTATCTTATGTGCATCACTTTGAACTGATTTTTATGCTGATTTAAGTGAGAAGATCATTTCTCTCCTTATAATAAGATTTTGAAGTTGGATTGGACCATAAATAGCATGTTCCTTTAAAACACATAATGGGATCGATTTATGTCTTATTATATCATATATGGGTGGACCTATTTCTTCTGTTTGTTTTTATAGATTTGTACTTTTATTGCCACATTGGGATGGAATAAAGGAACCTCGTAAAAAAATTTTTTTTTCATATACATTTATTTCATGTAATGAAGACATAATTATAGTTTCTTTTTTGGGGGTTATGGACTAACAAAAAAACCTCTTCCCATAGTTTTTGAAATTAATGCCAAGGTTGCTTTTAATTGCAATTTTTTTTCTGATATTATATTATTCTTTCTATTAGGCTCATTTACCACACTTGAAAACATTATTCTTTCTGCAGAAAACATGCAATGAATTGATTGTATATTCATTAGTTTTATCTTGCTGTTGTTATACATAGCTTGCTGCATAAGGAGGAAGCTTCGAAAGATGTTGAATATCACAATAGTGCTTCCTTCCTTTGCATAAATATGACTTCGGGTGCCCTCTTTTATGTGCCTTGTATCTATAAATATTCAGATAAGACTTTTTTGGGCAACATTTCTTATTTCATAATGAAAAATGTATTCACATCATTCTAAGGGATATACTTAACACTTTAATTTGCATGGTTGGTTACATTGATTTGTACTTTGTCTCCTTCTCTAATGGTGAACATACTTTTTTTAAATTGAATTTAGAATGTCTCTAATTCTAAACTATCATCTTTTATATGGCAGCTTTGAACTCTGAAAGTCTCAAGTTCACCGAATTGTGATCAATTTCTGAAGTTGCTTCTGGTTGCATCTTTCAATTCTCACTTCTTAACACAGGACCTACAGGTGTGTTAACTATGCCCTTGATGTAGAAAAAAGTGCCAAATTTTGACTTTTGATGACTCTAATGTTCTCTGTGTTCCATGTTAATTTGTTTATGTTAATACTGTGTTATTGGAAACACTTAGGCTTTATAATGTTCTCTATCTCTTGACCATGAATGTTATTGTTTCACGTGATTGGGTTAAAGGTGCCAAACAATCATATTATTCCTGTTGTGCTTGCCTTTGCTTATGCTTTTGGATAAATAGATTGTTTTTGTGACTCTTGCAGTGGACATGATAAGAATTTAATAATTATATATTGACGATATAAATAAATTTTTTCAGTTATATTATATCATACTATAAATTACACAAATTCTGGTAACAATTGCTAATGACAATCTTGAAGAAAGTCTTATTGATATAGGTGGGCAAGTTGAGGAAATATATGCTAACATCGTTGGATGAGTTGGATGAGTTTGACTTTGAAGGGGATGAATATGTTGAAAGTGGAAGAAGAGGAGGATGGGGAGGAGTAGAAGCAAGATGAAAATGAGAATGATGATAAAGAAGAAATATATTCCGATTAGATATGACTTCATTGTACTTCAAAATTACTTTAATTTAAAGTTCCTTTCTTGATGATATTGAACACCATGTTGAAAGATATTAGTCTTGGTTTTATATTTATGTGATTGTGAGACGATATTCTAATGGAATGTTGATATTTCTTTTGTCTTGGTTTCATAATTTATGTATTATATACTTTAAATTTAATATTGTTATTGGTGTGTTTTGGGAATTTAATTAATAGCATTATCTCTAGAGTTTTTTTTTTTGTAAAACATCTTGATGTCTTAAAATGTGGATGACATATTACTATATGCCAATGAATCAAGTTTGCGCCCTTTAATTTTAGTCTTCTGGATTTTAGAGACAGAATTCCCAAATATAATTCCACCGGATTAGAGACAGAAAATAAGTTCGTCGCTAGTTAGAGACGAAATTTAAAAACTTAGAGACGGAACACACCTTCTAAATTAGCGACGGAAAACCCATTCTGTCTCTGCTTAGAGACGGAATACTAAATCCTCAGAGACGGATATTCCGTCTTTGTAGAGACGGAATCACTAAATATTTATAATTCTCTTAGAGACGGATTTGTTATTTCTTAGAGACGGAACAGTTTCGTCTCTAGTTCGAGACGGAAATAAAAAATCCGTCTCTAACAGTTTGTGACGCCTAGATCAGCAACGACCCGAATTTCGTCTCTGATTCCGTCTCTAACCCCTTTAGAGACGGAAAAAGCTCATTTTAGAGACGAATTTTTTCCGTCTCTATTTTTATTTTTTCTGGTAGTGAACCGTGGGAGTACTCCAAAGACCTATAACTTAAACAAAATTGAACACAATGCTAAATTGAGAACAAAAGCTAATGAATAAGCAATAGTCGTAGGACACCAAAAGTCATAATAAAGTGATAATTGGAACAACAATAGACTAAATTATTATCAGCAGTTGTCCAAAATGTAATAGGATCCACTTGAATCCTGTGACAAGCACTACAAGAAATTAGTCTTTTAGCGACGACCGTAAGCCGTCGCTAAAAAGTGAAAAGCCATCGCTATAGGCTACGTAAGCGACGGCTTCGCGACGGCCACAAGGACGTCGCTACATAGCTCGTCGTAAATGCAGGTAGCGACGAGCAAAGTGGGTCGTCGCTACGTAGAGACGGCCTAGCCGTCTCTAAAGTCGCCTCTAAAAGCATGGTTATGGCCGTCGCTAAAGATATATTTTTTTAAAAATTCAATTTATTATTATTTATTTTATTTTAATATTTAGGGTTTACGGTTTTATTTTTATTAATCTTAAATTATAAAAACAATACTAAATATTATACCAAACACAATGATAGAAGAAAAAATGTATATATATATAATAATTTGTTCAAATATAATACAATAAAATTATAATAAAAATAAAAAAATTAATGGCGGCGACGACGTTGGGGTGTGGTGGGGTCAGCTCCTCATCCTCATCCAACGATTGGTCATCCAGGGCGGCATCATAGTGGGGGGGTCCGGCTTAGTCTGAGCATGTTCCTGAGCTGCAGCCTGAGCATCCAGCAACTGTTGCATCTGTTGTCCAAGTTGTCCTAACTCATCCTCCAACTATGCAGCCTTCGCTATAGCTTGGCGAGACTCCTGCCTTGCATCAATTACTTCTTGGAGCAGTGCCTCCTTCTAGTAGAATGTCGTGACCCAGACCCTTTACTCCCCGCTGTATATAGAGCCGAGACTGCTGGTGAGGCTCGTCACACCTGGACGAATGTTGGTTGCCAAGTCCCCGGTGCCAGAACAACGGCCTCCTCAGGTCTTGCCACTCTCGCAACATCTCCTCCAGATCTCCAGCTTGGTGGAGGCATCTAGATCATGGAGGTTGTCCCCATCTGTGACTCCACCCTTCCCTCAGGAGGTCCTGGTAATTTGTCATGTTGAGGTAAAAATATCAATCGTTAGTTATATATTCAACTGAAAAATTATATGAAATTATGTAAAAACATTTAGTAAAAAACACTACATAGGTTGACGCGGCTCGGTCATCTACACAGCACACCCTTTTTATGTGGCTGGCAACAAGAACTCGTCGGGCTCGACCTCCTTGCCAAGTTGTTGATTTACAAAGAAAATTACACCAATTAATTATTTTAACAACAAATAGAAACATAATATAATAAAGTGTTTGTTTATACATACCATATCCAATGTCACCTCTTGGTGGGCCCTGCGGCCCGTGGTGTGGATTGCCCCCCCGCGTTGAGAAGCCCGGTTGTTCTTGTTACGAGCAGACTTTCCCTTGAATTCCTCAGAGGCCCAGTAGGCCAAAAGACCCTCCCAGACCTCCTCACCACACCACATGGGCCTCTTCCCAACCTTTCGGGCCTTGTTCATCATATCTCGAAGGCGACGAGTAACCCTCTGCTCGTACACCTTCTTCATCTGGGCCTCATGAGAAAGGTCCCAAGTCACTCGACTCTGCAAAATAAAAATAGGGTAAGTTATAACAAATTGACATAACTTAAGAAAATTTTTTAAAGTGTTTAGGGTTTATAATTACCGTGAACTCTTCCCATCATATGTCTCTTACATCCTTCGGTGGTGACCTCCCACAGGTAGTGAGAACCTTGGAACTTCGCTCGTAGTCGCATGACCAATGGTTGCGATAGGTGGATTGTTAGGCACCCAACTGTAAAATAAAATATTTAATTTTAACAGTTAAAACAATTAAAGATGATATATAAATATTAATTCTAAAGAAGGAAAAAAATAAACACTCACCCCTTGCCAAATGGTCGAATAATAACCCGACCTTGAGCATCTACCTCATGAGGTTGGGATGAGCTGGCACCTTGGAACCGAGTTGGCTCCCCATCAGACTCATGGTCACCGTCCCCATCCAACTGATCTTGGGTGTCCTCATCATCCAGCTCGGGCACAACGTCATCCTCCATTACTAGAGGCATCTGAACTACTCCCAGTGTCGGGATGAACCTCATACCATCAACATCTGCAACAGAAAGTGGATGGGAGGAAGAAGAAGAAGTTTGGATGACGGCCGCTGGAGCCGCTGAGGTAGATGGACCCTCCGGCATCTGATCAGAATGAGAGGTTGGCCTCTCCCGCATCGCGCAAGCTGCCATCTCACGTAGCTCGCCCGGAGGAATGGACCTCCCTCTACTCGGTGGGATCTTCTCTCCACCTCTACCAGGCATCCTAGGCAAAAAAAACTAAAAAATAATAAATTAAATAATTACTAAGATACTAATTACAATTAAATAATATATAAAAAATAACTAATAACTACGTACTAATTACTAATATACTAATAAATAAAATAATTACTATACTAATTACTAATTACTAATCATATAAATTAAATAATATTAATATACTAATGACTAATTACTAATATACTAATCAATTAAATAATTACTATTACTAATATGCTAATTACTAATACCTATATCACTTAATAAACTAATAAAATAAATAAATTATATTTCAAATAAATTAATTAAAACTGTAAAACTTACTTGTTGTGACGTCCAAGAACGATTGAAGATTGAAGGAGCTCTAAAGTCACTTACAGGCAACTATTTGGTTTCTGATCTGTTCAAAACAAACCTCTCAAAGAGGGGAAACTTTTTAATCGGTTGGTTTTTGGGAATGGAAAAGAGAGAAGGACAGAAACAAGGATTGCTTGAGGTGAGGAAAAGAGAGGATAGAGGAGAAGGAAGTTGAAAATGGAGGAAGAGGGGAGGGGGAAGGGTTTTTCACGTGTACAACTTTTAATGTAGCTACGGTCTGGCCGTCGTTAGGGCTGTCGCTACGTTTAAAATCATCAACGCGCCAATTTCACATTTTATTTTTAATATAGCGACGGCCTAGCATCGCTAAGGTTGTCGCTACGTTTAATTTTTTCTCAGAAAAATAAAAATAAAAAATATAGTGTAGCAACGGCCAGGCCGTCGCTACCTAGCGACAACTAGGCTGTCACTAAGTATTAATTGTACTGAAAAGTACAATTAATACTGTAGCGACTGCTACTGGTCGTCGCTAATTTACGAATTTCTTGTAGTGAAGCACAAAGGTGTGAAATCGTGAACAAGGCTCTAACATAGAATAATAAAGAGGTGCAACACACCAATAAAACATTGGGGACATCGTTGCCATTGACAAGGGAGGGAAAGGTGGTGGCGCGACTGATAAGAGAGGGAAGAGGAAGGCCATCATGCCATGTGGTTGGATGATAGCGCAACCTATGGTAGCTAAACAAAACTTCGGCGGCGGTAGCGCCATCATGGATGGGAGCGTGCGCTGAGGAACGACGCAATGGAGACCTGCGAAGGTGGTTGTGGTTTGGGTGCCTTCTACTTTTATTTTGATGGGGTTTGCAGCATAGACAACATTCGAGAGGACTTGACAGTGTGGTGGGGTGGGCATCTCACAGACAAAGTTTTGCAGAAATCGAGCAAAACTAGGGGACGTGTTCATGATGGGGGCAGCGTGAGTTTCACCCATAATCTGCATGGATTTTGATTTTTTTTTTTTGAAAAAAAAAACTAAGGTAAAATACTAAAAGTCCATAAATTTAATTTTTAAAAATATAAATTGGATATTTTGGCCAAATAAAAAGGTGTAAGGTGCTAATATACTTCTTTAATAAAAAGATGGGAGTATATTAGCAATCCCCCTGTTGTATATATCTTAAAAGTTCTACGTTTTATATTTGATGTATATATTTTAAAGGTAGTACTGAACAAAACATCTTTAAAACAATAAAAAGGTCGAACTAAAAAAAATAACATAACATCTTATTATTTTTTTTTTATTGATAAAACTATTCCTCTCTCTTTTAATCTTCCTTTCAAAATTGTAATTTCTTCACTGCCACTTGACACCCTCTATCACCACCCTTGCACGTCATCACACCAGCCGCCACCGTAACCGCTACTCAACATCGATTTTTCTATTTTGTTCTATTATGTTCATCTATTAAATGCTACGTTAGGATTACTAATGTTTACACCACAAAAATTTTATTAAAAACCATTGATAAGGCAAAAATGTCATTAATAATATGTTGTTACTAACAACCATCTATTCAATAATGTTTTGTGTATTGCAAAATACTACCTCCTGTCCTATTTATATGAAATAAAATGTATTTTTTTTAGGCTTAATATAAAAAAACATAATACTATTTTGAGTATATTAATTAATAAGTTCCTTTTATAACCTTAATTTGTCGACCACTACTCACTTGTTTCCCAGGATGGTGGATGTACTATGCTATTTTTAATGACCACCCACTGGAGCATGAGTTACTACTTTAATGATTGCTTTAGTTAGGAGTAATTTTACCACTATTTTAATTATTAAATATTAAGGGTAATTCTTGAATAAAATTTAAAATTATGATATTAGAAATTGCAATAATTGGTTTCAAGGCCTTTCCTTGATCTTTTTGATTTGTCACATGTTTCTTATAAATAGAACAAGAGGTAGTATTATGATAATTTAAGGGTGATTGTAGGTACGTAATTACTTACAGCCATACGATCAATAAGACATGGTAATAATGCCATTACTCACCTTTACCAATGGCTTGATCATTAGTAATACATAATTTAATTTTTTTATTATATATGTAAATTTTTATTTTGATATATTTTGTACATTGATTTATTTTTAATATTATTAATTTTAAATATGGATGTAGTAATTAATTTAATTTAAATAAAAAATAGTAATCGATAATAAAATAAATAAATAAGTAATTCATAAAAATGGTGATAAAAAATGTACAAGTAAATAGTAAAAGTGTACATATGAGAAAGGGTAAACAAAACAAATACAAATATAGTCCTAGTGACACCTTAAGAGAGAGCTCATGGTCGTCGTCCTCATCATTGGAGTCGAAGAAGTCATTGTCCTCGAGCTAAGGAGGTATGTAATCCCTTGTAGGTTGTCAACTATCACCTTCTCCTATAGGTTGTTGACTATAACCCCCTATATGCTATTGAAAATCACCTGCCTCCGAATGCAATCAGTGATTAACTATCCTTGAAGGATGTGGCTGATCACCTTCAGTGGGATGAGATTGTTGGCACTCTTTCTACATCTGACGCATGAATTGATCCATGGCTGGAGCTGTCAATTCGGGCTACCCGGCCCGTCTTGATGCGGGTAGCGAGCTTTATCGAGCTAGGCTAAAAATCCCGTAAATTATTCGGGCTTCTAAAATAGGTGCTCGAGCCTACCCTTTAGCGGGCTTTTTTTTGCGGGTAACCTGATACTTTTACGGGCTACCCGACATTTTTGCGGGTTTTTACGGGTAGCGGGTTTGTTGGGCTGGACTAAAAAGCCCAGGAGTTATTCAAGCTTCTAAGTTAGGTGCCCAAGCCCTACATTTTTGCGGGCTTTTGCGGGCTGGCCCGACCGGCTCTATCCATGGCGCCAAAGAGTGAGGCCTAGGAGAGGACACTTTATGCATCAAGGAAGCTTTGCGCTTTCTCTCCTCTAAGGATGGCAATTGAGCTCAAGCCCTATGGGTATCCGCAAAAATTACTGCAATGGGCAGGGTAAAAACCCCAAAGCGGGTACGGGCAAAAGCCCGCATTTTTTCACGGGGACGGGCGTGGGTACGGGCACTTTGATGCCCAGCCCGCCCCATACCCGCACTCATATATATATTTATTTAATAAAAAATACCACATATAATTCTATATAGAGATATATTAATTTTATTAAAATATTTAATATATTGATACATATTTTTAAAATTGATATATATAATATATTACAAATTAAAAATATATTTTTATAACTATCTATTTGCATTTTTATTTTATAATATATAACTAATTAGTATTAATAATCTGTTTTTACATATCTTGAAGAATTCTAACACATGATATCCAAGTTTATAAAATAGTGTGACATGAAAGTATATTGTAATATTTAATAAAAATTTTGAACTTTAGATCATTTGTTGTGTTTTAGAACATTAACATATTGTGTTTCAATGTAATTAAATGGTTGTATCACTGATATTTAAAAATTATGTTTGGACGATCTTCGAGTAACTTTTTCAATTGAGATATAGTTTTCTTAAATTAATATTTTTTAGTAAGTTATTAATGGTTTGCTTAATAAAAGTGTGGGTAACGGGCGCGGGTACGGGCATATAGGTGCCCAGCGGGTATGTGAACGGGCACTAAAGTTATTGCCCATGCGGGTACAGGCGTGGATACGGGCTTTTTTTTTTAAATGCGGGTACGGGGACGAAACTGTGGTACCCTGCCCATAGGGTTCCCATTTTCATCCCTACTCTCCTCCTACAAGCTCTTCTAGTACTCTTCGAGTAGTTGCCTCTCCTTCTCATTCTCCTATTGTAGCGAGCACACCTAGCCTCCAAGTTTAGATCTACAAAGGATCTGTGGGCATGGATAAATAAAGGTGCTCGCAACTCCTGGGGTAAATGAGTATATTGTGAGGATAAGTCCCTAGTACACAAATGACATCACAAGACTTGGCCTCCAATAGATTCAACCCAAAGCTGGACTCAAGTCAAAGAGTTTACCTAGGTCCCACAACTGGAGGCCTTATTTCCTTTCTATATGTACCTCCTCCAACATCTGCTGGAATTAAGTTTGCATCAAGTTACAATTGATATAGTTCATGTCAGATTATCAATGTTATATGAAATTGAATCATTAATTATAGTTGTAAAGCTATAACTTAGATAAGTCTCCTTAGCTCGACGGTCAACTCAGGATTGGTAATTTTCCTAGTATGGGTAGCCCTAAAGACATTGTCCGCAGACAGACTTCCCCACCTCTCTCGCCTAAAACATAGTAATATTTAAGTTAGCACACAATTATAAATGGATGTATTTAAATAGATGTTTAATTTAAGTGACATTATAAAAGTTTAAATAAACTTCCATCTACATGGCATTCTCGTTTATTGAGATGGAATCATTGTGCCCTATTTTAATGGGGCCCTTTTAATCATATGTAAAAAGTAATAAAATTTAATAAGTAAAAAATAGATAAAAAAGAGAGGAAAAAAAAGAAAAGAAATAAGAATGTTTAAAAAGGTATGAGATTAATGAGTTTCATTGGTATACCTTTTGTGGCCCTTATAAATAAGCCTTTTAAACTTATTTTATTCTTAATTAAGTGGTCTTAATAATGATTTATGAAGTTAGGCTCAAGTGGGTCCTGTTGAAGAAAATTGCACAGGTCATTTGAGTGACGATTTCTAGCGAAACCTCTGAATTTTAAGTGTGACTTGGATTGTACATTGAAATGATTTGACCTTGTTGGAAAGCTAAGACAAATCTCTACAACATTGTTGTAAACCCAAAAGCTGAATTAAATGTATGTTGAAACTTATTAGGCCTAGAAGTCAAATAAAAGTGTTGAGCAGTGTATAAACGTGGGATCATATTGTAGATGTCATTTTGGTCTAAAATCGGTACTGTTTGAAAAGATAAAAATTGATATTTGCAAATATTATAAGAAGTCTAAACCAAGTTCCAACGTTCGGAGATCCGAAAATTGCTTCAAAATAACAAAAATTCATTATGTAAGGAGTAAATATTTGAAGTCCGATGTAGTAAAAGATTACAGTTGCTTCACCTCACCTTCAAGTCCCACATTTAGTAGAGCACCTTCTTCCAACCCTTACTTCTCTTATAAAATGGATGGACTACCAAGTGTTTGAGACATCCAAAAACAATGAATCGTGTGGGAACAAGAACAAATCCTGCATGAACAATGGACCATATGGACTACCATTGGAGATGGAACTATTCTGAACTCCAATAGAATAGAAGCTACTTTCAAAAGTATATCTACTATCTTGTATTAACTAATGAATACAGTGAGTGAAAGGGGATAAAAATTCATCGTTTACTAAATGATTTAATACTTAAAGGTAAATTGGAGGTTGAAATAACTAAGACATATATTCCGAGGCTAATATTTCTCAAAATATGAAAAGATAACACTTCTTTAAGAATAATGCATCATAAAAACATCAATTAGTTATTATTTAAAAATATTAATTGTCAATTGAAATTTAAAACAAAAACAACTGAATAAATGAATCAACAAATGTTCTTAAATTAATTTTTCCAGGAATATGAAAAGAAAGGAATCACTTAGGAGTAACGCATAATAAAAAAACATCAATTATTTAAATTACCTAAAGCATTCAATAGGTATGGAACTTGTAATTTCCTAATTTAAAAACCTAGGAATAGTGCCCGTTTGAAGCACCTTTCTAAATTTACGGAATTATTTATTGTGACATTATCGATATCGTAAACATACAACACATAAAAGGTTTGGTAATCCAACATTTACGTAACGGTAATACTAATTTACAATCATCTATATAAATTCTATGCCAACTGGTGGCTTGGGTTTACATAAACCACTAACTAAATTAGTCATACATAATCACATCTAAGTGATAGAATTTCCTAAATAATATATGGAGGTGAGGGAGAGGTCCCCTCCTGAACATCCAAGTCCTCTCTTCCATACTCCAACTTGACACCCTACATGTCTAAATTGATCCACAAAGTGTGGGAGACTTACGTCCCAGTGAGTGCAATCATGCAAGCAATGTGGGTAAACAGGCAGATGCAATGCAACATCAACTTACATAATCATTCATGAACTAGAATCATAGTATTCAAACAACAAGACATAAGATGCACATGACCCATTTTAACTCGAAAAAAATGGGTCTTATCACTTTTTGGGGCTAGACTTGAGCTCGGATTCTAACAGAAACGTCTCCCTTCAAGGCCATATAGATCTTGCCATTAACATGGGTATTTTCATAATAACATTATCACATAGGGTTCATTGTATATGATTACTGGGGGTCTGAGACCCGGGTTCATTATTCATGATTATTGGGGGTAAGAGACTCCGTAGGCCAAATCCGAATGTAATTAACTATTTAAATGAACATGAGTATCTTGAACATGATTTGAGTCTTAAACACATGAGACATGAACAATGATATAGATAAAACCTAGATATGAAAACCCTAACATATATCCTTGAGCATAATCAGCACAAAGATGTAAATCAAGCTAGGGCAAGCATTAATCAAGCCAATCAGACAATTATAAGCAAGGTAAGAAAGGGAAGAGAGAAAAGGGTCATTTAGGGTTTTCACGCACAATGATAGTGAGTGGGTGGACCATACTCACCTCTAGAATAGTCAAGAATGAGCTTGAGGAGATGGGATGGGCCTTCTTCCTCCTTCTTCTACCTTGGGTGAGCTTCTTGTCTTCTCCTCTTCTCTTTATCCTTTTCTAAGGCTCGGGGGAAGTGAGGAAAAGTGTTCAGAATGGCTCGAATGCCCTAGATAAGGGTTTTTTAAAGGAACATCCCCGCGCATTTTCTCTCACGTGAAATATTTTTGCTTGAGCGAGAACCAGAAGTGGGCATTCTGCCTGATTTTCGCTTGAGCGAAAATTCATTCGCTCAAGTGGAATGACAGAATATAGAACCCTTGTTTTTGCTGATAATTTCACTTAAGCAAGGGGATTCTCACTTGAGAGAAAATCTCATAGAATAAATGATAACAATCCAACCAGACAACTTATGCGTACGGCCGAGCCGGACAACCGGGTAGAATCTTTTAGCCGGTCAATCCTTTTATCCGGAAAGTCTTTTGGTCAGTTGGATAGCCGAGGTGGACGAGCGAGGGTGGATGACCGAGACAGGTAGCCGGATAGAATCTTTCAATCGAACAGTCCTCTTCTATCCGTTCAGTTTTTTATTTAGTCGGATAGCCAGGTAGAATCCTTTTAAGCCGACCAGACAAGGCCGTCAAGTAGATCCGTGAAAGTTGAGACATAATACTTGATCTTATCCTCATAACCTCCCTCTAAAACTCCAAACTTTACCCAATTTCCAATCTTATATCTTAACAAAGTTCTTCACTTATGCACAATACCCTCTGTATTTGCAATATATAATAATTCTTATTCGCATTTCATTCTCATTACCTCATTAATTTTATCAAGATGTTAATTCTAATAAAAATATCAAAATAAATTTGTGCTATCATTTTTAAATGAATATAGACATAGTTTCCAGTACTATATTGATTCATAATGTATAGGACTTAAAGAATGAAAAGCAATTAAGGAAAGTAAACATAATGAAAGGTAAAAGGCTATCGGTTTTTTACTTACTTATTTTTGTGTTCCATGACAAAACTATTCACTTCAACTTTATGCTATTAAGCGGAACAATGTATGCACTAGGTACATATTTATGATAAGTATGACAACAACGCATATACAAAAACATTATCACAACAAGGATTTATTTCTCGGTATTGTGTAACAATTAAATAACTTATTATTTTTCAATTGGTTTCTATTTTTTCCATGGTGGAAATTAAGAATAATCATTTGGTACAAATTAATAAACCATTTATGATGAACCACAATATTTAATCAGAAAATTTCATAAAAACCATGCCATCATTGTGGAATTTCATAGAGTTGATTGTAGGTTTAACAATAATAATGTCATGACACTTAGATAGTACATTACAAAAAAAATGAAATAGCTACCGTTTTAGTTACAAGCTATCTTTTGTCATTAGAACCAACCTATACCTATAGTTTTTTTTCTTTTTATTACAAGATATCTCGTTCATTGTTCCCATGCTCGTCTCTCACTCTCTCAGTCTCTTGCAGCCTTTGAACCCTAGTCTTCTTTGATATTAAAAAAATCCTATTCCTTTTTCTCGCAATCTGATTTATATGGTTTTGTAATGTTATTTCTTGTTTTATGTTTTGACTTTGTTCACAACTCGATTCAGTTGATTTCTCTCACAGTCTTCTTGCGACTTTGCTTTCACTTGGTTTCATCTTTTTATTCCCATTCCTATGATTTGAAGCTTCATTCCATCCATTTGTGAATCACAAGTTGCATTTCTCCTTACATGCGATTGCTCAAGCCTAAAGGTGCTTGCATTAGAGCACGCAATTTTTTCTATTGACATTGTTTGATCGATTGGTAAGGCACTGCTGAAAGCTTTGAAATTTGAAAGTACATTATATCCTTCTCCCTCCGCTCTTCAATATTTTTGCGATTGATTTTTAATTCTTTCCATTGATTTTTTCGTTACATTTGAGTAAATTAATGCACACTTTGAAAACATAGTAATTATTTCATATAGTAATTTTACTTCATTTGATTGGAAATGTTTTGTTTAAAACCCACTTCACTTGACTAAATTAATGAGGCTTTAACATTTTTCAAATTTGTGTTATTAAATAATAAAGTTTCAAATTTAAAAAATTCAATTGTTCCTTGTTCTTGTAGTTTATTAATCTGCTCAATGGGAAATTGCACTTATAAATTGAGATTGCACTTCTTTCATACTTTGCCAAGAAGAGAGAAAAGGAAGCAATGATGGTGTAAAATATGGTGTAGTTTCACCAAGATAAAAAAAATGAAACCTCATTAATATTATAGCATGGTCCTCCTTAGTATGCCTTTTGCAACTCTATTTCTAAATAAAAATTTGTTTTTGTTAATTACTTTTTAGTATGTAGTATAATTGCACATGGAACTTGCATGATTTTTTGGATTGTTTGTGCCATGATATGCTTTATACATCCCTTTTCACTCATGCCTCCTCTTTTTATGTTATATAATTGCTACGGTGTGAATATTGATAAGTTTCGTATGTTGCTGCAGTGTTCCCAATTTTATTTGTTTTTGCAGAGTCCTATGTGAATTTCTTTCCTTATTTTGCCTTTTTATGTTATGCTTTAAATGGAATTTTTTTTCCACCTTGGCCCTCAATGAACTATTGTCCAAAACATTATCTTGAGTAATTTATTTTTGCATTTTGTAGATAACCAATATTGTGTCTAAACAAGATGGTCCCCATGAGCAGGTATCATGTTAATGGTATTGGTATTCATCTCTGAATTGTTTGAATTTTATTTTCTGCAATTTTCTATTTCATCCAATATTTATTTTTGGTGAGTTCATTTTGTTTATACATGTAGAACAATATATGTTACATATTTAGTGGTTGTTGTTAGTCAATACTTAGTAACCATTGACGTGTCTATTTGTTGTACTTAGCTAATCAAATACAGAATACTTTTAGTTTAAAAATACTAATTAGAAGTCTATAATGTATACTCCTTTATCCTTTTAAAGCATATGAATCATAATCTCATTTCTAGATAAATTATTTTATTAGGAAAATCCAACACATGTTCCAACACAAAATTGTTCAAGGTTCTGGATTGCTGGAGATTTCACACAGGATATGCTGACTTTGTTTGAGAATAGTGGAAAAATCTAATGGTAGAAGGGCAGCGACTTATGTATTAAAAGAAAAACTCAAGGTAAAGAAAAGCAAGCTGGGAGTTTGGAATGAAGAGTCATTTGGGGAGATGGATGGTAAAATAATTTAGACAAAGGAAGTTGTTCATTCTCTAAATATTTGGTGTGGGATTGAGGCATTTTGTATTCGTTACAATAGAATTTTTCAATTGTAAATGATAAAAAAGCATCTATTAAAGATTTGGCGATTAGGAGGGAAGGGGGGATTGTATGTAGTTTTAGTTAGCGGAGAAATTTGTTCCAATGGGAGATTGACCAACTAACACTATTGCTAGGAGAACTACAATCATTTACTGGTGGGTATCGATGATGGTTGGCGTTGGAAGGCTATTACAGATAGAGGCTACTTGGTAAAGTCCGCATATACAATTCCCACAAATGAACCTATGTTTGCTGATTTTCCGCTCCATGGGTTCCTTTGGTCTAATCTTGTCCCAATAATTACCACAAATGAAGCTATTGTTCGCAATATTTTTGGATTATTTGTACGTGGGCGTGCAAACACAACGATCCCAAGTTGATAAGATGATTACGCTAAGAAAAAGACTTCGTTCCTTAGTTATGGGTTCCTAGTGGCTTGCTCAAGAAAATGCTCAGTCATGTAAGCGCTCAACTATTGTTAAGTGTACGTGAAAATAAATGAATGTAAAGGCTGGGAATAATTATAAAGAAATGCAATTAAGGCTGAAATGTTGTAAATGTAAATGAAAGTAAAATATAGATTTGATTGATATGTCTAGTTGTTGATGTGTTGAGATGTGTCTATTCTATTCTATACAATTGTCTTTTATAAGTAAATACAAAATATTATCTCCCATTAAACCTATCCATCACGTCCTAAACCCATTATTTTTCACATTTTAGATGATAGAGAAAGTTGACAAACAACCATAGTGTAGATAATTGTCCTAGTCTGTTGTTGATTTGCTAACAGCGACTATGATTTCAACTTTATATGCAGTTGATCGTCCAATCCTGATGCAATCTTGGTCGTGTGCTCTATTTGAACGTCTCACCAATTATCCTTGAAGTCCAAACTTGTTCTTGGCCTTTGATCTATTGGAAATCTACTTAAATGACTCTTTATCCACTCCCCCATAATATAAGAAGCAGTTGTGTAACAGTGTTTTTCTTCCTTTGACTAAGTCTTCCATGCATGTTTAGAATACTCCTTTCTCTCCAAGGGTTGTCGTAGGATAATATTTGATTTCTTCAGCTTAATTAATGTTTCCCTCGTTGGCTATTAGTTAGACCCCACTTTTATCGACTAACTCTTCCTCTAGTTTATTATGAGTTTTAGCTATCCCACAATTTGACTGATTGACATACTCAGCTATCGACTGCATTATTGTTTTTGGCTAACTGAAAAATCCGCCTAGCTTTCCCTTTCAGCTAATCCAATTTCAGTGCTAACAAATATATATAAAGATTTTTATTTCTAAAAATAAAATATTTTATTGTATTTTTTCTTCTTGAGAAACACAATTTGATCATTAAAAAATATATTTTATATATTTATAAATTCTAAAATAATTATTTTAATTTTAATATTAATTCCTTTCCTCCAAATCTCAATTGATTATATTCTTAACTTCTGAGTTTTTCTTTGTACTTTAAAATTTTCATTTTCTCCTCAAATCTCAATTGTTTATATATTAGATTAGAGAACATTTGCATGCTCAAGATTTGCTTTTCACCGTTATCATCTCAGTAATTCCCTAATTAAGGTGGTGGTAAATCAACCTTTTGTAATATATAATTTTCGTAGAATTAAATTCGTTACAGTTAATTCCTTGCCATTCTTCTATTTGGGATTACCTATTGGCGCTAATCCTAGAAGGAAAAAAAAACTTGGAGCCCGATTATTAGGAAGGTTGAGAAGAGGTTATATAGTTGGAAATGTAAAGTCCTGTCCTTTGGTGGTCATCTTGTCCTTTTGAAGTCGGTACTTAACTCTATCCCGATCTATTTCCTTTCATTTTTCAAGGCTCCCAAAGGTATTATTTCTAAACTTAATTCTCTTTTTATTTCCTTTTTGTGGGGTGGGACCTTAGATAAAAATAAATTTCTTAGGTTGCTTGGGAGGATGTGTGTAGGGAAAAGGGGCATGGGGGTTTGGGCATTCAAGATTGACAACTTTTAATTTAGCACTCTTAGGTAAGTGGAGGTGGCGGTTGTTAGTAGAGAAAGAAAGATTTTGGCATAAGATGCTTTCTTCTATTTATGGGTGGGTATTTATTTGTGTGGGAGGAGGAAAAAGGGGTCAACCCGGTGGTCTGATCTATGGTCTATTGATAATAATTTTGATACCACTTTAAATTGGTTTTCAAGATGTTGTGTTAAAAAGGTGGGGAATGGGAAAGATACCTTGTTTTGGAAGGATGTTTGGTTTGATGGGTTGGCTTTGTGTGACCGGTATCATAGATTATTCTTTGTTGCCAACAATAAGGATGTGAATATTGCTAATATGTTAATAAGGAGTGAAAGTGGTCTTTCATGGAATTGGAGCTGGCGTTGAAACCTATTTCAATGGGAACGAGACCAGCTACAACAACTTTCCTTAGATCTACAATTGGTACAGCTGGTTGAGGAACATGCAGATTTTTGGGGGTGGAATGCAGATTCTATGGGTCTATATTCTGTTAAATATGCTTATCAAGTTATTGTAAATGAGGCCATCTTTGTTGAATTTCCCATGTACAAATTCTTGTGGTCTAAACTTGTACCTACCAAGATATCTTGTATTGTATGGAGAACTATTCTAAATAGGATTCCTACAAAACAAAACCTTTTAAAACGGAATATGTTTAATAGTTTGAATGGTGATTGTGTTGGGTGTGGTCAAGCTTTAGAGACAACTTCACATTTATTCTTTGAATCCCTTTGCATTTGAGGTATGGATGTCATGTGTGCGGTGGGGTGGTTTCTATTCTGTTCTACATTCTAGTTGTCTGGAAAACTTGTGTCAATTTGTTAGTTTACCTGATTGTAGTGCTCGTAGTAGGCTATGCTGGTCTTTGGTTTGGTTGGTAGGGATTTGGTCTTTTTGGCTCGCTTGGAATGAGGTAATCTTTTCCAATAAAGATATGGAACCTGCAGTTGTTGTGGATTTAATAAAAATCAGAACGTGGAAGTTGTTGAAAGTTAAAGACCCATCATTCTGTTATCTGTTTGTGTTATGGTCTGCTGATATTGGGTCTTGCTTGAATTTGCATACTATTTGAATCAAGTGTAGCAGTGTCTGTTTTACAAAGTCAGTCCTAGTGGTGTGCGGATTATATGAATTTTGTGTTGATTTCTGTGTGCTTTTAGATGGATGGTTGTGGAGCTGTAGGAGCTATTGGTTTGTTTTAAATATGGGATATCTGATTTTTTGCTGCTGTTGATGATCGTGGAAGGGAAAGTCTCTATATGTTTGCAATTCTGGTTTCATTTTTGACTAAGCCTTCACTTCTGTTTGCTGATGGCTACAATAGCCAAGAAGAATAATTTCTTTCATCCTTGTTAAGTTGGTCGGGAGTTGTTGCTGGTTGCACCGGATTTATTCCTTCCCGGTGTTTATCATTTTCTCACCTGCTAGTTGGGTCAATCTAGGCATTACCTTCCTGGTGTTTATCAGTTTCCAAATCTACACGGATTTCCTACTGTTCCTGGAAAGTGGCGTGGCAATTTAATTTGTGGTGGAGATTATGTTTTGGTATTTTGGTTTTAGGTGGCTTGCTAACTTCTTTTCATTTGGTCTCTTAATAGTTACTATTCTGGTCTATTGTTTTTTATTTGTATATGGGTTGGAGTACCCCTTGTACTCCCTTTAATTTAATTCTATTTTGCTTAGCGAAAAAAAAAGCTAATAAATACCCAATAGTTATAGGCCGTTTGTTTATTAGCTACCAACAATATAGAATCAATTTCTCAGAATTAATTTTAAATCACTTTTGTTAAACGTGTTTCATTATAAAATTGTTGGGGTGAAATTTACAAATTTCACTAAGTTATTACAGGATAGTATCTTTGAGTTTGAAGTATACAATGAAAGATTTGAAAGGCATATTATGAATCAAAATATATTATAACTTAGTGAAGTTTGAAGTTTCTGTCCTCTGAATTCGAAATTTAAGGCATTGTGTTATACATATTCAAAAAGAATGTAGACATTTGATTAAATGCCTATTCGAATTCGAAATATCATTTGAATACGAAGGAAAGGAAAAGGAGTTCTATAGTATATACAGAATCTGAAGAATAAAGAATAAAGAAAAGCAAGTCTTTTATTATTCATGCACAAATAAAATTCGAATTACATAACAAGAGATTGAATGAAAATACATAAAAAAATATAAAGAGTACATGAAAATAAGGCTATTCTAAATCTTCAGAGAACTTGACTCCTATTTTCCTGGGTCTTCAGGGAACTTGATTCTGCCTCCTTGTTCTTTATATGACCCTCTTCTTCCTTCTTCTTTCCCACAAGCTTTGATTGAGCCAAGACAAAAGCATTGTTCTAACCTGCTTGCGCAACCCTTGGTACACGGGGGTGATAACAAAGAAAGCCTGGGAAAGTAATAAAGAGGATTCATTTATTATATAAATGAACCTTTAATTGGCTAGTACGTTCAACCTAAGAAGAATCCTTAATAAAGATTGAATAAACTTATAGCTTTGGCTATTTTGTCAACCTTATCAAAAATGAAATCAAGAAAGATCAGGTTGAACGCAATAGCCAAAGGAAGAAACTTCTTCATTTTGAACAAAGAAGGGAATGAAGAAGAACGTAAAAGCCCAAGGATATTTATACTGATAGAATTGGACGGTGCTATTAATGTGCATGCAAGATTGTCCAATCAGATTGAAGGTCAAACTCACGTGTGGTCGGTGGTCAAGTCCACCAACATCTTGACCAATCAGAAATTTAATACGTGAAAACATAGGGAATTAATCATCCAGCATTTGGTTAAGTTTCCCAGTATGGTTCGAAATCAGATAAGAATCGAAGACATGTTCGAAGTTGAAAGAAGACCAATAACTTAAGAAGAATTCACGAAGTCAGAAGTCTGAAAAGTCATTCGAAAGACTATCAGATTTCAAATGAAGCAGTTATTGGAAGTTAATTCTCAGAGACAAGTGTCAAGACCTTAGACTATCGGTTATTTGGCAAGTAGAAGACCGTTGCTGCTTTTTAATACGTGTCACACTTAGAAATTTGACACCTCAATTAGGCTTGTAAACGTGTTAAAATCCTGTGAAGTGTCCGTTAGGATAAGAATCTATAAATAGGCAGAATTTCAATGTAACAAGGGTTGAATTTCATTTTACTGAAACTCTCTGAAGACACCCAACGTCTAAAATCAGAAACGACTAAGAGGTTACAAAGGAGATTGTCCAGTATGTGTATCCATACCAACTTTTCATTAATGCAATTTACAATTTTGCAATTTTCTTCTCTTTGATTACTTTATGTATTTAACTTTCTGCAACTTTTTCTTTGCTTTTATTTAATTTTTGCATTTAAATTCCTGCACTTTATCTTCAGTTCTTTGTTTTTTTACTTTCATTTCTTTCTCATTTTCAAATCTTTGTTTTTATTTCTTTTTTCTCTTTGAAATTCTGTTTCATTCTGCAAATTGATTTTTCGAACTCATTCTTTTGAAGAAATCAGTTATTCAAAATTATGTCACTCTTTGAATGCAATTTCTGAGTAAACCTGATTCTAAAAAGAACCTTTCAGAATCAGTTATTCACATGGACGCCAAAGTAATATGCCTGGAATATTCATTGCACATCGTGTTATTTGAATGCACAAAATTGCACAGAACAATTTAACAATAAAAAGAAGGTGGGGGTGGGGAAGTCTCTGTTTTTACTAAATTATGGAGTCTCAATTATTATTGTTATATATTGTAAGATAATGAAATTTGGAGTGACGAGTGCACTCTTTTTGTAGACCAGTGATTGGGTTACGTCTTTGATTATAACATGTGGCCCCTCTAGGTGTACCAAAAATCTTGAGCATAAAGTCATCAATCACTTTACATTATAAAATAGGCTAAAGTGCCCATCTTAATTGCACTTAATCCAAAACCAATCAACTTGATTCTCTTAAAGAAAAAGAGGGATTAAGTTTGTACTTTGTTTGATTAAAGAAAGTGACGTATTCATTGCCCATTAAAAGTTATGGACATATTTTCATCACAGACATATTTTTTAAAATGTTAATCTTCATTTTGAATTACTATGAATAAAGAATCCAAAACTAAAAAAAAAATTAAATTAAAACATTGCCAGTATATATAAATAGATATCACTTTAATTAATTAATGTATTATTATATTATTTATTGTCAAACATAATAAATAGAGAAGTGCTAGCAACACACTCTTTTGAACACTCTCCCCAACACACTCTATATGATTGGTTAAAATTCACATGGGTCCCACCACTTGAGAGTGGGGCACACGAATTTGGTGGGACCCATGTGAATTTTAACCAATCACATGGAGTGTGTTGGAGAGAGTGTTCAAAAGAATGTGTTGCTAGCACTCCTCTAATAAATAATAAAATCACACGTATATTAAAAAAATTTATTTAATAGTATATTAAAATAAAACTCTTTCATTAAAAGAAATTCATTAATTAAACTTCTATTGAATGATCATAAAGAAGAGAGCATAACATTCATTGCTTGATCAAAGATTTTCGTATCTATCATTTGCCAGCTAATACTGTAACTGCATCTAAAAATGCCATAAGAGAAACAAAAGGACGGTATTGCCCATAGTCGATCATAGGTCCATCCGCGGGTGTTGCATTGGCCCATAGTTTGTGTATATATATGCATTTTTTGTGTATCATTCGTTTCATAGGATTGAGTGTGCATCTATATAGTGTAGCTCTACATCTAATTCACTTTAACGTAATTTTAAAACGTAGATTAAAATCTACAATATATCTTAATGTTAAGAGAAAAGAAAGGGAAAAGATAAAAGTGATGTGATAAATATTGTGACAGAAAATAAAAAATAAACTAAGACATAAGATGCATGTGAAAATTAGAATGTAAAAAATTAAAGATGTTGGCTCATAAGACATTTTAAAGTTTACTGCATCATCATGAGATGTTATCATTGTTAATTTAATTTCACATTTTGTTATTAGAATTCTCTTTATTTTTCTTTTCATTTCCTTATTCCTTAGACAAGATTTTATTTTTCTTTTTAGATCCTTATTTCTTAGACAAGATATCATGTTAGCCTAAATTTATGTTTTTAAAGTGATTTCGTGTGAAATCAAAAACACTATAAATCATGTGCAAGTTTGATTCACATGTATATAAGATTAGTTTTGACTTTTGGTGAGTTTGGTATTTGCATCAACGCTTCATTGAGTCGTGGATGATGATATAACTAATATTTTGTTTGGTTTAAATAGAATTAATTTCATAGAATTGACTTTAAATTAATTTCGTCCCATGCACTTTGTAAAGCGAGCATCACCCATCTACAATTATTGATTTCAGAATCAATTTTATCCAATTATAAACTAAATGGACACTAAATTGTAGTTAAAGGAAACGATTTTGACAAACAAGCAACTAAAAAGGCATCTCATATACTAGAATAACCCAAAAAAAGGGGCAAATATTTACATAAATATATAATTATACTCGATAATATATAACCCTTATGGTTTTGAAAAAATCAAATATTTTCCAAAACCGTTCCTATTTTCCCCAAAAATAGTACCAAAACCCCCCTCACCCTTTTATAATTTTTATCTACTTTTAATAAATTACATATACAGATTACGACAACTTAGACAAGTTTTTGTCTTTAATTTTTACCGAGATCGTATTATGATTAATTTACTTAGTTAATCAGGGTGGTTTATTCTGTCATGACCATGGTGTTACATGTCCATGCAGGGGATGATGAGAAAGGTTGTTGTTGCAATTGTTGCAAAACCAAAATTTGAGTGAAATTGGACAATTTTTGGCGGAGAAAGGTTCGCTCGGACCGGAGCCATTCGTTTTCGGTTCGTATGCGGTCACAGTGATGCAAGATGAACTGCAATCGGTTGTTTAGTTCCCTGTTTTCGATCCTACACTTGTTCAACTGGTTCCGTAGGTTCTCTAGGTGCCTCTGTTTACGCATCCTTGACCTCCGGGCCGATTCCCGGTTCGATATCATGCGACGCCGCTTTCGCTCGTCCATAACAGACACATCCCGGTTCGGTTCGTCAGGGTCCGGTTTAGGCTTCTCATGGGTTTGGTTCGGTTCATCAGAACCGGAACTCGAGGTAACCGGTTTGGGGTCGTTGGTGGGTTCAAGGATGCTGGAAAAAAGGTCATGGCAATCCCACGGCGTGAAACTGCCGGCGAAGGCTGAGAATGGGTTTCCGAAGAGAGGGTCGGAGGGAGGGAGAGCAGAGAGCATGGTTGGGGAGGCAGAGTGACAGGGTTTTTGTTAATTAGTGGGTGGTGGAGGAGAGGAGGGAGAAAGGGAAGAAACGCAGCGTAGGGTGCCCTTATTTATGGACGAGTTCGTGGGGTCAAATTGTGAAATTAAGCTGATTTAGTAAGGGTGTTTTAGTCAAATACTGTGTGTTCCTTGCATGGCTTTTGAGTCATTTGCCACTATGGTTGTGGGGCCCATGGGTCACATTAGCTTTTTTTCAAGTTGGGGTATAGATGGGTGGGTCCCTCGTACTCGTAGATATTGGTTCATATTTTTTAAGCTTCGTCACGAAGGTAAAACGGAGATTACCATAAACCAACGGGATTCACTAAAGCGTCAATGGTTTTTTAATACACTGTAGAAGGGATGTGGGACTACAGTTACAACTTAATGTTACAGCTTTTTTTTACTAAAAGTGAAGTTCTTTGAGTGTCACATTGTCTATAGAAGCCTTAACCTGTCTTTACCCTATCAACTAATTTTTAGGATTGAGTTAGATCGGTAAAAAAAATTCAATGTTAATAAGACCCATAATAGAATAATTTTTTTTTTCTAAAAAAAATTGGGGTGTTTGTAAGTCTAATAGGCTCACAAACTTGATAAATCTGACCTATTCCGATAAAAAAAACCATGTTGATTTGAATAGACAGGCCTCGAGTCATATATTTTCATATGTGAGATCCAATTTTAATTTTAATTTTTATGAATATTTTAAAAAATTTAAAAATGTAAATATATCTATAATCTAAAACTTTCTTCCTGATATTTAGGTTGGTCTACTAGTTTAAAGTTTTTTACAAAATACAAAGCAACCTAATTCAAAATTCAGTGATGGATTAAGATATTTTTACGTCAAAACTCCACCCGACCCGTGATACCCTTAAATAAAATAGAAACGTGCTTAGTTTATCATGGCGTTTGAGTGTGTGAAAGGACCATGCGTGTCCAATGATTAGGAGGTTTGGTGACATGGGCCAACGTTCTGTTACAGTCTTACTGTAATAATTAGTAGCAGTATTGTGCTGAGTTATTGACAATTTGACATGGCCAATTATATTTGGTTTGTGTTTTTATTTCTTATTTTTATTTTTTATTTTTGTTTTTTAAAATTTTATAAAATAAAAATTAGAAATGTTGGAAATAAATTTTTTCCGTTTTCAGTATTTCCAGTTTTTTTTATAAAATTTTAAAAAACAAGAAATAAAAAATAAAAATAGGAAATGAAAATACAAATAACACAAGCGCAAGTAACTCAACTCGTGTTTACACTCTTATAGTTAGAGTTGAAAATATAAATTAAATTAAAATCCTTATTTAAATGAGTTGATAAGTTAAAAAGTTAATTTAATAATAATTTAAAATATATAAAAAACAATAAATAAATACAAAAATGATATTTTAACATAATAGTTTAGAGTGTGTTTATTATAATAGTTTAGACTGTTTATTGACATTCTTTCTAAGCTTATTTATAGTCTATATTTAAGTATAGTTTGTAAGTTTGTGCGAATAAAATAAAATTATTTTCCATTCGTTAATAGTTCATTTTCATAAGCCACTGTTGTAGCTTATAATTTAGAATTTATTTTTTCTTTTCTTTTATGTTTACCCTCAATAATTTAATAAAATTCTTCCTTTCCTTTGCATTATTATATAAAAAAATAATGTCAAAATATTAATTATTAAAATTCAAAAGTTAAAATATTAGTAAAGATAAGTATTTCAACTATTATTTGATTTTTACTATTTTTAGATTTTTCATATAATAATATTTTATTTTAGTTATTAAATTAATTAAAGAAATGATTTATTTATAAAATTTCTAATATAAAAACAAAAAAAATTTAAAAACAAGTTTCCAAAACACCTAAAAATAGTTTTAAAATTTTAATTTTTAAAAACTTAAAAATAGTCACACTTTTCAAAACTATTATTAAAAATTGTTGATCAAATAAGATTTTCAATTTTTTGTCTTTTAAAATAAAAAACTATTTTTAAAATTGTAAACAAATAAACCCTTAATTTCTCCGTGAACAAATCTAATTCTCTTTCTGGTTAGGAGAAAATTGAGATAAACAAAGTTGGCTTGTTCAATATGAGTTGATTTTTTTTTTATTTTAATTCATCCTTATAGATTAATCATAAATAAACTTTTCGTTGTATTTTTAGTGGAAAGCTAGTTCTTTATTGAATCATGACATCAGTGGTGAAAGCTCAGTAAATTAATACTACTACAGGTGAGTGACGTACCATTAACAATTTTTAATTTATTCTAAACATTAAATCCATCATCATTTAAATTAGGAAAACTACATTTCTATACTAAAAATTGGTATATGAAGGGTAGAGAAGAGAACTAAAAAGAAAAAATGATATTGAAAGAGAAAATAAAAAAAAATGTGATAAATGATACGATGAGAAAGAAAAAAAAAAGATAAAAAATGAAGTGTAAATATAATTGAATGTGGAAAAATTAATTTGTTTAAGCACAAGTGGTTTTATTTGGTTTGCGGCTTTTCCGCCTTTGCGCTCAGCCACATATATGTCCGAGACTCCGAGTGGGAGGTTACCAATGAGGATTAGGAGGTATGATATGAATTAATAAAAAATAGTGAAATCTGATATTCATAAATGAGAGCAATAAAGAAATATAATTTTAAAGAAAAGAGACATTTTATTAAATCTAATTATTAATACCAAAGAGTTGTGGCTCAGTCGACAACATAGACCGAGATTGTGGGAAGAGCCCCGAGTTCGATCCCCACTGATCCCCACTAAACACATTCTTCGGGAGGGGTGGAGAGTCTTAAATGTGACTAAGCCCCGAATAGGATTGACCCTGGTAATAGGGGATACCTATAGTTTACACAAAAAAATCTAATTATTAATTAAAAATAATATATCAATAAATATAATTTTATAATTTTTAATATTTTAAATTGAAAATACTATATATTATTCTTTTATATATCAGCAAAAAATTATTCTTAATAATATATTTATTAAATTTCTCAATATGAACATGATGATATATATTTAAGATAATTAATTTTTATATTGAGTTTATCAAAATTAAAAATATATCCACTTAATCATTAAAATAAACAAATTAAAATTATTGATATAAAGGTTAGCCAAGATCCATTAGGTTCGATAAAAAGATTAATAAATAAATCAAATGTCCAATATCCATTTATTTATAGTATTGAACATAAGAATATTTAAAAATTGATTTTTTATGTGTTTATAGCATTTTTATGTTTTAAATATAATAAATACTTTTTTATATAAAAATTTCATTTTTAATGTTTTTATTCAGGATTGATATTATTAAGGTTGATCTTATTTAAACCATTAAAAACTTCATTTTTCATTAAGATCATATATCAGTAGAGGTGAGCAAAACCCGGCCCGTCCCAACCCAAGCTATTCAAGTCGGGTTAGACCCTGTCCCACATGAAAGATTAGGGTTTAATCGGGTCTCATTCAATAACCCGGTATCGGGTTGAGGACAGGTTCGGGTTAATCTTCGGGTTACCCAACCCGTCCCATATATGTATATATATAATATATAACATTTATAATTTTATATTACTTAAAGGTTTAACATCATTTTAACTTTCTAGAGATTTTTTAATTTAACGTTTCTCTATGATAGAGACTCTATCTGCTATTAAAACACATTTCATACATAAAGTTATATAATAATATAGTGATATTTTTCTCATAACAATATTTGAAAGTTCATCAGAAAGTAAAATATTATGATTTAGAGTTTGTGGACGGGTTTCTTCGGGTTGTGGACGAGTTCGGGTTTCAATTAGTCTTATACATTTTCGGGTTTCTTCGGGTTTATGGACGAGTTCGGATCTGAAAATTTGGTCTAATAAAAAGTTAGGGTCGGGTATGGGACGGACAAAACCCGTCCCATGCTCACCCCTACATATCAGTACTGGTGTTTCTTTTTATTATTAATTAATATTTAAGAACCACAAATATCAGTTATCTTAATTAATAATTAGACACTAATTAAGAAGGACTAATATAGCTGATATTGTAGTTGTTAGTAATAATAATAAATTAAAATAAAATTTTTGCATTGACTCAATCTGTTTACTGTTAAATTTTTTAAGGTTATATTTAGAAACTTCCTCCATTGATAACTCATAATAAGAAACTCTTTTGTTCAAACATGCATTGTAATGATCAGCGAACGAGAGTGGCGACTATCATTGACTAAAGATGTATACCTAATACAATTTATATATGCACGCGTGATTTAAGATTAAATCTAGTATAGTATTTTATAACTCTTTATGTCGTGCGCACACAATTAGGTGCGCAACTATTCTTTCAAATAATTCTTTTTTATCCACTTTCTGACCCAGTGTTAAAGAAATCAGCATTGCTAATTGCAATATCTGAAATATTTCATAAAAAAGCAGCGTTGACAAAATATGCTGCATTTTCAACTACAAATTGTTTTATCAATGTTATTTTTATAGTTAAATTAAGAGTAGATTACACAATCTTAAATTACACTATCCTCTTTTCTTATTAAAAAACCTACACTTATCTCTCATAGATCGATGAATATGTATTATGTTTTAATCCACTTAAATATAAATAAACCTTTTATAGTGGTGGTGAATAATTACCAATCAATCTCTTAATGAATTTTTTCTTCTCTACATGTAACCAATAATTAATTTTAGGACCGTAGTAGAAAAGAAATTTGAAATTACAATTGTATCAATTTTAAAATTTTACCAAAATTTTTATTTTATTTCTTAATGTCTTATTATTGATAGTTGAGGTTCAAGATTAATTATATACTAATGATATCGAAAATTACAAATATATCAAGAAATAAATGTCCATAAGAGCCTGTTTTAGATTAAAATGAATTAAATTGTAACACATACTCATCTCTTAGGGGAGGAGTACTGTAATTTAAACTTCTTTTAGGGGAGGGGAGTGTAATTTACTCTTAAACAAAATTTATGAATTTAGTCGATATAAAACTTTTTTTACAATAACATTGTATATTTATTAAACTCTAAATTTATATATATATATATATATATCTTATACATACTTATTTTTAAAAAAAAAAAGAGATAAAAACGGGAAAATGATAGTTTCCCTTTTATTTTCTTATAATTGAAAGTCATAAATAAAAAATGTAAAAATTAGATCAACCAATGGGGAGGTTACTTAAAGCATTTGCTCTAACCTCCCCATTAATTAGAAGGTCTCTCTATATATATCATATATATTAATAATTTTTTATATTAAATTTTAAAATATTGTTAATTATTAATATTTTAAAAAGATTATTAATTATTAGTTGATATAGATGATATTTAAAAATAAACATTTTTTTATAAAAAAAATACACTACTCAACCTACCTCTTTTTTTTTTTTTTTAGAAAATGATTCATAATTTTATATAATTAGGCTTTTTATCTTTGGTAAAAATTAAAGTGTCGTCAGAGTTTTTTTCTTTTTTTTTTTTTACCAGAGAAGTTACAAAGATGAAAATATTTTACGATCGAACAGCTAACATAAATGAAGTTTCTGTTGTAATTTTAACATATATACGTGTGTGCGCTGGACGCACGTATATTTATTATATGGGTATATACAGGTCCGCATTTGAGGCATGCAATCATCGTGAAAATAAAGCCTCCCATAGTTGTAAGCTAGGGAATCTATAGGTTACTAGAATAGTCATATGAGTTGTGAAAGAAAGTTGCGAAAGAATGATATACGTTAGCGCTAAAAGGTAAGGAAAGAAGAAAACCACAAAAGTAACGTATATGCTCTCAAGTTTTTTTTTCAAGGTTGCTGCTTTAGAAATGGTTGGCATGTATGTAAATATATATGTACTGGTCCAAATATTTAATTATGGTATGTTTGTGAATTAAATTTTGGAAAGGGAGTGAGGGAAGAGAATAATTTATTGGAAGCTTTTCCTCCCTTTATGTTTGTGAATTTTATGTATTTTACTGTTACGGTCTAAACCTAAGGCCCAACAGCTGATATGGCCCACACGCTATATTATTATCATATCCATAAATATATAATAATATCCACGCAAAATATAACCATATCTGCAATTATATCTGCAATTATATCTGCAATATCTCAAATATGATTATGACATCTATAATTATATGATTACACCTGCATACTTATTCCTTTTATGCAAAGGCCCACTTACTATATTTATACAGGGAAAACCCCTATATATAGAGATGACTGACAGATCATCAGGTACGCAATCTCACTCAGTTAATCCCTTTGACTGTTTTACATATCTAACTTGGGCGTCGAAGTCCCTTTGCAGGTACACCCCCCGGGGTTCAACTCGGATTCAAGCCTCCGCAACCCGGATTCGGATTCGACTTCTCTCCTGCTGACTCAGACCCAGGTTCGAGTTCTGTACTAGAACATTTGGCGCTAGAAGGAGGGTCTCCCCCTATCCAGCATGACAGTCACCACCCGTCGTCAGCTAACCCGGTCCCGTCCTCAGCCAACGCCCGAAGGCTGGGTAGAGGATCTCGAAGCCGAAGACGGCTTAGTTGAGCAAGAAGGAACTTCACATCCTCTAGTCGAAGTCGAACGCCACGGAGAAAACAATCAACCCGACCCCCGAGACGAAGTGATTCGGCACCTTGAAGCCCAAATCAGAGAACTCCGGGATCAACGCACGAAGGCGGCCGAAGATCCGGCCGTGAATCATATTAAGGAGCGTCTCAGGCACCTGGAGCGCAATATAAACCCTCAACTCACCATCCAATCCCGTCCCGCATCAGACAGAGACCACGAGGAAGTCCAGCAGCAAAGGGTTGCAGGCCAACCAGCTCCCTTCAGACACCCTTTCTCTGAGAGATTTGTCCGGGTCGAAATACCTGAGCAGTACAGAAGGGCACTCCCCATTGAATCCTTTAATGGCACAACGGACCCGGTCAAACATCTAGATGCCTTCACCAATGAGATGCTCTTCATCGGAGCCCCCGAGACTATCATCTGTCGTTCCTTCCCCAGAACGTTGAAGGGAGAAGCTTTAGCATGGTTTAAAACTCTCCCATTGGGTTCCATTGACACCTGGGATGATATGCAACATACCTTCTTGGGGCGATTCACAATCTCCACTGAGATCCCCAGAGATCAGTTCACACTAGCAAAAGTCAAGCAGACTAAAGACGAGCCGCTTAGAAGTTTCTTAGCCCGATTCTACAAGGAATGTGCTCTGATCCCAGATCTGGCCGAGAACGTTCAACTCGTATGCGCCGTGTCGGCTCTTTTGCCGGGCTCCCCCTGGCCGTTTTCCCTATCAGAAGAACCGGCCCGATCCATGGAACAGTTTCGACAATGATCACACAAGTTTGTGGGACGAGAGGCTCATTTGGCCGTTGCCGCCAAGCAGGACAAAGACCAAGGATCAGGTCGAGATTCTTATCAGGACCGGCATAAAGGGAAAGACAAAGGGCACCACCAGGACCAGCGTCGGCACCCAAAAGGCCGATACAATAACTATTCATCCTTGAACACAAACCCGGGAAAGATCCTGAAAGAAGTGATGCACACCGAGTTTGCAGATATACCAAAGCCCCCACCCCTCAAGGCTTCAGCTCAAAAGGATAAAACTAAATATTGTTCTTTCCATGAAGGATATGGGCACAACACTGATGAATGCATCCAGTTGCGAGACCTCATTGAGCAGCTTATCCGGGATGGCCGACTCGGCCGATATGTGAAGAAGAACCGGTCCCAAGGAGGATACAAGAAAAATGACGAACAGAAGAGATCATCCAGCCCTGATGGGGGAAAAGACAAGAAGCGAAAGCGTTCTGCATCCCCCAAGAAAGATGACAGCAAAGAAGACAAACCCGACTCCAGCACCACACCAAGGGTGAGGATAAACATGATTTCAGGAGGATTCGCTGGAGGAGGATTGTCGAACAACTCTAGAAAAAGGCACCTGCGCGAAGTCTACAATGTCGAAGGGGCCGAGTTGAAGACAGTAGCCCAAAGACCCCCAAACCCGGTCATCACCTTCTCAGATGAGGATTTCTTTGATGACGTGGTTGATCACGATGATCCCTTCGTGATACGTTCCCTAATAGGAGATGGAGATGTCAGACGCGTGTTTGTTGACCAAGACAGCTCAGCCGACATTCTTTTATACAGGACCTACACCCAATTACTCTTGCCGCCAGAATCACTACTCCCCTACTCAGGTGATCTAGTAGGCTTCTCAGGAGAGAGAATTCAGCCTAAAGGATTCCTCCAAACCACACTCTGGGTCGGCTCTGAGGTCGATAACAAAGCCGTCTCAGCCAAGTTCCTCATAGTTGACTGCCCCAGCTTATACAACGCCATTCTCGGCCGCCCCTCCTTGAACGCTCTAGGAGCGGTTATCTCCACCAAACACCTGGTGATGAAGTTCCCTGGCCGAGACGGGAAGGTGATCACGGTTCAAGGAGACAAATTTGAAGCAAGAAAGTGCTACAACGCTGCCCTCACCACTGCACCCACATCTCAACTAGAGAAGACAGTCCCCAGAGGCCAAGTCCACATGATCGGTCTCGACCCTAGAGCCGAGACGGATTCCAAGAGATGGGAGAGAATTGAGCTAGCTGCAAAAACTAAACCATTCCAAATTGGAGTTTCAGCAGAACAGACGACCAAAATCGGCTGTGATATGGATCCCACCATGGAAGACAGATTGAAATCCCTACTCTCAAGAAATTCAGACTTGTTTGCATGGACTTCAGCTGACATTTCGGGTATTGATCCCGACTTCTGCTCTCATAAACTCTTTGTCGACCCTAGCGCCAAGCCGGTCGCCCAGAAGAAAAGGAAAATTGGCCTTGAAAGACAACAGGCTGCTAACCAGCAGGTAGAAGAACTCCTCCAAGCCAAATTCATCAGAGAATGCAAGTATGTCACCTGGCTATCCAATGTCGTCTTGGTGAAGAAATCAAACGTCAAGTGGAGAATGTGCGTGGATTACACAGACTTGAATAAAGCCTGCCCCAAGGACCCTTTCCCACTTCCCAACATCAACCAGTTGGTTGACAACTTATCAGGATACCGCTGGCTCTCCTTCATGGATGACTACTCAGGTTACAACCAGATTCCCATGGACCAGGACGACGAAGAGAAGACGGCCTTCATCACTGACAAAGGAATCTACTGTTACGCCATGATGCCGTTTGGTCTGAAGAATGCCGGAGCCACATACCATAGAATGATGACAAGAGTCTTTGGTGATGTAATGGGGAGTGTAGTGGAAGTTTACATAGATGACATCATAGCAAAGACGGCTAAAGGAAACGACCACATAGCCGACTTGGAGCTAGTCTTTGACCGCCTCAGGAAGCACAACATGAGACTTAACCCCCTTAAGTGCTCTTTTGGAGTTCCTTCAGGCCATTTTTTGGGTTTTCTCCTCACCAGCAGAGGAGTGGAAGCGAACCCGGACAAGTGCAAAGCCGTGTTGGACATGAAAAGCCCAACCAGCATCAAGGAGATACAACAGCTTAATGGAAGGATCACAACCCTCAGTCGATTCATCCCCAAATCGGCTACAACCTCCCTCCCCTTTTTTCAGCTCCTTCGCAAAGGAAAATCCTTCACTTGGACAGACAAATGTGAGGCCGCTTTTCAGCAGCTAAAACAGACACTGGCAAACCCACCGATCCTAGTGAAGCCGGCCCAAGGAGAACATCTGTATCTCTACATCTCTGTAACCAACCAAGCCATAAGTTCAGTCTTGGTTAAAGAAGATGGGCGCACCCAACTCCCCATTTACTTCATCAGTAAATCCCTCCAGGGAGCCGAGTTGAGATACCAGAAGCTGGAGAAAGCCACCTTAGCTGTATTGATCACTGCCAGGAGGTTGAGACACTATTTCCAAGGGCACAGAGTCACAGTCAGAACCGACTTACCCCTCAGACTCGTCCTTCACAAGCCGGACCTCTCGGGGCGTATGACTGCTTGGGCCTTGGAGTTATCAGAATTTGATATACACTTCGAGGGACGCAATGCCCTCAAGAGTCAAATTCTAGCTGATTTCGTTGCTGAAATGACACCCCCCTGAAGATTCACCTACTGCTGAATGGACCGTCTTCGTTGACGGCTCTTCCAACAAGAAGGGCGCTGGAGCCGAGATAGTCCTGGAAGGACCTGATGGAGTCTGCATCGAGAAATCTCTGAAGTTTGAGTTCCAAACCTCAAACACCCAGGCCGAGTATGAAGCATGCATTGTCGGCCTCCTGATGGCAAAGGAAGTAGGGGCTAGAAAGGTCCTCGTATGCAGTGACTCCCTGTTGATGGTATCCCAAATTAAAGGGGAATATCAAGCCAAAGAACCACTACTGCAAAGGTATCTGGAGAAGGTCAAAGTATCGAGCGAAAATACCAGAGCCGATATCCTTTCCAGACTTACAAGCACCAAGAAACTTGGGAACAACAAGTCTGTCCTCCAGGAAGTCATCTCGACCCCACGAATATCAGAACCATCCCTGCTACAGATAGAGGAAACCAGCTCATGGATGACACCCATCAAGACTTACATCCTGATGGGCACACTCCCTATGGAGGAAAAGGAAGCGAGAAAACTGAGACGACTAGCCTCCCACTTCACAGTCATCCAAGACAGATTGTACAAAAAGGGGTTCTCTACCCCTATCGTCAAATGTGTTGATGACAAAGAAGCCAAGTATGTATTAGCCGAGTTACATGAAGGCAGTTATGGAAATCACCAAGGAGGTAGAACACTCGCAAAAAAGGCCCTGAGAGCCGGATACTACTGGCCGACTTTAGCCCAAGACTCCATGGACTATGCTAAAAAGTGTGAAACTTGTCAGAAGAATGCTTCCATCCACCACCAACCTTAATCTGAGTTGACAACCATGACGGCCCCCTGGCCTTTCCATCAGTGGGGAATTGACATACTCGGCCCCTTCCCCCAGCTCCAGGGAAAGTCAAGTTCCTAGTAGTAGTAGTAGATTATTTCACCAAGTGGATTGAAGCAGAACCCCTTGCCACAATAACCTCAGCCAAAGTACAGAAATTCTTTTACAAGAATATCGTCTCAAGGTTCGGGATCCCTCACTCCGTGATCACGGACAACGGGACACAATTCACTGATAAAAAGTTCAAAGAACTGCTATCAGACCTGAAGATCAAGCATCACTTCACTTCAGTGGAACACCCACAAACTAATGGCCAAGCTGAGTCCGCGAATAAGGTAATCCTCAAGGCCCTTAAACGCAGGTTGGAAAACGCCAAAGGCAACTGGGTGGAGCAACTCGACCATGTACTCTGGGCATACCGCACCACCCCACAGTCTTCCACCAATGAAACTCCATTCCGGCTCACTTTCGGAACTGAAGCTCTCATCCCAGTTGAGATTGGGGAGCCGAGTTGGAGGGTACAGAAATTCACCAAAGAATCAAATGACAAGGCAATTTTGGAAGAACTTGACTTTTTGGATGAGACCCGGGCCATAGCTCATGTCCGGGAATTAACCTTGAAGGAGCGTCTCACAACACGACGCAACACAAAGGTAATGGCCAGAAGCTTCCAGCCCGGAGACCTTGTTCTGCGCAGAGCCGACATTGGCAACAAGAATGTAGCCCAGGGGACATTGGCAGCAAACTGGGAAGGTCCCTACAGAGTCGTCGCGGCGACCGGGAACAGAGCATATAAGATAGAAACGCTTGAGAAGAAAGCTGTACCCAGATTCTGGAATGCAGACAAGCTCAAGACCTATTACTCCTAAGTTATTTTCCTATTGTTTATTTAAACCGGATGCAAAGAGCATTTCGGCCCCATAGTAATAAAGTCGGATACGAAGAGTATCCCGACCCAATTCTAATAAAACGTAGTTGCGACGAGCAACCTGCTTTCTACTATTCCTCATTTATCTTCTACTATACCGGACACTTAAAAGGTTCGAGACAAGTGCGTTACAAGCGTATCAACGTTAAAAGCGCAAAATTTAACCAAGTTATGAATATAACGAATTGGTTCGAGACAAGTGCGTTACAAGCGTATCAACGTTAAAAGCGCAAAATTTAACCAAGTTATGAATATAACGAATTGGTTCGAGACAAGTGCGTTACAAGCGTATCAACGTTAAAAGTGCAAAATTTAACCAAGTTATGAATATAACGAATTGGTTCGAGACAAGTGCGTTACAAGCGTATCAACGTTAAAAGCGCAAAATTTAACCAAGTTATGAATACAACGAATTGGTTCGAGAAGAGCGCATTACAAGCACAATTAACATAAAAGCGCAGAATAAAAAAACGATTCGAGACGACTTGGTTGAGGGCGCAAAACAAAACATGCCAAAGCACAGATGGAACACAACAAATTTGTCTTAACCAAATCATTACAAAAACTTTCATTACAAACGAAAGAAAATTACAAGAGGTCACCCAGTGTACGGGCTGACTTCCTCCCCAGAAACAACATCAACATAGATCTTCTTTTCCATGTCGACCCGACAAATATTCCCCTCAAAGACCTCATACTTGGATGACGTCCCTTCAACGTTCAAGCCGGGATTGAGCACCCCCAACTGCGCCACAACATTCCTGAATGACGCATTGCTAATCTCCTGAGAGAGCTTCACAAGGCTAGCCTTTTCTTCATTAAATTTGGCTTGAGCCTTCTTCAAGTTCTCCTTGAGGAGTTCAGCAACAGCCTCATCAGTCATTCCGGACGCAGGTGGAGCCAACTGCAGCTTCTCCAAGTCGGCCTTCAACCTATCCACCTCAGCCTCCAAGGTCTTGTTCTTACCTTTCACGGACTTGTACCAACCCTTGTATTTTATTTTCTCCTTCTTCTCAGCGCTGACGGCCTCTTGAGCAATCTTCAAATCCTCCAAGGCCTTATCCCTCTCAGCCGTCCGGTATTCCAAGTCAGCCGCCATCCGCTCAGAAGCCGGGATGACATCCAACCTCAAATGCCTCATGTAAGAAGCGTGTTGAAGGCATTGATGCTCGATATCCATCAAACCCTCAAGCTGCGGCACACTCTTATGAACCGATTTCAAGAAAGGGTTGTATAGGATGTGATCCAACTCAGGAGTGTCCAGATCAACGTCTGAACCATACAGGTTCAAACCGGACTCTTCTGAGGACTCGTCTACCCTGGCCCTCTTACCTTTTTTCTTGGTGTTTTTCTTCCTCTGCACCTGAGGCTGCTCCTCCCCACCGCTACCAGGCTCAGTCCGGACGACATCTGCATTAATGACAAGTTGATCCCCTGTGTCATCACCACCGCCGGTCCGGGTAAAGTCCATGTCAACCCGGACCTCATCGTTGTTAACTTGTGCATTTTGCAAAGCCCTCAGTTGTCTCAAAGCCGCAGAGGCCATCGAAGCTGCAAAAATAAAACCAAATGATTAGCCGAGATACGGAGAAAGAGAACAACTCGTAAATACTTAAAATAAATCTCACCAATTCTAGATCCAACATTATGAGTCGGACCATCTAATATTTTCTTAGAGGAAAACAACCCACATTCCTCAACTGACTCCTTCAGCAAATCCCTCACTACCAAGTCTTGAGGGGACAGATCCGATTCAGAAAACTCAAATGCGGACAAGTTCATGTCATAATGTCGGCTGTCCCAATAGATGCTAAAACGCAGCTCATGGGAAGATCGGTCCTCCCAAAACGGCTTCACCCCTTTGACCGCCTGTATTTGGAAGAACTCCTGTTTAAAAGTAATGCTTCCCCTCTTAGCCGACTCACAGAATGGAGTTATTAATTTTCGATCTTTGTACCCCCTAAAAGAGATCCAACTTTTCAGAGTCTCTTTCTTTTTCCCTGGGGGTGGTTTCTTAACACTATGAAGTAATAAAAAAATAACTTTATAGAAGGCGTGAAGCCGAACTCGGTCAAAATCAACTCGAAGCACCTGATGAAGGCCCACGAGTTAGGATGCAGTTGCGAAGGCGCACACCGCAAAAACTGTAGCATCCGTTCTTCAAATTCGGTGAACGGAAGCCTCAATTTCACTTTTGAATGATAAAAATCGTAAGTGTATAAAAAAGGTGTATTGGTCTCAGAAAGATGGCATACTCGACCCCCTCGGGGATGGAGCACCACATTGTACAAATCCTTCATCTCGGCTGAACCAAACACCTCCAAATCAAATAAACGTTCCTGGAAATGCTCCGGACAGCCGGGTCTATATACAGAACAGGTACCAAGAACCTTTGGATCTACCCACTGATACCTATCAGCCCACAGGGGCACGAAGTAATCATCACGGGGCTCAGCCATTTCAACACCTATAGAGGTAATTGTGTAGCAACTACCCTCATCAGAACTGGGACGACTAGTACTCGACTCATCAAAGATGCTATCATATGAATCCGTCTCGGATTTTACTAATTTGTTATCATTTTCAACTCGAACTTCCCCCCAAAGGTCATATTTCTTCGTCTTAATACCGAAATTACTTTAGGACTTAAATCCTCATTATCCCCACAGGACGACCGACTCCGTGATACCCACGACTCGAGTCTCCCAGATAACACCTCCAAAGAATCACTCATTTGACAAATGAAGCGAAGTTGAAAATGAACTTCTCCACCCCCTATTTATAAGGCCGAAAAGGCCCATTACCGCTTTGGCCCAGGAAGTCGAACCGTCGCGACCCAATACTAAAGCGACACGTCACCTGGTATTCGAAGCGTCGCAAGAACCTGAAACATTTCAGAAAAAGCGAAACGTCGCAACGGTATGTCAGAACAGGGACCCATCCCGGCACAGGGGAGGTAATCATAGTTCAACTCGAACCTGGATATCTAATGGTAAACGCATCTCGAATCGTCGCACCACCAAAGAAGCATTAATATCTCAACCCACGAGAATCATTCCAAATGGCCCCGAGCGCCGGTTCGAGACGCCAGAGTTCCATCCCGAACCAAAAAGACAAGGTCAACGCTTCGTCTCGAACCATGACACAAAAAGACGGTCAACGTTGCATACGCCACAAAGTCGTCCAGGCCCTCAAGTGCCGTCTCGAACAAGTCATGTACATTTAAGCTCAAAGTCAACTTTTAAAGTTGAAAAGAGCTGGGGGGGCTTCTGTTACGGTCTAAACCTCAGGCCCAACAGCTGATATGGCCCACACGCTATATTATTATCATATCCATAAATATATAATAATATCCACACAAAATATAACCATATCTGCAATTATATCTGCAATATCTCAAATATGATTATGACATCTATAATTATATGATTACACCTGCATACTTATTCCTTTTATACAAAGGCCCACTTACTATATTTATACAGGGAAAACCCCTATATATAGAGATGACTGACAGATCATCAGGTACGCAATCTCACTCAGTCAATCCCTTTGACTGTTTACATATCTAACTTGGGCGTCGGAGTCCCTTTGCAGGTACACCCCCTCGGGGTTCAACTCGGATTCAAGCCTCCGCAACCCGGATTCGGATCCGACTTCTCTCCTGCTGACTCAGACCCAGGTTCGAGTTCTATACTAGAACATTTACAAAGTTTTTTCTTCCTCTTTACCCCACCCTTCTCCCTCCAATCATTTTCTTTTCCTATTCTCTAAACTCATAAACACACCCTTACTGAATGGGATAGCCGGCTGATATACAACAAACCACGAATAAAAGGTTGGTGTTTTCTTTCTTTAATTTTGTTAAGTATATGAATTCTCTCACTTAACTCTACCTCTATCTCTTTTCTCTCTGTACGTACTCCTTCCCCAAGAAACGTTTTAGCAATTAGTTCTTCACTTTCAATAAGTAATAAACAATAAATAGTAGAAAACTTCTAAAACATTCAGACCCCAAATGTCAACAAACCCTTAGTTGCTATTTTGCAAATTCACCGATGGGCGCCGATGGGGAGGATGGCCGCATGATTGTTGGAACTACTAGCTACTAAGCTTGTTTTTGGGAAGGTGAGTTAAAGGGGGAGGTGGAGTGTTGTAGTCTTGTAGAAATCTTTACCTCCTATATGTTTGAGAATTTTCCAATATTTACAAAATTCCCTCTCCTTCCCCTCTATATATATATATTCCCAAACATAGCCTTAGGGGCCAGAAGATACTCAGGGAGATCGGTTTATGAAGTATTATAACATTTTTTTAAAAAAAAGGTCAAAATAATTGATCCCTTTAAGAGTTTTGGCCTATGTATGGAGAATTTTGCTTGACAAGACTAGAAGAAATATGAGAAATGAGGGATATTACATCAAGACAACACAGTGATTGTATATCTTCTGCACCTTCACCTTAGATGAAGAAAGTGTAAAAAATGTAAAGTCATTTTTGTAGCATATGCTTGTTAATTAAGTGAAAAAGAACGATCGAGCTATTTAACTTTTGTGGCATGCATACTTCCTAAGTTTTAGACTTCTTTTATTCAAGCAGAACTTGAAGAGGAAATATATAATTATATATGCTTCAACCATAAGGCTTTAAAGAATAAAGAAAAGAAAACTTGATTTGTAGGTTAACCAAATTTCTATATGGGATAAAGTAGGCACCAACATGTTGGTACAAGAGATTTGGTTCCTTTATTATTAGCCTTAGATACAATAAACTGATCGAGTTCAGACCATTGTACATACAATAATTTGGAGATTATGACTTCATAATTTTGCTATTGTATATGGATAACATGGTGGTAAAGCGCGGCAAAGATCAAGTCCAAGAATTGAGGACATAGTTGGCTAGGGAGTTTCATATGAAGGACTTGATCCAGCAAACAAGATTTGGGGATGCAAATTCACTAAGACAAGATAAATAAGAAACTATGGCTTTCTTAAAGGAATTATCTGTAGTAAGTCTTGTGATGCTTCAAAATGCAAGATTGTAAACCAATCTCTACCCCACTTCTTATCAATTATAAATTATCCTTAAGTACATGCCCCGGCACTAGCAGTGAAGTGAAGAGGATGGAAATATCTTGAGTACCATATGCATTTAGCGGTGGGAAGCCTTATGTATGCAATGATCTATACAAGATCAAATATTGCTCAACTAATTGGGATGGTTAGTTGATTTATGGAAAATCTTGGTAGAGATCAATTGGAATGTTGTAAAGAGGATCCTAAGATACATTTAAGGAACCTCAGGTGCTACATTATGTTTTGGAGGATCAGAACTCATTGTCAGAGGTTATGTTGATTTGGATTTTGCAGGTGATCTTGATAAAAAAGAAAATCTACTACAGGCTATGTGTTCACACTTTGAAGGAGAAGAGGTAAGTCAATTATAGACTGCTATAGCTTTATCTACTATGGAAGATGAATTAATACATGGCAGTTACCCAAGCATGCAAGAAAGCTATTTAGATTCAAGTTAAATGTTGATAGAAGTACTCAAGCACAAACAACAAAAGAACTCCGTATATTGTGACAATCAAAGTTCCTTGCACATTACAAGGAATTCAACCTTTCATTACAAGACAAAACACATAGGCATTCAAAATCACTTTGTTCTAGAATTAGTAAAGGATGAGAAAGTTGACATGCAGAAGATCCTTACCAAAGATAATCTAGTAGATGTAATGACAAAACCAATAAATACTGCCAAGTTTATATGGTGTAGATCCTCCTATGGTCTATTAGAAATATGAGCATCATGGAATTGGAAAGGATAGAAAAGTTTACAAAATTGACTTTAAGTAGGAGATTGTAAAAAATGTAAAGATACTTTTGTGTCATGCTTGCTAAGTCAAAAAGATTGAGTTATTTTACTTTTGTGGCATGTATAGTAAAAGAGGGTGAGCTATTTTGAAAATTTTTCAAGAGAAAGTATTGTTTTCTCATTATCTTTAAACAGGTGTTATAATTTCTTCCACTTAGTGAAAAATATTTTTCTAGCCTTTCCTTTAGTTTTTCCCTTATTCGTTAAGGATTTTCTACGTTAAAATATTGTGTCAATTCCAACTTTTCTCATCTCTATTTTAGTTATGTGATATTATTTCATTACTCTGATACTCAACAGAAAGAACAAAGCACTTGGTGATTTATTGGAGATTCTGATATCAAGTGCGGTTATAATGTTATAGTTAAAACAACTGGGAATATAAAGGAAGGAGAAAGAGAAAGAAATGTTACTGAATGTGCATCAGGTATTATTGATTGGTATTCTGTAAATTGTACATTGTAGGAAGCCTATATTAGACTATATATACAAGAGGGAGATAACAAACTAAGTAAGAATTGTAAACAGTTCTATAACTGAATGAACTAACTACAAACAACAAGCTAACAGTAAATAGAATAAATTAACAGATCCTAACAAATCAAAATACAACTAACTAACTTAACTGCCTTTATTACAACTAACTTTATTATTAGTAGAATTATCCAATACCCCCATAAGCCGGAGAGTGAATGTCAAGGACTCCCATCTTGGAGAGAAGGTAATGAAAAGGCTGAGGATCTAAAGGATTTGTCAATGTGTCTGCATGTTGTTCCTTGGTAGAAATAGGAAGTAAATGAAACAGTTTGGCTTGCAACTTGTCTCGGACAAAGTGACAATAAATTTCCAGGTGTTTAGTGAGTTCATGGAACACCACATTGGCTGCAATGTGCCTAGCTGAGTCACTATCACAATATAGGAGAGCTGGCTTGATGTAAGGTTGATAAGTGCTTAGAATTAGTAATTTTAGGGTATAATTTTAGCACTTTGGAATGATAATTGTTCTTAGTTTAGCCCCTAATTGCCCTTTTATTGCTTAAATTTAGTTTTATGAAGTTTTTAATTCAAATGTGAGTTTTGAAGCTATTCTGATGAAGAAAATGATCTTTTGTAGACTTTGGAGGAAGGAAAGAGAATTATAGAAAGAATCAGAAAAGAAAATACCCATAATTGCAATATATGAAAGTGGGCTGAAGCACACTTTTGTGCGCTTCAGCCTCCAATTTCAGAAGGTAGGATCTTGAAGCGCAGGATAAAAAATAGTGCGCTGCAGCACACTTTTGCGTGCTGAAGCGCACAAAATTCAGACTGAAAAGCGAAGGCGCATTTTTTTTTCCTAAAAGCGTGCTGAAGCGCGTTTTTGCGCGCTTCAACGCCCAAATTCAGAAGCAAGCAGCTCGAAGTCCTTGCCAAAGTAGTGCGCTGCAGCACGCTTTCGCGTGCTGAAGCGCACGAAACTCAGACAGCTCGAAGCCATCTGACTTAATTCTTAAAGTGCGCTGCAGCCCCCTTTTGTGCGCTGAAGCCTCCTTAGCGAGCTGAAGCCCCCTATAGCGTGCTGCAGCACACTACACTTTCTAAAGAATAACGCGCGCTGAAGCTCACTTGTCTTGTGCTGAAGCTCGCGAAAGTCTTCGCCACTTTCGAGCTTAATATAAAAGGAGGAAAGAGAGACTTATCATGTTATCTCTCATTATCTTCAGCTGCTCTTCTCCAAGTCTTCTCCAGGAGCTCTGCTAGGGTTTTTCTTCCATTTCTTCTTCTCCATTTCTCTTGGGTTATAAGTGCTACTATGAGTAGCCTAAACTTTTATTTTGGGATTGAATGTAATCTACTCAAACTTGGATGTATTTTGGATTCATTAATTTATAGTAATTTCGTTTCTTTTCAATATTGGCATTTTCGTTCTACTCTTAATGCTTGATTATATTAACTCAGTAGTAATCTTGATTTAGATTTCTTGAAATAGCGGGAACGTATTTTGGAAATTCGATTTGAACGAAAAATGCTCGGTGGTACGAAATGCTAGTAATGGCTTTCGATTTATCGATAGCTCTAAAACATCTTTTCTTAATGCTAGGCAACTTGTTAAACATTGGAGGAATCAGTGTTTAGGGAGTTGTTCTAAGGATTTCACATTGGAGGAATCAATGTGAATGATTTTAGCTTGTGCTTCAATATTGTCTAGTTCGAATACTATAGGTTTTTGATATCCAAAATACGGAAAAGTGCAATAGATGAAATTCAATCCCATATTTTTATCATTTGAACTTTCCAAAACTTTACTTTGCATTTTACTACTTTTATGCAATTTCACATTAATTGTCACAAAAATCAAAATATGAATCAAATGTTCTCCTTTGTGTACATATACTTAGTAAGCTAGACTTTGAAATTTAATTGAAACCGTTCCTCGTGGGTTCGACATCCTTACTTAAAAACTATTATACTATTGCGACATTGGTACACTTGCCAAGGTCCAACAAGTATTTTTGGCGCTGTTGCCGGGGAACAGTGTTGTTTTTAAAATTCTTAGTTAGCTTATTAAGTGTTGTGAATATTTTTGTAATTAGTTCTTTGTTCATAGTTCATTTTCGTTTCAATTGCTACTTGGTGCTAATCTTTGTTTGAGTGTTATATGCCTCTTCGAGGCAAAGCTACTGCAGATCAATTTTTGTTCGATCAAGAAGTTGAAAGAACAGCTAGGAGAAACAATAGTAGAAGAAGAAAAAGCAGACAAGCATCCAATCAAGGAGGAGAACCAGGCAGTTCCTCTACCCCTCAACCAACACAAACTCAACGAACTCCTGAACCAATCATGGCTGAAGAAAGACCTCCACCTCCTCCACCAAGGCGAACTTTAGGAGATTATGTCATGCAGCAAGGGCCGAGACACTTCTCGAGCATTGCAATTCCAGCTACTACAAGAGCATTGGAGATGAAGCCAGCTTTTCTAAGCCTAACCAGTGCTCATCAGTTCACGGGAATGGACCATGAGGATCCATACACCCATCTTTCTACCTTTTGTGAATTAATTGGTACTATGGGTTTTGATGAGGGAGACATCAAAGCTGTGTACTTACGTTTATTTCCTTTTTCTTTGGCAGCAAAAGCAAGAGAGTGGCTCAAATCACACCCAAACCAAAGTCTGACTAGCTGGAGTATAGCAGAGACAAAGTTCTTAAACAGATTCTTTCCACCTTCTCGCTACATCAAAGCTAAGTCAGATATTTCAACATTCAGGCAGGGACCAGATGAACCTCTTTTTGAAGCATGGGAAAGATTCAAGTCCTTGTTGAGGAGATGTCCCAATCATGGGTTTGAAGATATAACCCAGTTGAATATATTTTGTAATGGTCTACTACCTGATACAAAGATGATATTGGATGCCGCAGCTGGAGGAACTATGTTGTCAGTAGATGCAGAACAGGCAACCAGAATAATTGAAGGTTTGGCATCTACCGATCAACAAGCCCAACATGGGAGAAATACAGTTCAGAAGAAATGAGTGCTTGAATTGAGCACCAATGATGCAATCTTGGCTCAAAACAAGATTCTTACTCAAAAGATTGAGGTACTCACCAAGCAAATGGCTAAATTGCCTCAACAACTCCATGCTGTGCAATCTAACTCTGGTCTTCATCAACAGCAAATGGTCTGTGACTTCTGTGGTGGTGATCACCCCAATGGTAATTGTTCTGTTGGGAATGTGCAACAAGAAGAAGTCCATTATGTGAACAATCAAGGAAGGCAAGGAAATTTCCCCAACAATCCTTATCAAAATAATTATTCTCAAGGTTGGAGAAATAACCAAGGGCCTAATTTTTGGTTGGAAGCAAGAAGCTGGACCGTCAAGACAACAACCTCCTTATCAACCCCAAGGTAATTATCCTCCCAATCCCGATAGAACTTCAAAATTGGAGGATACCTTGGAGAAGTTCATGCAAGTCTCTACTGCTAATCAGAAAAACACTGATGCTTCCATCAAGAATTTGGAGATTCAGGTTGGTCAATTGGCAAAGCAACTAGCTGAGAAACAAGGAGGACAATTCACAGCCAATACTAAAACCAATCCTAAAGAGCATTGTAAGTCCATTACAACTCGTAGTGGTATTGTAATAGGGAAAGGTATTGGGGATAATTTGGCGGTTGAGGAAGAGGTTTTGCAAAAAGAAGAGAGTGAAAATGAGAGAGTAGAGGTTGATGAAGAGAAAAATGAGAATGAAAGAAAAAATTGATTGTGAGGAAGAAGATGAGAAGAATAAAGAAGACATTGTATATAAGAGAAGAAAAAGAAAAATACAAAAAAGAGAAAAGTAAGAAAAAGAGTTATGAGAGTAGTGTGCCACCAATGAAAAACTTACCATATCCTCATGCTCCATCAAGAAAGGATAAGGAAAGGCAATTCATTCGCTTCATGGATATTTTCAAGAGACTTCAAATAAAAATTCCATTTGTTGAAGCAATGGAGCAAATGCCTACTTATGCAAAGTTTATGAAGGATCTCTTAACCAAGAAGAGGAGATTTCTAGAAGAAGAAACAGTGGAATTAGAGGCTGGATGTAGTGCTATTATTCAGAGGCCTCTACCACAAAAATCAAAAGATCCTGGTATTTTTACTATACCAGTCACTATTGGTGCTTTGCCAGTAGGAAAATCTTTGCTTGATCTTGGTGCTAGTATCAACTTGATGCCTCTGTCCATGCTTAAGAGGATTGGTGACTTGGATATTAGGCCCACAAGGATGACTCTTCAATTGCCGACCAATCCATCAAATACCCTCATGGTATTGCGGAATATGTCTTGGTAAAAGTGGATAAATTCTTCTTCCCGGTGGATTTTATGGTCATGGACATTGAAGAAGACATCGATGTGCCTTTGATCCTTGGTCGTCCATTCATGAAAACAGCAAAGGTAATCATTGATGTGGATGATGGAAAATTGAAAGTGAGAGTGAAAGATGAAGAGGTGAATTTTAATGTGTTTGAAGCACTCCAACACCCCATTGACAAGAAAGAATGCTTCAGAGTTGATGTGCTTGATGAACTTTACACTTCTGCTAAGGAGCACATTCATAATTCAAGCCCTTTGAATAAGTCATTAATTGAAGCTTTTGACATGATGAATGAAGAGGATGAAAAATAGATTGAAGCATGTTTGAAAGACTTGGATTCTGCCAAGGAAATTCCATTAGCTGAAAGATTATTTGAGAAGGTACAAGACAACCAAAAAGTGGAAGAGTCAAAGGTAGGACTAAAATTGCTTCCCTCACATTTGAAGTATGTGTTTCTTGAAGACAATAATACCAAGCTGGTTATAATTAGCAACAAGTTGTCTCATGCTGAAGAAGAGAAGTTGATAGAAATTCTGAAGAACAACAAGAATGCCATTGGTTGGGCACTTTCTGATCTTAAGGGTATTAGTCCTTCCTATTGCATGCATAAAATTCTGATGGAAGATGACTATAAACCAGTGGCCCAATCTCAAAGAAGACCCAATGCAACAATGAAAGAAGTGGTCAAAAAGGAAGTGATGAAGCTACTAGATGCAGGTATGATTTACCCTATTTCTGATAGTGCTTGGGTAAGTCCTGTCCAAGTAGTGCCTAAGAAAGGTGGGATGACAGTGATTTGTAATGAAAAGAATGAGTTGATTCCAACAAAAATTGTCACTGGTTGGCGGATGTGCATTGATTACAGAAAGTTGAATAAAGCAACCAGAAAAGATCATTTCCCATTGCCTTTCATGGATCAAATGTTGGAAAGGCTAGCGGGCCAGGCCTTTTACTGCTTCTTGGATGGATACTCAGGGTACAATCAGATTGCAGTTGATCCTACTGATCAAGAGAAGACAGCTTTCACTTGTCCCTTCGGTGTTTTTGCATACAGAAAAATGCCATTTGGGTTGTGTAATGCACCAGCTACTTTTCAAAGGTGCATGTTGGCCATCTTTTCTGATTTGGTGAAAAAATGTATTGAGGTCTTCATGGATGTTTTTTCTGTGTTTGGAAGCTCATTTGATACTTGTTTAGAGAATCTCAACACCGTACTAAAGCGGTGTACTGAAACCAATTTGGTACTCAATTGGGAAAAATGCTATTTTATGGTGGAAGAAGGAATTGTGCTAGGGCACAAGGTTTCAGCAAGAGGAATTGAGGTAGACAAAGCCAGAGTGGAAATCATAGAAAAGCTGCCACCTCCAATAAATGTGAAGGGCATCAGAAGTTTTCTTGGGCATGCAGGCTTCTATAGGCGATTCATCAAGGACTTCTCCAAAATTGCCAAGCCTTTGAGCAATCTGCCGAATAAGGATACTTCTTTTAATTTTGATGCCAATTGTTTGATTGCTTTTGAGTCTTTGAAACAAAAATTAATTTCTGCACCTGTTATCATTCCCCCTGATTGGACTTTACACTTTGAATTGATGTGTTATGCTAGTGATTATGTTGTGGGGGCGATGTTAGGACAAAGAAGGACTAAAGTTTTCCATGCCATATACTATGCCAGCAAAGTTTTGAATGAAGCTCAAGTTAATTATGCCACTACTGAAAAAGAGCTTCTGGCAATAGTATATGCATTGGAAAAATTTAGATCCTATTTGATAGGTTCAAAAGTGATTGTATATACTGACCATACTGCTATCAAATACTTGCTTAATAAACCTGATTCTAAACCAAGATTAATTAGATGGGTTTTATTGTTACAGGAGTTTGATTTGGAAATCAAAGACAAGAAAGGAAGTGAAAATCAAGTGGCTGATCATTTGTCCAGGCTAATCAATGAGGAGGTGATTGAACATAAATCTGAGGTTGTGGAAGAGTTTCCAGACGAAAAGCTGCTATTATTGGAGGAAGTACCTTGGTTTGCACACATTGTAAATTTTAAAGCTGTCAGGGTAGTTCCTGAGAATTTGAACTGGAACCAAAGAAAGAAGTTCTTCAAAGATTCCAATCACTATGTGTGGGATTACCCCTACTTATTCAAGATTGGAGTTGATAATTTGTTAAGAAGATATGTTAGTAAAAATGAGTCCAAAAACATTCTTTGGCATTGTCACAGCTCCCCATATGGAGGTCACCACAATGGAGAGAGAACAGTTGTTAAGGTTCTCTAATCTGGTTTCTTTTGGCCAACAATCTTTAAAGATGCTCACCTTGAAGTAGAAATTTGAACACAAGAAGGGGGGTTGAATTGTGTCTTTAAAAATTTCCTGCAATCTTCTATACTTTTCTTGGTCAAGAAGTTTCTTGGCTAAGTATTGAAGATAATACTTTAGTAAACAGTTAGTTAAAATTAGTTAAGTGATTACTTTGAAGTTGAAGGGATAGAGAAATGAACACACAAGATTTTATACTGGTTCACCTCTTCCAACCTGAGGTTACATCCAGTCCCTACACCTGTAGGATTTTTCTTTACTAAAACAAATTACAAGCTTCTTGGGTAACCTTACCACTAGTATTTTTTCTATAAGCTTCTTCAAGCTTTCTCAAATACTCACTTTTCTTTTCTTTAGACTAGAAACTTTCAGCAGAACCTTCTGCAGGAGATTCAGTCTTTACTGAGCACTGCAAGTACCTTCTGCAGCTTCTTTAACTCAGTAGAGATCACCTGATCTCAAGACACCTCTCAAAACTTTCTCCTATCTTAATATAAATGGATTGTGCACCTGCACACCCTTTTCAATACTTCAGAAGAAAGAAAACTGAAAATACAAAGCTCAAATATTACATTAATCAGATCAGCAGAAGCATATTTTTGAGCCAGCAATTCTCTCCAATGAACTTTCTGATTTGAATCTTGAAGAATGAAGGAGAGAGAGAATTCCAGAAGATATGAGTAGCTGATTCAGTAATTCTTATGGAATTCTCTTGAATGAGGTGTGTCTCCTCATTGAAAAACCACTTCCTTTTATAGAGTGCCAAGGATATAGCCGTTGGATGTTCTCCAGCTGGGTTAAGCAGCTGTCATTGTCATTTGATCAGTTCATTTGCTGTTTACAGCTGTTACAGCCTTGTGCCAGCTGTCCTTTCTTCTGCAGGGCTGAAATACATTTATTTCTTGCTGTTTCTTCTGCAGATATGTGAAGTATACTATTTTTTCTTGCTGTATATGTGTAGAGGTGATTTTCTATATCCTAGGGACTGGTTTCAATTAGATCTTGTTTCTTCTAATTGTTCTGTCAGTATCTTCCTTCTGTAGGCCATTTCTATCTTATGTGAAGTGTACTTGGACTGTCAGAAGATTGTCCTTTCAAATATTAAAGTCAATCTTCCTTCTAATATGTTCTTTTCATTTTAGCTGAATGGTATCCGTTCTGCATCTTCTGTATGGTTATCATAGGGTCTGTATCTTCTGTAGAAGGATACCTGTATCTTCTTTGCACAATTCTCAATTGAAAACATTAGTTCAACATAACTCAGAATTATAACAACTGAATTTTGATAAGTTGTCATCTTTAAAACTACTTAGAGGGATTCTTGGATCTTACAATCTCCCCCTTTTTGATGATGACAACATTTCAAAATTTAGTTTGTATGATTCTGATATTAAAGAGCCCCCCCTGAATTTGTGCTGGGAATAATTTAATTTAAAATGCAATTGCTCATAAGGATAAGTAGATTCAGTTTTAGCAAATAATATAAAGCAATTGTTTGATTTTAAGAACATAGATTACTGATAATCAAAATGCAAGCTTCATTCATTAATCAGTTGATTTCTCAGTACAAAATCAAATAGACTCCTAACAAAATGTGAGACCCCCTTAACAAAATATGAGCCTTTAATACAAACTCCTAGATTCCTAAATTTACTACTTCTCCCCCTTTGGCATCAATCAAAATGGAAAGAAGCAGTATCAGCAAGTTCCTACTTAGATGGAGAAGAATGGTCAGAAGATGCTGAACTGGAGGGGTGGAGAATGTTCTGAGGAGGCTGAAAAGGGGTGAAAGGCATCTGGGGATCTTGAGGTGCAATGATTGGCAGAACATAGTTTTTAAACCAGAATTGATGTTGTGTAAACCTATCGATCATGTCATTTATAGTGTTCGGAAGGACATTTATGTTGGAGAAAAGCTTCTTGATATCTGCCTTCATCTTGGAGATATTCTTTTCTGCTGAAGTGGAAGGAGGTTTTTCTTCAGAAGGTCCAACAGTCTTTCCAGCAGATGCAACTGTCTCAATAGGTGCATGAGGAGGATAGTGAGCCTTTTCAGCACTTAGCTGCTGGAGATAGGTGTCCATAGATGATAGATTTGCTGAAATGACAGGAATGCTATCCCTTAAAGGACCTGTAGGGGGAATGGTGGAATCTAGAATAGGTGTGGCCAAAAATTGGTTGACCATATCAGAGCCAAAAGTGCCAACAGAAGGAACAGATTGAAATTCTTCCTTCTGATGTTCCTCCTCTTGTTTTGCTAGATGGAGTTCTTCTGTTTTCTGTGGTTCTGGTGATGGGACAACAGGAGTAGGTGCTGAATATGTTGTGGTTAACAGGGCTAGGGTAGTGGCTGCCATACCTTCTGCAGAAGTACTATCTAATGACATGTCTTTGGCTTCTTCTATAGGAGCTGTTACTGGGATAGCAGGATCTATGTCCATATTTACCACTGCATGATCTTCTCCCAAAGCATCCTGCTGTTGTGAGGCAACTTCCTGCTCACTATGACCTGAAGAGGATTTGAAATCACTTTCATCATAAGTAAATGGACTAGGAGGTTTAGGGCATGAGGAATTTTCCTTCTCAGGTTCAGCAGCAATGGTTCTAGGTAGTTTGCTTGGATTTGCACCAACAGAAGATACAACTTCCTCCTTTGGAACCCCTTTTCTTTTCCTGGAAAAGGTTTGGAATTCCAGCTCTTTCTTCTTGGTTCTTGGAACACTAGGTCCTTCTATGCCTTGGTCATCTTCACTGCTGCTGCTGGAGAAGAAATTAGATGGGGTAGGTTTTTCAATGTGCATTTTGTTGACATTGCTTTTGTCAAAGAAGGTGTGGGACTCCAAGCTTTCTTCTCCCTCTAATTTCACATTGTGGTATCTAAAGATTTTTGTGAGAGCCATTCCATAAGGGAGGCTGGCATAGGCCCTTTGAGGATTGGCTGCTGAGATCATTCCTCTCAAAATGATGTAGGATAAGGATAGGGGAATACCTTGGAGAAGGTGATAAATAACTAGAAGATCCTGATCAGTGACTTTTTCAAAGGTGCCAGCCCTTGGAGAATGGAAAGACAACACATTTTATGGAACAATCTACAGATGGGGATAAGTTGACTGGAAACTAGTTTGGAGTCAGGATTGGGCACAATTTTCTTAATGACATCTTCTCTAGAAAGACCAATAGAGGAAAACCAGGTATCATCATATAATCTATTAGCACATGAGGGTATACCTAAGGCTTCTTCTATTGATTCTGGAGTGAGAATGATAGTAGAGTCTTTGATATCTACTACCAGAGAGTTTCCATCGCTTCTGTAGGAGCTTGCAGAAGCAAAGAAGGCTTTGATAAGTCTTGGAAAGATTGGTTCTTTGATTAGAAGAAAGTCTCCCCACTGCTGCTTTTTCACAAAATGATCTGCATCCCATCCAGTTTTTCTGATTTCTCTTAGAAGAAAGATTTTTCCAGGAATGATGCTTTTTTGTTCCCATTTATCATGAAAGAGATCTAGCATATCTTTATCTTGAAATAAGTCTGTATCAGCTTCTTCTGATCCTTCAGAAGAATCATTATCTTCACTATTTTTTGTAGAAGAAGGGTTGGATACTTCCTTTTGAGTAGAGGATTCACTTTGGCTAGGCTTAAATGAGGATGATTCGGGCTGAGATTTGGAGGGAGGTGAATCAATACCAATTGGATTTTCAGGATCATTTCCTATAGTGTGAAATGAGGTCTTTAGTCTGTCAGACCTTCTAACTTTGACAAGAGGGATATCGGTTGGAAGCTTTGATGACAGGGGTTTGACATCCAGTACCTCAGGAAATGAAATAATCTCCTTCCCAATTGCTTTCTCAGTGTGTGATCCATCAGTGTTTCCAGGGGAAGGAGCTTGAGACATGGCTTCGAGAGGGATAGAAAGAGATAGTAAAAAATAGAGTGTAGCTTGGTAGAGAATGAAAAGGAATTTTGTGGTTTGTAGATGCTAAGTTAAGCTCACTTTATAGAAAATAGTGACTTTTAGTAAGGTCTCTCAACTAGCCGTTTGGAATTGGAAGGTTTTGACAGAGAGAGAAGGAGTGGAACGCGCGCAGTTTTTTAGGTGTCCAAACGGTCACCTTTTTAATTTCCCAAATGGTGAAATGAGTATGCTATTCATGTTAAGGGACAAAAAGGAACTCTTCCTAACTTAATCAACTTAGAACTGAATAGCTTAGCTGTGCATTTCATCAGACTATGGCAGTTTGACTTTTCTCCTTTCTTTTATTGATTTTATATGTTGAAAGTGACTTTACCTAGTTCCTAGGTTTGTGAGACATAGCAGAAAATGGACTCTGATTTTCTGGTTGATAAATACAAATTATACACTTTAATAATCCCTCAAATTTAACCTTTTAATGCATTTTTTATGCTTAATTAACAAGTCATAAGCATATTATGCCAATTCAGGATCATATTGGGCTCAATTACATTTTTCAGCATTAAACTGTTTTCGTATTTCAAGCATAACGTGAGTTCTAGACATCTAAAAATTATGTTCTTTATAGTTTAGGAAAGATAAAAGAAAGCCCTACAACTTTGATGAAGAACCCAAAAGCTGAATCGGATGGCTAGTGAGTCAAAATGGGCTTGGAATACGGAATAGTCAGCATCATATGAAAACCTGACCAACACTCAATGATTGGGCCATAACTTGGGCTAGAAAACTCCTTTTGGGCTCAAACCAGCGGCATTTGAAAGCTAAGATCCAGAGCTGGATTTCATATGAAGACAACTCTCTTGGATTCTGTCAGATTGGGGATGATATTCTCGGTGAAAGTGGGAGACAAGTAGATGAATGATAGCTAGAGTAGGTGAATAATTCAAAGTAATGGACAAATGCATTAGGTAATTGATCAATAAGTTCATTTGTGGACAAAACATGCTTTGTCATGGCTGAGTGATCATGTTTGGAATGGCATCTTTTCCCCTCCTATAAATAGGAGGGCTTGCTAAGGAGAAGGGCATCCCAAGTTGTAGTAGAAATTACTAAGAGTTTTATTTACTTTTGTTCATCTTTTTGTAAAGTCTTCATGGAAGGCTAAGTTTTTATTCAATTCAAGGAGTCAAGCTTATTTTCATATTGGTTTTGAGGTTTGATCTTCATTTACATGTTGATTGAATTACATCTACTTTGCTTTTCTACTCCACTTGCTTCAATTCCATATTTCTTTTATCAAAGCTTGATTGGTTAACATGTTTTGGTTATGAAATTTGTTATTGATGTATGTTGTACTCTTGATTGGTTAATCATCGTACAATGAATGAAAAGCATAGAGTGAGCAATTAAATTGAAGGTTTTCATTTAATTATTTACTTCAATTGGTTCCGTTTACAAAATTGATTTAGATCTAACATAAGATTTCATGGTTATTTGATCTTGTTAATCTTAATCAATTGAATTCTGGAAATTATTTCAGTAGTGAATCCAGGATCATTGTAGGGGTTCCACATGATTCTATGTTGATAGATTTAATCTCTTGAATGCATGTTATAAATAACCAATGATTTACCATGAAAATAGCCTCTGAATTCCTTGGATTGATGTTGTCTTGAATTGATTCAACCTTTGCTTTTAACTTGATCTTTTATTTTCTTCAGTTTATTCCAATCAATCAAAACCCCCCAAAGAAGGATTAATTTGAGTGGATCTTCAGGGTTCGACCCGGTTTATACCATTCTACTACAAGTAGTTTGCAGATCGGATAATTATAATTATAATTTTGTGCAGGTTCGACAACTGTCACTGGTCAAGGAGGCTGACATTCCTTTTGGATTCTCCTTTTAAATTGCAAGCAATTTTGTAGGGGATGGATTCGGGATTTTTATCCCAGAAGATAGTAAATCTTCTGTTTTGTAGAAGATTCAAAAACTGGATATTCCTTATACTTAATGATCTAACATGCAGATATTTAGCTTCCTTCTAATGAAAATAAACCTATCTTCAATCAGAGGTTTTGTAAATATATCAGCAAATTGGAGTTTGGTTTCAATGAACTTTAGCTCAATCTCATTCTTTTGAACATGATCTCTAATAAAATGGTGTTTAATATCAATATGTTTAGATCTTGAATGATGTATAGGATTCTTGGATAAATTTATTGCGCTAGTATTATCACAGAAGATAGGAATTTTAGAGTACCTTAGGCAATAATCTTCCATCTGATATTTAATCCAAAGCATCTGTGAGCAGCAAGTTGCAGCAGAAACATATTCTGCTTCTGTAGTAGAAAGGGCTATTGTTGGTTGTTTTTTGCATGACCAAGATATTAGAGATTCACCAAGAAACTGACATCCTCCACTTGTGCTTTTTCTATCAAGTTTGTCTCCAGCATAGTCAGCATCACAGTAGCCTATTAAACCAAAACTTGTACCTTTCTTGTACCAAAGGCCAAGATTAGTAGTTCCCACAAGGTATCTTAGTATTCTTTTTACTGCTGCTACATGAGATTCTTTTGGAGAAGATTGAAATCTAGCATAAACTAACTGAAAAGAGAATATCAGGTCTACTGGCAGTTAAATATAGTAATGAGCCTATCATGCCTCTGTATTCCTTTTCTGGTACATTTTTACCATTTTCATCTAACCCTAAGGTTGTAGAAGGATGCATGGGAGTTCCCATAGGTTTTGATCCTTCCATTTTGTATCTTCTGATGAGATCCTTAATATATTTTTCTTGATGGATGAATATGCCATTATTTTCTTGTTTTATTTGTAATCCAAGAAAGAATTTTAATTCACCCATGAGACTCATTTCAAATTCTCCTTTCATTAATTCTGAGAATTCATCACACATCTTTGGATTTGTAGATCCAAATATGATATCATCCACATATATTTGTACAATCAGAAGATCCCCTTTTTGAGTTTTTCTGAATAGTGTTGTGTCAATTTTTCCTCTTGAGAAACCATTTTTAAGAAGAAAGGTACTTAATCTTTCATACCATGCTCTAGGAGCTTGTTTTAAACCATATAATGCTTTAGTGAGTTTGAAAACATGATTTGGATGTTTTGTATTTTCAAAACCAGGAGGTTGATGCACAAAGACTTCTTCATTTATGTAGCCATTTAGAAAAGCACTTTTAACACCCATTTGATATAATTTAAAATTTTTATATGCAACAAATGCAAGAAGTATTCTAATAGCTTCTAATCTAGCTACTGGTGCAAAAGTTTCATCAAAATCAATACCTTCTTGTTGGTTATATCCTTGAGCCACTAACCTTGCTTTGTTTCTGATTACATTTCCTTCTTCATCCATCTTGTTTCTGAAAACCCATTTTGTGCCAATGATGGAGTGATCTTCTGGAGGAGAAACTAATGTCCAGACTTTGTTCTTTTCAAATTGATCCAGTTCCTTTTTCATAGCAGATATCCAGGAGTCATCTTCTAAGGCTTCATTCACATTTTTTGGCTCAATTTGTGAGAGAAGAGCTGAGTTGTTTTCTAATTTTCTTAATTGGGATCTGGTTTTGACTCCTTATGAAGTGTGTCCAATGATTTGTTCATGAGGATGATCAGTGATTAATTTCCAGCTCCTTGGAATGCTCTTTTGATGATCAGAGGTATCTCCTGCAGGACTTTCATCAGGAACTTCTTGTTCTATAATATCTTCTGGGTTTACTGTATTGTCAGAAGATTTCTTCTGCAGTAGATCTCCTTCATCATCTGAATCTTGTCTAGCTTTTGCTTGACTAGAGAGGTTAGTGTCATTGAAAATTACATGCATACTTTCTTCTATGGTTTGGTTTTTAAGATTGTATACTCTGTATGCTTTTGATGTGATTGAATAACCAAGAAAGATTCCTTTTCCTGACTTGGCATCAAATTTTTCAAGATTTTCTTTATTGTTTAAAATATAACAATCACATCCAAACACATGAAAGTATGCAATACTTGGTTTTCTGCCTTTCCATAATTCATATGGAGTTTTGTTTAGAATGCTTCTGATTAAAACTCTGTTAAGTATATAGCATGCAGTGGAGACAGCTTCTGCCCAGAAATATTTTTGTATTCCACTATCACTTAACATAGTTCTAGCCATTTCTTGGAGAGTTCTGTTTTTTCTTTCTACAACTCCATTTTGTTGTGGAGTTCTAGGAAAAGAGAAGTTGTGTGAAATTCCATTTTCATCAAAGAAGTTTTTAAAAGAGTGATTCTCAAATTCCCCTCCATGATCACTTCTTACAGAAGCAATTGATTGGCTACTTTCATTTTGAATCTTCTTAGAGAAGATTTTGAAAGCATCGAAGGATTCATCTTTAGTTGCAAGAAACAAAACCCATGTGAATCTAGAGTAATCATCTACAATAACAAGATCATACTTTTTTCTTCCTAGACTTGGTGTTTTAGTGGGACCAAAAAGATCTATATGCAGCAATTCTAAAATTCTTTTAGTAGAAATAGTATTTTTGGGGTGAAAGCTTGACTGAGTATGTTTTCCTTTGACACATGCATCACATATTTTATCATTTTCATATTTGAGTTTAGGTAGACCTCTTACAAGTTCTAATTTGGATAATTTTGAAATGCTTCTCATGTTTAGGTGTCCTATCTTTTTATGCCAAGTCCATTTATCCTTTTCAAATGAAGCAAAGCATGTGTGATCTGTTAATTCTTCTAGGCATATGCTATATAAGTTTTTGCTTCTTATTCCAGAAAATAAAATCTTCTTAGTAGCTACATCTCTAATTTCACAAAATGTTGGTTGAAACATAACTTCATAGCCACTGTCACATAGTTGACTTATGCTAAGAAGATTATGTTTTAAAGCTTTCACATAGTACACATTATTAATTTGAGTAAAATTTGTCATACCTATTTTTCCAATACCTTTGATGTGAGCTTTGTTGTTGTCTCCAAATGTGACTGTTCCTCCTTCTATAAGGTGGAGTTGTATAAATTTGCTTTTGTCTCCAGGCATATGTCTTGAGCATCCACTGTCCAAGAACCATAGCTCTTTCTTCTTGACTTCTTTTGCTTTTTCCTATATCAGAATAAAGTAATGTTTTAGGTACCCAAAACTGTTTGGGTCCTGCTGAGTTAGATACCTTTCTTTTATCACTCCTATTTCTCTTGTAACAATGTTGAATCATATGTCCAATCTTGTTACACCAAGAACATTTAGGAGATTGCCTTTTAGCAGGAATAAAGATGGTTTTCTTGCTACTTGATGTTCCTATTTCATTATATCCTAATCCTCTTTTGTCTGATGTTTCTCTACTGTTTCCTATTAATTTATTCAGATTGTGTGTGCTACTGACAAATCTACTTAAATCAGTTTGTAGCTCATCAATCTTCTTTTCTAGGATATGGTTTTCTTTCCTTAGAGATACAGTTTCTGTATCTTCTACAGAATTTCCTTTTACTTGCTTAATTTGTTCAGAAAGTTTAAAATGAGATTGTTGCAAAAAATGATTAGTTTTAATTAGTCTATCATTATCCTCTTTAAGTTTCTCTTTTTCTTCTTTGGATTTATTTAGTTGTTCTTTAAGAAATGCACATTTTTGAGCTAGAGTATGTGAATCAGATAAGAGGTTTTCAAATGCATCTTCTAGTTCTTTATATGCTGAGGGAGTATAAGTGATTACCTCATCTTCATCATCACTGCCAGCTATGAGACATATGTTTGTTGTTTCTTCAGTTTCTTCTTCTGATGAGTCTTCAGAGTCATCCCATGTTGCCATCATAGCTTTCTTCTTCTGGAAGGTTTTTTGCTCCTTTTTCAGTTGAGGACATTCAGATTTGAAGTGTCCTGGTTTGTTGCATTCAAAACAAATGACTTGAGCTATAGAGTTTTCATTCTTTTGTCCATCCTTTCTGAAGTTGAATGTTTTTCTTCCTCTGTCCTTCCTTCTGATCAGCTTCTGTATTCTTCTTGAGATGAAAGCAATTTCATCCTCCTTTTCTGAAGAGGTTTCATCATCTTCTGTAATAGCTGTCTCTGTTGAGGTTAGGCTATTCCTTCTGGATGTACTGGCTTTAAGTGCAATGGACTTCCCTTTTCTTGGTAATTCATCCATGAGTTCTTGCTCATGAACTTTGAGTGAACCAAGTAATTCATCTAGCTTTAGTACAGAAAGATCCTTAGCTTCTTGTATGGCAGTAACCTTAGGTCTCCAAATTTTTGGAAGACTTCTGAGGATTTTTCTGACTTGCTCTTGGTTTGAGTAGCTTTTTCCAAGTGATTTGAGATCATTCATGATGATGGTAAATTTGCTGAACATTTCATCAATGGATTCATGCTCATGCATGTTGAACATTTCATATTGATGAATCAATATGTTGATTTTTGATTCTTTAACTTGGTCAGTTCCTTCATGAGCTATTCTCAAAGTATCCCATATTTCTTTTGCTATTGAACAGCCAGCTACTTTGTCATATTCTCTTCTGCTCAATGCACAGAGAAGAAAGAATTTAGCTTTGGAGTTTAGAAGATATTTCTGCTTATCTTCCAAAGTCCAAAACTCTATTTCTTTAGGTTGAGGGATTTCTTCTTGAACCTCTGATTCTCCTTCTTTGGGAGGAGTAAGGAATCTTGTTCTCCTAATCATAGGAGTAAAGTTTCCTTTCTCAATGATGTCCCAAAGATCAATGTCTTGAGATTCTAGGAATAGTTTCATTCTGTCCTTCCAGTAGTAGTAGTCTCTTCCATCAAATGTCGGTGGCCTATTTGTGGATGATCCTTCTGGTATGAACATTGCAGCTCCATGATTGGCCATTTCCCTTGATCTTTTTCTCTCTTACTGTTAAGTAAGTTCAACCCTAGAGGCAAGCTCTGATACCAATTGAAGTAGAAATTTGAACACAAGAAGGGGGCTTGAATTGTGTCTTTAAAAATTTCCTGCAATCTTCTATACTTTTCTTGGTCAAGAAGTTTCTTGGCTAAGTATTGAAGATAATACTTTAGTAAACAGATAGTTAAAATTAGTTAAGTGATTACTTTGAAGTTGAAGGGATAGAGAAATGAACACACAAGATTTTATACTGGTTCACCTCTTCCAACCTGAGGTTACATCCAGTCCCTACACCTGTAGGATTTTTCTTTACTAAAACAAATTACAAGCTTCTTGGGTAACCTTACCACTAGTATTTTTTCTATAAGCTTCTTCAAGCTTTCTCAAATACTCACTTTTCTTTTCTTTAGAATAGAAACTTTCAGCAGAACCTTCTGCAGAAGGTTCAGTCTTTACTGAGCACTGCAAGTACCTTCTGCAGCTTCTTTAACTCAGTAGAGATCACCTGATCTCAGGACACCTCTCAAAACTTTCTCCTATCTTAATATAAATGGACTGTGCACCTGCACACCCTTTTCAATACTTCAGAAGAAAGAAAACTGAAAATACAAAGCTCAAATATTACATTAATCAGATCAGCAGAAGCATATTTTTGAGCCAGCAATTCTCTCCAATGAACTTTCTGATTTGAATCTCGAAGAATGAAGGAGAAAGAGAATTCCAGAAGATATGAGTAGCTGATTCAGTAATTCTTATGGAATTCTCTTGAATGAGGTGTGTCTCCTCATTGAAAAACCACTTCCTTTTATAGAGTGCCAAGGATATAGCCGTTGGATGTTCTCCAGCTGGGTTAAGCAGCTGTCATTGTCATTTGATCAGTTCATTTGCTGTTTACAGCTGTTACAGCCTTGTGCCAGCTGTCCTTTCTTCTGCAGGGCTGAAATACATTTATTTCTTGCTGTTTCTTCTGCAGATATGTGAAATATACTATTTTTACTTGTTGTATATGTGTATAGGTGATTTTCTATATCCTAGGGATTGGTTTCAATTAGATCTTGTTTCTTCTAATTGTTCTGTCAGTATCTTCCTTCTGTAGGCCATTTCTATCTTCTGTGAAGTGTACTTGGACTGTCAGAAGATTGTCTTGTCAAATATTAAAGTGAATCTTCCTTCTAATATGTTCTTTTCATTTTAGCTAAATGGTATCCGTTCTGCATCTTCTGTATGGTTATCATAGGGTCTGTATCTTCTGTAGAAGGATACCTGTATCTTCTTTGCACAATTCTCAATTGAAAACATTAGTTCAACATAACTCAGAATTATAACAACTGAATTTTGATAAGTTTTCATCTTTAAAACTACTTAGAGGGATTCTTGGATCTTACACACCTCTATGTTCAGCAATGCAATAGTTGTCAGAGGTCTGGAGGCATCTCCAAAAGACATGAAATGCCTCTGAATAGCATTCTTGAAGTAGAAGTATTTGATTGTTGGGGGATTGATTTTTTTGGACCCCTACCATCTTCTTTTGGAAATGAGTACATTCTGGTAGCTGTGGATTATGTATCCAAATGGGTTGAAGCTGTTGCTACTGCAAAGGCTGATGCAAAAACTGTGGTGAAGTTTTTGAAGAAGAATATTTTCTGTAGATTTGGCTCACCAAGAGTTTTGATCAGTGATGGTGGCTCACATTTTTGCAATTCACAACTGCAAAAAGTTTTGGAACACTATGGGGTAAGACACAAGGTTGCATCACCTTACCATCCTCAAACTAATGGCCAAGCTAATGTTTCTAACAGAGAAATCAAGAGAATTCTTGAGAAGACAGTGAGCTCTTCTAGGAAGGATTGGTCAATTAAATTGGATGAAGCTTTGTGGGCATACAGGACTGCATTCAAGACAACAACAGCCTTGTCCCCTTTTCAAATGGTCTATGGGAAGGCATGTCATCTACCAGTGGAGTTGGAGCATAAGGCATACTGGGCCTTAAAGTTTCTGAATTTTGATCCTCAAGCAGCTGGTGAAAAGAGAAAAATTCAGCTATATGAATTGGAAGAAATGAGGCTCAATGCTTATGAGTCCTCAAGGATCTACAAGGAAAAGGTTAAGACTTATCATGATAGGAAGATCCTCAAGAAGAAATTTTATCCTGACCAATCTGTTTTGTTATTTAATTCCAGGTTGAAATTGTTTCCTGGAAAGCTCAAATCAAAATGGTCAGGACCATTTCTTGTTAAAGAAGTCAAACCTTGTGGAGCTATAGAGCTGGAGGATCCTGGATCAAAAAGAACTTGGGTGGTGAATGGGCAAAGAGTCAAGCCTTACTTGGCTGGTGATGTTGACAGGCTCACCCAAGTCATGACGCTGCATGAGCCTTAATTGATACGGGCGTCATGCTATGTGACGTTAAACAAGCGCTTCCTGGGAGGCAACCCGGTGTTTCTATTTTTAAAAATCCATGTTAAGTGTTCTTGAGTGTGTTTTTGTGTAGAAAGTATGAGTTAGTGTAGAAGTGCATGTTTGTGTGTTAATTAGTTCATGTTTGATATTTAATCATCTCATGATTGTGAATTATGCATGCGTGTGTAATTAAATTGCATTTGTGATAATGTGCTTTTGAATTAATGAGAAATTCAATTTGAGGTGATTGAATGCTTGTTTGTGTTGTTTTTGGTTGTTTTAGAAATTCTGAGTTTAGAATTAGATTTTAGTTCATTTTGGTAAATTAGGAGTGACCATGGGGAATGTGATTTAGAGGAATTAAGGGATTGGACTGAAGTAATTTGAGCAAAACTTGAGAAGGGATAGATTGTGAAAAATTGGAAAAATTAGGGCTGAAAAATTACAGTTTTACTGCATAAATTTTCAAAAAAAAAAAGTAAAAGAAAAGGTGACAAAATGGAGTCAGAGAAGTCCACAGGCAGGTTGTGGATCGACCCATGCCTGTGGAAATTTTGCAGCCTTGTTAGAATAAAACCAGAGGAGTCCACAAGCAGGCTGTGGATAAATCCATGCTTGTGGGAATGCATCAGGGGTGTTAAAAGTAAGTCAGAAAGAACCACCAGTAGGCTGTGGAATACTCCATGCCCGTGGTTCGAGCAGAAAATGTTTTTCCTTGCTGAAGCGCTCATTTCCTTTAAGCTCACTGACTTTAGTGCGCTGAAGCGCGCAAAAATGTGCTTGAACGCGCTAATTCAATAAAAATGTTCTGAGCCTCTGTTGCACGTGCGCTGTAGCGCGCATCTAGTGCGCCTCAAAATGCGCTGTGGCGCACCCTTCCAACCTTAAGAATGCCCTGGGACGCGCAAGGCACCTTGTCTAACTTTCAAAACGCGCTGTAGCGCATTGTGCGCGCTGTAGCGTGCAGGTGCATAGGTGCCTCCAATTCTTGTTTCGTCCGCGCTGAAGCCCCCATCTAGTGCGTTGTAGCGTGCAGACAACCCCACTTCTTAACACATTCTTGTGCCCGCTGTAGCACATCAAATGCTCATTTTTATTTCCTCCTCCTCCTTTCTTTCACAATCCCATCACTCACCCCCACTCCCACCCTTCCACCCCAAATTCCTTACTCCATTACACTTCCATCTTGCATTGTAGTTCCCTCTCCCTCACCAAGCAAGGTAAGTGTCCTCTATTTTCACAACCCCATCCATCCTTTTTCTCTTTCAGGAACCCATTTGTGGGTTAGGGCACCAATCTTCTTGTAGAAAAATGTTGATTAAATTGCTTGCATTGCTTTGATGGAGTTCTTTGTTGGATTGTTAGGTTGTTATTGAGTGCTTGTATACATTTGGAGGTAGTAAGCTTTGATGAATGTTCCTCTGCTTTGAAAATTTTTTATGCCCACCAAGTGTTTGATGAAATGCTTCAATGGATTGTGCTTGCTTAGTTGGTTTTGTTCAAACCTTAGACTCTTGGTTTAGCCTAATACATGCATAAGCTTGAAAGTCATGCTTCTCCTCCTTTAAATTCTAAGTGAAAATTGTGAAGCATTCCAAGTGTTGGATGAAATTCTTGATTCATGGACTTGTGAAATTGTTGTCTCCTTTTGCTACCATGGCTTGCAAGAAACATGTAATATTTTTGTGATATGCCTTACACATTCATGCTAAGTTTGCACTTTTTGTTAATGCTCATGGAATGTTGGCATGCTTGTTAATTCTTGTTAATGCTTCCATAAAGTCACAATTCCTAAAATTGTCCACTAAAGTTAAGTGTTCATTTTTGTAGATGAGGACAAAAATGGTTGCAAGGAGAAACACCTCTAAGAAGGGTAAAGCAGAATCTTCTTCTCAAGCCCAACAAGCTGAAATTTTTAGAAGCCCTTTGCACCAAGAAAGATATGAAAAGATCAGAGAGTGGCCACTGATTGCGGAGAGGCAACTAGTTATCTTCAGAGGTGAATATGATGAATTCATGGATGAAATCATTAGAAGAGGATGGAGACAAGTGGGGGAGCCACTTCAAAAATTTGACCCACAAAAGAATCTGGGTCAAATGAAAGGAAACCTCTGGTGAGGGGAGCATGGATATCTTTTGACCCTGAAAACATCAGGCAATTACTTCAACTTCCAGATGTCACAAATGAAGAAGGAGGTTGTAGATATCAACAACTGAGAAATGAAGTGAATGGATTTGATCCTGATAGAACTGCATCAGTACTATGCTTACCTGGTAAGTCTTATCAACTGAGTAAGGTTGAGGTGCCAAGAAAATTTTTGAGAAATAACATGAAGTTTATCACTCAAGTTTGGATGACTTATCTTTTGGCAAACATTGTGCCCATTTCACACACCTCAGACCTCACCATGCCTAGGTGCCACCCGCTGTACTGTATTTTAAGTAGATTCCCGGTGGACTTAGGCACAGTTATTTCTGATGAGATTCAAGCTTTTTGTGGATCAAACAGCTGCAAACAAGGGTTTGGGCTTTCCGGAACTAATTTCTGAAATGTGCCACCTTGCTGGTGTTCCAACAAATCCCACTAAACAAATTAGAAGACCATTGGATATCAAATTTATAGCGAGGCATTGCACCAATCCAGCGAAGAACAATCCAGAACCGCAGCCTCACGCTCAGGTAGATCCACAACCCCCTCCACCAGCTCCCATGCCTCATATGGATGCCACAATGTTTGGATACTTCCAACGTAATGAGCTTGCCTATCAGCATACCCATCTTCAACAAGCTGCAATGCACAGGGGACTTACATCTTTGCATGACTCTTACCGCAATGCCTACATGTCAATGACAGCCCATGTCCCTGAGGCTTGGCCATGGCCCACACCGGAGCAGTTTGCTGCTCATATCTCTTGGCCCAAGGACAAGCCTTCTTTTTATGGGGGAGCAAGATTATCCAGTGCAGGAGCGCAACAACCAGATGATGATGAGGATGATCCAGCACAGTGAAAAAGGGATGCATCACTTGCTTTTACTATTTCCCTTGTTTTTTAGTAGTTAGTTTTAATTTCAGTAATTAAGAGTTGTATAAATGTTGGTAGACTAGTTTAATTTCTGTTTGTAGTTCAACTTGTCTGTTGGTATGTTGGATAGTGGATGCATTACCTCTATGAATGTCATTTTGTTGCTTTTTCATCAAAACCACTATTCTTAACTGAGGAGTTTAGAAATTTTTGGACAGCACTGACTTTACAGGATTCATTGAAAATATTTCCCCTGTACATACATTTTGAAGGGAAATCACACAAAAATTTTCTTTTTGGAAAAAGTCTTGTTGGAAAAGTAAATCAATTTTTCCAATTTTATCTTTTCAGCTTAGGACAGAAATTTTCAAAAATTTTGAAATCTGAAATGTTAATAGAACCAGAATTCTTCAGTTTTTTAGATTTTGTACATGATGGTGAAGAGAGCAAATTTTTGAAGCAATTGAATGAGTTGATTGAGGAACCTTATTCCTTTGAAGCAAGTGAGTGAGTGAAACCAAAAGAAAATTGAGAGTCTCATTGTGATTTGTGAAGCTTGTTTTGCCTTAATTTTTTATTGTCACTTATCATTAGAAGCATGAAAATGACTTTGGCAAATTTGTTGAAATTTATTATATATATTAAAGCTGAGTCGCACTACCTAGCGTTGCCACCTCATCTTCATAATTGCCACATCTACCTATTTGTGCCACATCAAAGAAAATCCTATGTGTCACTCTTCTATGTTCAGCCTCCATTCTATAACTCTTCCAATTTACTCACCTCACACACTAGGCAATAAACCTTTCACATTCTTATCCTTTGGCTACAAAACTCTTATTAACTCATATATTAGTTACTGGTTTTAACGTCTAATTAATTAATATCTAATATTGATATTATAGCAACTAATTAAAACTATTTTTTTCATTTCTATTTTAAGTTGCTCTCTTATTCTTTGCTCATTAACGCCAACAAAGTCAACTCCAATAGGCCTAAGGCTAACAATTTCATATTGACTATACCAAATATCATTAAATAAATAAAAAATCATAACAAATAATGATGATTATTATATAATAATCTTAAAAATATATAATTAAGTAATAGATAAATTACTTTTTCCATGTGTCCATCTTTTTATCTCATGTATCTTCTTGCCATGATGATTATCAGTTGTGTTCGCCCAGCCTTCTTTTTTCAATTTTATTTATTCGTATTATCTATTCATTGTCATTTGCCAACCCATGTATGTTTCTTCTTATTCAAACCCACCCAAACTTTTTTTACCGTCAAACGTTATTGTATATGGAACTAATTGTGATATATGACATAAGGCACATGATAAACATTTCAATGATTTTATATGACAAAATATTTTCATATTTTTTTAAAACAATATTATATGATATAAATGAAATTTTACAAACAAACTTATCAATGGATAAAAATATAATAAAAAGTTTAATACAATCTAATGTCTTAATTATCATCCAATCATAAAAATAAAATTTTAAATTGAATATAAATTTAATAAATCTATTAAACAAGATAACATATCAAACAAGCATTTATTATTAATAACATTTTCTTAAATAAATATAAATATGAATAAATATATAAAAAATACAATTTACTAAATCAATTTAATAATAAAGGTTACTATTTTCTAAAAAAAAATAAAAAAATAATTACTTGATGAAAAATTGTTTTGTTTGCATATAGAATATTCAACACAATTTGCTATTTATTATATTCTCTACCAATATTGATATAATGTATATAACTGACACATAAATACAATTTAGTGTCTTAATTATAATTCAATAATAAAAATATAACACCAAATTCAATACAATCTCATATCTTAATCATCATTTAAACATAAAAGTAAAATTGTAAATTGATACAAATTTAATAGATCTATTAAATATGAAAGCATATCAAATGACATTTATTACTCACCAGTTTTTCTCAAATAAATATAAATATAATTCAATATATAAAATAAAAAAGTTAATTTAATAATAAATCTTTACTATTTTTTAAAAAACATTAATAAAAAACATTACTTGATGAACATTTGATTTGTTTGGATGTAGAATATTGAGCACAATGCATAAGAGCCACCGTGTAATAATTCTAATAATTCCTCATTTACATAGATAACTTCTTGACATATATATAGTAACTTTAAAAAGAATTCTTTTAAATTTTAAAAATATCTTACAAAAGGAAAATGCATAATATAGAAAATTAAAAGTAATTCCACTGGATTAAATCTATAAACCAATTTGTTCTTAGTCATAAATATTCTAACAAAAATAATCAATTATCACACCCTTATCTTTTTCTAACATTCACTATAAGAATTATCTTAAAGGATAAAATAAATAATTATATTAAAAACTATCTAACCATAATATGATCCTTAATTTTACTAAAAATACTTCCTAACAAATTTCACATATTCTTCATATCATCAAAAGACTCCACACACTTAGAAATGAAAAAAAAAAATGTCACATATAAGATAACATATAAATACATAAATTATAGAAAGGACAATTTTTTCTTATTTAATTCATACAAGAACCTTATAATTAAAACTTAAACACAAATTTCCATTTAAATACGTATAAAATTTCAATCAATTAATTTTAATAATATTAACTACATTGTTATAATTGATGCACTTAATATCAAATCTTTTAACCTTCAGATAATATTATAAATTTATTTTCCCACCCGCCCGCGCAAATGCGCGAGTCTAAATCTAGTTCTTCTTTAAGCTTAGTGCCAAATAGCCAACCTTACATCATTAGTAAGCAATTTTCCTTGGTAGCCCATTTGAGCTGTATATTTGTTCTAAAAACCTGCACCACATGTAAGTGAATCAATCTCCCCTCCATGCTTAGGGAAAGAGAGCTTAGGTGCAAGTTATGTAATTTCGTGGGTGTTGAATTGCTTTGATGATTTGGGCATGTAAAGAGAATAGTTGAAAAGCCAAAAATAACCCTTGTGTGAAAAAGAAAAATGAAACAGAAAAGGAAAAAGAAAAGAAAAGAAAAGAATGGTTGTACAAAGAAATTGAAATAAAAAGAAGAAAAGAATGATGGTTGTTGATTCAGAAAAGAAGGATTCCAAGTTTGAAGAATTTGGGGGTAGTGTAAAATGTGCATAACTTGTATAAAAGCTCTCTATTCCCAAAAGTGTGAATTTGAATATCCAGAAAAACAATGATTCTTGGAAACCCAGCCTCATTACAACCCTTAAAGACCTTAGGATTCATGCTGATAATGTGTTTATGATTTGATGGAAAATGACTGGCAAGGCTATGCTGATCAATCACTTTGAGGAATGAGTGAAACACTCACCCAGGAAAGTTAAACACTGAGAGTGGCTCTTTGTGAGAGTAAATTCCTTGCTTCTTCTATTTGCTATAGTAACTGAAGTGTACTCTTTTCTTGATTCCATTTGGATATAAATTCTAATTGTGAATTGAAAATGATGTTGTTGTGAGTGTTCTAGCTGTTTGATGATTGGAAGTTGATTTTGTTCAAACAAAGATTTGGTCTGGCTGTATATAGTTTGCTTGCTCCATTTTACATGAGTTTTCTTGCTTGAGGGCAAGCAAGAAGCTAAGTTGGGGGGAGTTGATAAGTGCTTAGAATTAGTAATTTTAGGGTATAATTTTAGCACTTTGGAATGATAATTGTTCTTAGTTTAGCCCCTAATTGCCCTTTTATTGCTTAAAATTAGTTTTATGAAGTTTTTAATTCAAATTTGAGTTTTGAAGCTATTTTGATGAAGAAAATGATCTTTTGTAGACTTTGGAGGAAGGAAAGAGAATTATAGAAAGAATCAGAGAAGAAAATACCCACAATTGTAATATATGAGAGTGGGCTGAAGCACACTTTTGTGCGCTTCAACATCCAATTTCAGAAGGTAGGAGCTCGAAGCGCAGGATAAAAAATAGTGCGCTGCAGCACGCTTTTGCGTGCTGAAGCGCACAAAATTCAGACTGAAAAGCGAATGCGCATTTTTTCCTAAAAGCGTGCTGAAGCGTGCTTTTGCGCACTTCAGCCCCCAAATTCAGAAGCAAGCAGCTCGAATTCCTTGCCAAAGTAGTGCGCGCAGCACGCTTTCGCGTGCTGAAGCGCACGAAACTCAGACAGCTCGAAGCGATCTGACTTAATTCTTAAAGTACGCTGCAGCCCCCTTTTGTGCGCTGAAGCCCCCTATAGCGTGCTGCAGCACGCTACACTTTCTAAAGAATAACGCGCGCTGAAGCTCACTTGTCTTGTGCTGAAATGCACGAAAGTCTTCGCCACTTTCGATCTTAATATAAAAGGAGGAAAGAGAGACTTATCAAGTTATCTCTCATCATCTTCAGCTGCTCTTCTCCAAGTCTTCTCCAGGAGCTCTGCTAGGGTTTTTCTTCCATTTCTTCTTCTCCATTTCTCTTGGGTTGTAAGTGCTACTATGAGTAGCTAAACTTTTATTTTGGGATTGAATGTAATCTACTCAAACTTGGATGTATTTTGGATTCATTAATCTATAGTAATTTCGTTTCTTTTCAATATTGGCATTTTCGTTCTACTCTTAATGCTTGATTCTATTAACTCAGTAGTAATCTTGATTTAGATTTCTTGAAATAGCGGGAACATATTTTGGAAATTCGATTTGAACGAAAAATGCTCGGTGGGTCGAAATGCTAGGAATGACTTTCGATTTATCGATAGCTATAAAACATATTTTCTTAATGCTAGGCAACTTGTTAAACATTGGAGGAATCGATGTTTAGGGAGTTCTTCTAAGGATTTCACATTAGAGGAATCGGTGTGAATGATTTTGGCTGTGCTTCAATATTGTCTAGTTTGAATACTATATGTTTTTGATATCTAAAATACAAAAAAGTGTGATAGATGAAATTCAATCCCATCTTTTTATCATTTGAACTTTCCAAAACTTTACTTTCAGTTTACTACTTTTATGCAATTTCACATTAATTGTCACAAAAATCAAAATATGAACCAAATGTTCTCCTTTGTGTACATATACTTAGTAAGCTAGACTTTGAAATTTAATTGAAACTGTTCCTCGTGGGTTCGACATCCTTACTTAAAAACTATTATACTATTGCGACATTGGTACGCTTGCCAAGGTCCAACAAAAGAGAGATCTTATAGAAGGTAAGTAAGCCATTGAATCTCACAGAGAGTAATTCCCAAGGCTCTATATTCAGCTTCAAAAGATGATTTGGAGATGGTTGTTTGTTTCTTTGATTTCCATGAAATTAAAGAGTTTCCAAGGTAGATACAAAATCCAGTGATTGATCTTTGTGTGTTAGGACAAGAGCTCCAATCAAAGTCACTAAAAGCTTTGAGTTCAAGAGAAGAACTAGTTGGATTAAAATGCCTTGGCCAGGAGAGCTCTTTAAATATCTAAGAAACCGAATGCAATCTTGAAAGTGGAAGTCAGTAGGAGAGAACATGAACTGGATTATTTGTTGGACAACATAGTTGATGTCTGGTCTTATAGTAGTAAGGTAGAGAAGCTTTCCAATAAGTTTTCTGTAGCGAGCAGGATCATGATAAGGGGGGACTATCTTTTTGAGTGAGTTGGGTGCCTTTTGCCATTGGAGTGGAAGCTGGTTTGGCTTCAAGGAGACCAAAGTCAGAAAATAAGTATAAAGTGTATTTCTTTGGGATAAAACCAAACCTGTATGAGACCTAGCTACTTCCAAACCAAGGAAGTATTTAAGGTTGCCAAGATCCTTGATGTGAAAAAAATTATCAAGGTGTTGCTTAACTGAGGCTATTTCCTTGGGGAGAATGTCTAATAAAAAAAGAATGATCATGACAGGGATTGGTGGTAATGAAGATTAATAAGAAAAGAGGAAAGCTTGGCAAACCAATGCCTACTTGCTTGTTTAAGTCCATAGAGTGACTTATGGAGTTTACAAACAAGAGAGGGATTGGAGCATTCCAAACCTTGTGGGACATCCATGTATACTTCTTCCATTAAATCACCATGGAGGAAAGCATTGTCAATATCAAGTTGAAAAGGAGACCAATGTTATGAAGAAGCTATAGCTAAAAGAAGCTTAACAGTAGTGAGTTTGGCAATAGGGGCGAATGTGTCAAAGAAATCAAGGCCTTCTATTTGTGCATAACCCTTGGTCACTAATCTGGCCTTGTATCTTTTTAATGTGCCATCAGAATTATACTTAATTTTGTAAACCCATTTGGAACCAATGGTGGTCTTGCTGGGGGTAGTTTGGTTAGAGACCAGGTCCCATTCCTTTCAAGAGCAGTCAATTCAGTTTGCATAGACTTTGTCCAATGTGGAAATTTAATAGCTTGATTGTAAGTCTTTGGCTCATATTCTGCACTAAAATACAAAGTAAAATGCAAGTGAGCAGGATTCAAAACTTGATAGGAAGGAACATAAGATAAAGGATATGATAACACCTCCTTTCCCGTATCTAGAATTGGAGCCAAGGACTCTAAACAAGTAAGAAAATAAGTGAAAATGGGTCAAAATATGCAGCAAGGCCGCAGCCTTGTAGGTAACCAAAAGAGAGAAATTAAAAGAGAAAATGGAAAAGAAAATGATGGTGTGAACGCCACTAGTGCAGGAAACCCCCACAACAGATAAGTTCAGGTGCTAGACGCCACTGCTTCAGGAGAATCAGATAAGTCTTTAGTTGGTTTAAGCAAGAACAACCAAGCCTTCTCTACTCACAATGAGGAGGAATTTTGGCATAGTGCCTTTACTATTCAAAATCAAAGGTACAAATGGAAGAGAGCTCACTCCTATTTATAGGAGGAGGGGGCGACCAAGTAAGGCAAAATAAAAAGGATGAGTGGAAAACTATCCTAGGTGGGTATTGAACCCATGACTCCTAAACCTTCTAGAAAGACAATCTCCTAACCAATAAACCCATACAAAGTAGCGCCCCATTCTAGGAAAAATAAAGGAAAATTACAAAAATAAAAAGAAATACAAGAGAGTCCTAATCTAGGGTGGTACATTGGACCATGTGTCATATTCCAGGGTCAAGGGTATTCTTCTGCAGGGCAGTGGTGTCCTTTTGTAGGGTGATATCCGTAAAAATGTAGGTCACCAACTTCCCCATGTCCTCCTTGAGTTTCTTAGATCTCCCTCTAGTCATAGGGCCACTGAGGTCTCTAATTGTATCAGTAGGTGACTCCTGTGCTATGCTATCATCCCCTCCCTCTTGCGAAGGATTTGACCTCGAATATGGATAGTCATCACCTACATCAAACATAGATAAGTCAAAAACATTAAAAGTAGCGCTTACACCATACTCACCAGGGAGGTCTATCTTGTATACATTATCACCTAAGCGTTCCAAGACTTGAAAAAGGCCCATCACCCCTAGGAGATAATTTAGATTTCCTTTGGTTAGGGAATCTCTCCTTGCGGAAGTGTACCCAAACCCAATCTCCAGGTTCAAATACCATCCACCTGCGATCCTTGTTGGTTGTTTCTGCTTGAGAGGCCAATCTACTCTCAACATTGGCTTTTACTTGAGCATGAAGTTTCTTAATAAACTCGGCCTTAGCTTTGCCATCTTTGTGCTCCACAAAAGAAGGGTTAGGAATAGGCAAATTATCAAGAGGAGTAAGTGGATTAAAACCAGACACAATCTCAAATGGAGTATGCAAAGTAGTAGAATGCTAACTCCTATTATATGCAAACTCTATATGAGGCAGATATAAATCCCATGATTTTAGACTCTTTTGAACAATTGCTCTCAAAAAAGTGCCTATTGTTCTATTAGCAACTTCAGTTTTCCCATCAGTTTGTGGATGACATGTAGTAGAGAAAAGTAGTTTGGTGCCTAACTTGTGCCATAGTGTGCGCCAGAAATGACTAAGGAACTTAGTATCTCTATCAAACACTGTGCTTCTAGGTATACCATGCAAACGTACTACTTCTCTAAAGAAAAGATCAAAAATATCTTGAGCATCATTTACCTCTTGGCAGGGTATAAAATGTGACATCTTTGAAATATGATCCACCACCACAAAGATTGAATCCTTCCCTCATTGGGTCCTAGGTAATCTTGCAATAAAATCCATGGTTAGATCTAACCAAGGTCCTTCAAGAATAAGGAGAGAAGTGTAGAGGCCATAGGGATTTACCTTTGACTTTGCACTTTTACATTTTAAGCATCTATCACAATGTGCTTTAACGTGTGTGCTCATGTGTGGCCAATAAAAATTTTCTTGTAATATCCCTAAGGTCTTGGGTACACAAAAGTGTCCCATAAGCCCTCCCTCATGGGCTTCCTTGACCAACAACTCCCTAATGGAGCAATGAGGGATGCACAACTTATCTCCTTTGAAGAGAAACCCCTTGTGCCTATAGAATCCATCATTTTCTATTGTTTCACAAGCCTTATATATTTCAGCAAAGAAGGAGTCATGCACATATTAGCTCTTTAGACTTTCAAACCCAAGAAGCTTTGCATCTAAAGTAGCTAATAAGCTATACCTCCTTGAAAGCGCATTAGCCACTATGTTGGCCTTGCCTTTCTTATACTTAATGACATATGGAAATTGTTCAAGAAATTCAACCCATTTTGCATGCCTTTTATTAAGTTTCCCTTGTCCCTTAATATACCTTAAGGATTCATGATCACTATGTATCACAAATTCTTTAGGTAGGAGGTAGTGTTGCCATGTTTGAAGTGCCTTCACTAAAACATAAAATTCTTTGTCATAGGTGGGGTAATTCAACATTGCACCTTTGAGCTTTTCACTAAAGTAGGCTATAGAATGCCCATTTTGCATTAAAACAGCTCCTATACCTACATTAGATGCATCACATTCAATCTCGAAGGATTGTGAAAAATCTGGAAGCCCTAAAATGAGAGCTTGCATAAGTTTTTCTTTAAGGTTTTGGAAAGCATCCTTTTGTGCCTCTCCCAGTTAAAACCCACATTCTTTTTAACCACTTCGTTAAGAGGAGCATCTATTGTGCTAAAGTCTTTGACAAACCTCTTATAAAAGCTTGCCAAACCGTGGAAACTCCTCACATCCCCCACGAATTTTGGGGTGGGCCATTCCTTGATGGCTTTGATTTTCTCTTCGTCCACTTGTACCCCTTGTGAACTAATGACATAGCCTAAGAAAGTGACACTTTATTTTATAGAAAACACATTTTCCAAGGTTGGCAAATAAGTGTTCCTTTCTTAAAGCCTCAAGTACATTTCTAAGGTGATTGAGGTGTTTTTCAAAGCTTTTACTATAGACAAGTATATCATCAAAATAAACCACTACAAACTTGCCTAAGAAAGCTCGAAGTACATGATTCATTAATCTCATAAATGTACTTGGTGCATTAGTCAAGCCAAAAGGCATGACTGGCCATTCATATAGTCCATACTTTGTTTTGAATTCCACTTTCCATTCATCCCCTTCCTTGATTCAAATTTGATGGTAGCCACTTTTTAAATATATTTTTGAAAAGATGCAGGCTCCATGTAATTCATCAAGTAAATCATCCAAACGAGGAATGGGATGACGGTATTGAACTGTTATGTTGTTAACAGCACGACGGTCAGTACACATCCTCCAAGTACCATCTTTCTTTGGTACAATGAGAACAGGAACAACACAAGGACTAAGAGACTCCTTAACCCAACCCTTATTAATTAACTCTCCTACTTGTCTTTGTATTTCTTGGGTTTCAACTGGATTAGTCCTATAAGCTGGCCTATTTGGTAAAACAACACCGGGTACCAAGTCTATTTGATGTTCAATTCCTCTAAGAGGTGGTAACCCACTTGGAATTTCCTTTGGGAAAATGTCCCCAAATTCTTCCAACAATTACTTTATGTTTTTAGGAAGGTCAAGATCTCCCAAAGGATCTTTCTCTTCCTCTTCATTGGTTTCCTTATTAAGGAGTAGGTACCAAGGTTTCCCATTGCCCAAATCTCTTTTAATCTTGCTTTCTTTTACCATTAAAATCTTTTTAGCCTCTTTTTCTAATTCCTTTTCTATTTGTTTAGAATTTTCTTCTTTCTCTTTTTCTATTAACCTCTTAAGTTTGACTTGGTCTTCCCTAATTTCTCTTGAGGTCATAGGCATGAGGACATATTTTCTTTCTTGGTGGTGGAACCTATAGGTGTTGGCAAACCCATCATATTTTACCCTTCTCTCATATTGCCAAGGTCTTCCTAATAGGACGTGTGATGCTTCTAAAGGTATAACATCAAAGGTCATTTCATTTTTATAGTTCCCAATGTTAAACCTTAATCTCACTTTCCTATCCACCTTAATCTCTTCCTCATCACTCACCCATTGAAGTGTATAATGAAGTTGGCTGAACGTCTCTAAAAGGGGGGTTGAATAGAGACTTGAAAAAATTGTACCTGAACATACACACTTAAATTCAAGCTGAGACATGATCTCAAGTCTGACACTTGGTGTAACAAATAGGTTAGATGAGATGTTGTCTCAACAATAATTTTGTAATCAAGTAAAGATGATTCGTTAATTAATGAAACTTGATTTTCTTTTAATATATTTGATTTACTTTAGAAAACAAATTTGAGATGTAATATTAATTAGCTCAACAAATGTTAAGACCTTAAAAGAGAATGAGTGAGACTACTGATTGATTCTCAAGTTGAGATGGGATCTGAGATGAGATAGACTTGAGATGTAAGATGAGATGCAGAGACAGATCTTAGTTGTGCAGATATTTAATCAAATGTAATTTGTTTCAAACAGATAAGTCTCGGGTATTAGAGATGTGTTATGTAAATAAAGAGATAAGGGAGAAGAGATGCACACTGAGATTTATACTGGTTCACCCACAACCTTGGGCTACGTTCAGTTCTCACAACACGTGAGATTTCCACTATTGACAAACACGTCAATTACAAGTATTCTTACAGCCTCTTCAGGACGTCCCTCACACCAAGCATAGGCACTCCTACCTTGGCTGAGTCTCAAGTATTCTTTGTTGTCAACTGCCTCTTCAGGAAACTCATGCAGTATTCTTTGTTTTCAACTTCCTTTCCAGGCAACTCATGCAGTATTCTTTGTCTTCGACTGCCTCTCTAGGAAACTCAGTGAGTATTCTTGTTACAGTGCCTTTCTAGGCTTTACAATCACTCACACTAAGCTCAGGCACCTCCTGACTTAGTTGAGACTTGGTGATATGAGATGAGATATGATTGATCTAGCTTAGACTACATACAAAGTATGGATAAACCGTGAGCTCAGCTAGGTATCACGCTCTAAATCACTCAAAGAGTGTATACAAATCAGTACAAAACAAGAGCTAAACCTACTACTTGATATTAGCTAAGATAACATAGGTAGGTAGGTTGAGATTCACTTGAGACTTGGATTTTTCAGTATGTGCAACAACACCTCTGCTGAGTCTCACCTGTGTCTCACACGTCTCACCATAATGAGACTTCCTTCTATTGTCTTCAGAAAACTAGCCGTTAAACTAGTCGTTAGAAAAGAGAGAGAGGGGCTGTTTTTCACTTTTCTGTCATGAGATCAGTGCTTTTCTAATGCTATCTCTGCTGTGACAGTGTACTTGCATTGACTTGCTTTTGTTGCTGAGACTCTGTCTACATCTAATCTCTACATCTCAAGTTTGAGTCTGATGTCTGCATCTGATCTCTGCGTCTCAAGTCTGATTTTCATGTTTGCATCTAATCTCTGCGTCTCAAGTCTGAGTCTCATGTTTGTATCTGATCTATGCATCTTATGTCTGATTCTGCATCTCAAGTTGAGTCTGCATCTCAAGTCTGACTTTGGATCTCATCTTTGCTCAACTTCATATTTTAAAGTGCTTCTTTGTCATGCTTGGACTAAGTATGATCTTACAATGAATTTGGGCTTGTCTCAATCTGACTTTACAGTTTGAGCTTGTCTCAAGCTGACTTTGAATCTCTTCTTTGTTTAGCATCTTCTATTCTGAAGCTAAGTTAGAGTCTCATCTCTTGGCAGATCTTGCATCTGACTTTTGATCCTTTCTTTTAAGTTTGTACATGAGTCTCTTCTTTGAGCATTTGTCTCAAGCTGAGTCTTAGACCGAGTCTGCATCTGAGCATGAGATAGCATTTGTGCTTGAGTCCGTGTCTCATCTTGAGTCTCAAATATTGGTCTTCTTGATGCAACTTAGTTCACTGTTTGAGCTCATCTTGACTTGACTTGATGATTGGCATTTCTAGTAGAGACTCTTTCTGACTTTAGCTAAGACTTCATTCTGATGTACACCTCTCTCAACTTAGGCTAACTTCAGATTAAACCATTATAAGCTTCTGAAGACTTTTTGATAAAGAAAATGCCTAAGGCCTTCTTCTGAAAATTTCCTTCAGCATATAGAACATTCTAAGCTTTGCCCATTCTCCAAAGACAATTCTGAAGTCTGATGTTTCTTATCATTAGGATTCTGATCTTTATGAATCTCAGGAAAGACTTGCATTGATTGCTCAATCTCAGGCTGACCTTTATCTTCATTTTAAGTCTGAGGATTACTACCAATCTCGATCTGTGGTTGCCTCTCAATCTCAGTCTGAGCTTGGTCGTGGTTGATCTTTCTGAGTTCTTCATGAGAATCCTGTCTTTCTTAAGATCTCACATACAAAATATCAGTAACTTCAAAAACAGAAAACATTAAGTTTGATCAAAAGGTTTGTTGTCATTAAAACTAAATCTCAGAGGGTTTTTGCACTAACATATAAGGTTTTGGGTGTGGGGTAGTAGGTAAGTTAAGCTTGTTAACTAACCTAAGGCTAGCGAGGTTGCTACTACTTCCTCCCTTCAATGTGGCACCTAGTATGGAATAGGTTCTCTCTTTGGCTCTCTTCTTCCCTCAAGGGTGTCTCTAAGGTTTTTCTAAGCATCATTCTTACCCTTTCCCCTTGCCTCTTTCCTTCCATTCTCCTAAATTGATTTTATGTGAAAGCTTTTTTTCAAGGTCCTTTCCACTCACTAAGTGTTTACACTCAATGGAATGTAATCACTCGTGTTTGTCACTTTTTTTGGCTTTTTCTAAAGATGAAGAACTCTTGCCTCTTCTACTCGGTTAAGGTTGGTTTGACCTTGCAAAGACCAACAACAAGACTCAAACTTAACTCTACCCTAATTGAAGCGCACAAGCACCAAAATTATCTACTAGAAAGCTAGAAATTTCCTAAGACAAAACTTAAGAATTGATGAGACAAGCAAGAAAAGCCAGCACTCAAAAAACCTTATACACAAGAATAGAAAACAAACAAGACAAGACATAAAGAAATTGCAAAGAGAATTGTCTTTGGTTATGTTTTGAAAAAGAGTTCGTCAAACAGTCGTTTTGATAAAAACAACTATTACAACTCAAAAATACTGTATACAAGGAAATGAAATAAATATTACAGCAAAATGACAACTGTATTGTTGGGCTATATTTTTTACTATTTTTCGTTTTGTTTTTCTCTATTTTTTTTAATTTTTGACTTTTTAGGTGTCTTTTTGACTTTTTCTCTTTTTGTTGACTTTTTCGCCCTTTTTGCTTTTTACACCTCTTTTTGTATTTTTGGCAATGTATTTTTTTAATTCTTTTTGCTTCTTTTCTCTTTCTTTTCTTTTTGCCCCAACATAAATTTACAGAAATTTGTACAAAATTACAAAAAATAGAAATCAACCTAAAATATTTTTTTCAAGATTTTTTCCTAAAAATTGGTCCAAAACGGTACTAAAAAATAGAATGGATTGACTAATTCCTAAAAACTGTATTGAAAAATGGATTGGCAATCTAATTCAAAATTTGACCAAAAAATTTGCTTAGAATTTCCTTGTTGATCACACAATCACAAAACAATGTTTATAACGCGTTGGGTTCAATTTTAAGACTGAAATTATTTTTTGAAGGAAATTCAACAATTGGAATTTGTTGAACTTCTTCCAACTCTATGAACCAAAAAGCAGCCTAACAGTGAGCGTTTTGCGTAATCAAACAGAGAATTTCGAAGGTAAGAATAGTTGTCAATTCAAATTTACAATTAGAATGCCAAGAAGACAAACTGAACAGGAGTAGAAAATTGAACAAAACAGGGCCAAAATAAGCGCATAAATGGCAAGAAAATAGAAGAAAAATTGCACAAAATTAAATGACAAGAAAGTAAAGGGGAAGTAAAATTAAAAGGATGAGAATGACTAAAAGTAAATGGCAGAAACTAGAGGTGATGACAGAAATTAAAAGGATGGGAAAAGTTGAAATTAAATGGCGGAAAATTAAAAGTGGAAACGTAAAGATGAACAAGATATGGGGATGAACAATTAGTAGGTGGATTGGGGAGAAAATGTAGGTGAACGATCTTTGGAAAATGAAGACAACAATGCCTCCACTTACCACAATCCACCACAAACAACAATTATAACACTCAAGCAGTTCAAGAACAATTATGAACACTTATGGAAAACTTGATCAAGCATATAATCAAACACCTAGAGGGGTGGGATTAACAGCCCAAACAGCCCCCTATACTAGCTCAAATCAAGCAACCAAGCAGGCAAACAAGAGCTGCAGTGGAGTGGAAGAGCACCTCGAGCTCAGAACAGTCCACAAGTCCAACAGTTACATGGAAATTGAGCTTGAATACTAGGAAAAAGTTGGGAAAATAATTGAAAACTTTGCACCTATGTGATGGAAAACCCGCGGCCAAAAGTGGTGAAAATCACTCCAAACAAATCCAAATTCAAGAAGCTCTTATGACCAATTGATAGCACATTCTTTCCCGGATCTAGAATTGGAGCCAAGGACTGTAAACAAGCAAGCAATTCGGTGAAAATGGGTCACAATATTCAACAAGGTCGCGGCCTCGTAGGTAACCAAAAGAGAGAAATAAAAGAGAAAATGGAAGATAAAGGGATGGTGTGAACGCCACTGGTGCAGACAACCCCCACAGCAAATAAGTTCAAGTGTTAGACGTCACTGATTCAGGAGAATCAAATAAGTCTCTAGTTGGTTTAAGCAAGAACCACTAAGCCTTCTCTACTCACAATGAGGAGGAATTTTGGCATAGTGCGTTGATGGGTTTCTGGCAAGCGAACCACAAATCCAGCAGTATAATAGTAAGAAAGAGTATCGTATCCACAGGGAACGGTTATTTATGTAGACCGAAATTGTATTTATCAAGAGAAAGCACGGTTTAGAGAGTATGATTGCAGAATGGTAAAAAGAGTAGATAATTAATTGGAATTAGAAAGGTAGAGTTAGAGACACTTTACTTGGATCAGGATTGGATTTCATCTCATCACACCCATTGTGCATATAAAGACTACTTATTATTTTGGTATACTCTATAAAATATGTAAAACTTTATTGCTAAAGCCCCTACCCAGCGACCTTAACACTTAAGGATAAATTGTGCGGGCTCTCCCAGGCGACAGATTTATCTCGACTTATTTTGCTCTCTTTTGTTCAGTTTGTAAGAGTTAGACGATAAATGAGGCCTATTGGTAGACGCATCCTTTGCTCCAGTATTGTCACTACCTTATGCTCATTAGAATACGCCCATGTTCGAACTCCTGGAATTACAACCCCCTAACTCTTTGCTATCGGCTATCAAGTCCTATTTGGCAACTGCTCCTTCACTTAGAGTACTCACACTACCCCTCACTCATTCGAAATAGGCCCTTTCAGCCGTCAGTAATAACCGAGTAGTCTTATTCAATCAGAGGTTGAGTTTCCTATGTCTAGGCTCCCCCAAACTCAATCCTAGCCATAACGTTAATTACAAACTAGCCTATAACTCCAGACGCAAGCGTGGGAATTAGGAATAAGCACGGAATAAGACTACCACCATTATAGATAGGGACCTTATTGAAATAATAATATAGCATTTATATACACTCAAGGATAGAATCGATTACATCCAATCCTACTGGAGAGTTAACTACATGAAGTAGCCATACAAACCATTGAAGACGCCGTCACCATCTTCAATCCTCGTGAAGCGCTCCTCTTCTCCTACTCTAAACTTAGCTCTGGTACATAATCAATGAATTACAATGACTATCTACTTGCTAACCAACTAACTAACTCCCTCGGACTGACGCAAGAGGTTCCTATTTATAGATTAGGAAAGACAAAGGAAATTTGGGAAGATATCCTCTTAAAAACGGCAACAGGGACGTGATCTGGGTGTTCTGCGCTTCAAGCTGCGCTATAGCGCAGGCTGTAGCGCAGGTTCCAGAGAGTTGCGCTTCACCTGCGCTATAGCGCGGGGTGAAGCGCAGCTAACGTCTGCAGTTTCAACTTTCCTCTTTTAACTAGTTGATCTCTCCCCGAGACTGGTTTTTGCTCATTTGTCCTTCCTTGTTTCCCTTTATTTTCTTATATCTTTGTATTCATTGTGCAATCCTTGTTTATTTGGGAAGCTTGTCTGCAATATCTTTGATTGATTGGCTCTATCTCCTCATTAATGATTCAAATCTTCTTCAAATCTTTAATTAATTGTCCTCAATCAATCTCCAATCTTGCATGAATCCTCCACATTTAATGTCATTTAATCTCTGAATTGAATCTTTGCAAAAATCCTGCAAAATTCAGCAATAAATCTATTAAAATAGCATCAAATTCACAACTAGGATTAATAAATACAAATTATTAAATATTAAATAAAAAGGGATAAAAATGGGGCAAAATTACCATTTTGTCCTTGATAAGTGAAATAAAATATATATTAATTTATCAACTATTTTTCACTTATCGAATTCCCCCCAATTTGAATTCTTGCTTGTCCTCAAGCAAGAGACCTCTTTGCATTCACAATCAATTCTAACCCCTAGTTTATTTTACAAAAACTAATTCTAATTCAAGGTAATCATCCCTTAACTCCTTCCTAAGCAGAAGTCACTTCCCAAACATAAGAAAAAATCAGAATCAAGAGATATTACCAATCAAAAGTTAGGATAGAAATACAAACATCAATTAAACTTTCTCAATAATAGCAATTAAAGCAGTAAGTGATAAACCAAGGAAATCTCTCATTCTCACGGGTAAGTGTTTCCCTCAATCATTTTCACCCACTGTTGAACAACTAGAATTGATAGTCGTTTCCAAGGTCTGAACCTGCAAGCAGTTAGTATAGATCAAAAGGTCTTTCTTAGGTTGTAATGAGGCTGGGCTATCAAGAAATCATGGTTTTTCTGGATATTCAAAGAACACTTTGAATAGAGAGCATCTTGTGGTTGTGCTTTGGGACTTCTCTCAATTCACCTGATGATTCTTGAATGGTCACCCTTTTTCAGCTTTGGCCTCTTCTTTTGAAGAATTTTCCCCCCAACTTATTTATTTTCCACACTTTGTGCATAATGTTTTTTTGTGGGGGAGAATCTTTTCTTTGTGATTCCTTGTGCCTTCTCTTGGATTCCTTGTGACCAACCTCTTTGTCAATTGCTTGTCCCATTTTGTTGTGGTGCACCTTGCTCTCTATCCCAAGTGTTAAGGGACGCGGTATGATCATTGATCATTGATAATGATAATGGCTGGGGTGCATCAAAAGAAACATTAAAGGCTCAAATGGGCAATCAATAAATGGAGATATTTATGCATGGTTGGCTATTTGGCACTAAGCAGAATATTAAAATCACAAAATTGTGCCTTTGTCACTTCCATACCTTCTACAAGCAAGACAATTTTCAGAAACTCAAGCAATAATAGTTGACAAGCAGCGGTGAAAAGCTCTCAATATAAGTGTTTAAGTGTTTAGGGCTCTCAGCTCACCGGTTGGGCTAAATTTCCTTGCTAAAGCACTTACTGGATTTAATAAACTACCATGATAGATTTCTTGAGAAGTACCCTACTCCTAACTGATTATGGAATTAATCACAAGACCCTATCATCTTTCCTAGATTGGTTAGTTAAACTACTTATTTACAGAGAATTAGAATAAATTACCTTGATTCTTAAACCTAAAGTCCTAAAAATTTCACAAAAAATAACTGGATAAGTACTGCATAATATATATAGGATGGGTTGGATACAAATCAAAGAAAAATAAGAAAAAAATAATCAAAAGGAAAGGAAATAGAAAGAAAAGCACCAAATAGAAAAGAAAATGACTAGTCCTCTCTGTGGTCATGGTCCATGTGGTCTCTATCCTCAGCTCCAGCTGCACCATCCCCCCTGGAAAAATAGGCTTGTCCCCAGGCCACTGCAAGTAATCCACAAAGAATGAGGGAAGCATGGGGTCCACTCCAGTCTGGTGATGACTACTCTGAAAGTGTAAGGAAGCTCGATTGAGAGTGGATATCTGGGCCATCATGTGAGTATGCTGGATCTCAAACCGCTGGGCCCATGTTGAAGCATCCCTAACTGCTGGTGGTGGTGGTGGTGGTTGCTGCTGCTGCTCATCCTCAACCTCCAACTCTGCAGCTGTAATACAGTTATCTTCAATGTAGGCTCTATCCATGGGAGGTAGGATGCGAATTGTAGGGTTCACCCCAACCCCCTAGACCTGTAGAGTCGGTGATCAAAGATGGGAAGCCAAGTCGGATCCTGGAGTTGGGTTGTCCTACGATATATTGCAGTGACATACTCCCCAATCTTCTTTGTGATGATCTGAGAAACGTCGATCACTCCTCTGGAAATGATAGTGTGGATGAGGTGGGCTATGGGCATAACAATATCAGAAACATGCCCTGTGTGGTAGATGTTGGCAAGTACCAAACATGTCCACATCTGTGTGATACTCCTCATATCCTTCCTGTGGATCCTAGCAGCATGTCTGTACCTGTTCCTCTCAAAGGAACGTCCTGGAAGGCAGAGGAGTTGAGCAGTCTCCATGTCCAATGGCTCATTGTCGTTGTTACCAACGGCCTCCATCCTATCCTGGTATTGACAGGCAACCAGGTCTCTGTGCTCTGCAATCGGGTGTCCAAGCAGTGCATTGATTGAATCGCAATCAAAGCGGATCACCTGTCCTCTCACATAGGACTCTTGCCTAATGTTAATGCCCTGATCTCTAACAACGTTGGCATAGAACTCCCTAACAATGTCGGGGTCGAAGTACTCATCTGGCCTGCTGAGGCAGCCCCAACGCCTCCTATGAATCTCAGAAGTAAACTCCTCGTACTCCCCCTCCTCAAGGAGCACTCGTCTCTCTTTGATGAAATTGCAGTCTGCAATATCAGTATACGCTTCAAAGGTCTTAAGATCCTGGAAGCGGAAGGGATCAAAAGCAAGTTCCCTCTGGGAAGCTTTCCCCTTGGCACCCCATGTGCCTTGTCTAGAGGAACTAGAGGCACCAACATGCTTTGTGCGAGGCATCTACAAAAGATAAATAAATCAAAAGTATTTATGCATCATAATATTTAATTATTCAAAATTAAGAAATTAAACGGCCAATTTAATTTCCAAAAATTAGAATAAACAACCAAACAATTGTGCATAAAATTTTGATTTTATTAATTACCCAATTAATGCCAAATAATTAGTTAAGACATGCTAAAGTGATCAATTAAAGCAGTCCTAAACAATCCTAATCAGGCAAAAGTGAGAATGAAACTCAGGCTCAAAAAATCATGTCATCAGTAACATGCAATAGGGCATAATTAATTTTAATTAAGGCATGCAAAAATATCAGGATATTACAAGCATAGATGCATCAAAAAATTAATTTTCAGAAATCATTAAGCACTTTCAAAAACTTCCACCACAGCATACAAAATACTCAAAAGGATCCTAACCACATGCAAACTACTTTTAAGCATTTATCATCAATCATTTTCTTCCTAAAAGGTCTTAAACTTCTAAAATTCCTATCCTAATACTTTGCTCAAATAAGGCGAAAAATAAAAATTCCAATCAGTTAGAAAGGAAGAAAACTATAAAAACATATCTGGTATGAAGTCAGAAACTGGAAAGGAGGTGATATGAGTGAGAAACAGGCAAGAACAGGTATAGGAGTCTCAGAGGAAACAAAGGCAAGAAAAGTGGAGGGAAGTTCAAATGAACTTCCCTCGTTCACGTTTGAACGGTTATAAACGTTGCCCTGCGCTTCACTTTGCGCTATAGCGCAGAGTAAGGCGCGCATCACCACAGAAGGTGAAGTGTGCCGTTGCGCTTCACTACTGCGCTTTAGCGCAGGGTGAAGCGCAGACTCCAGAGAGTTAATTAGCTCCAGTAACTTCTGCACTTTTTTCTTGCGCTATAGCGCAGGCTGCAGCGCAGATATCAGTAACTCTCTGCTTCTTCTACTCCTACCTAATTTCATGCATTCTTTAATTTATATCCCTAAATTAACAGTTTCTTATTCTCACAGGTAATTCTTAAAACTCAAAATAAAATAAAATTTAAAACTTACAAACACTGGATTGCCTCCCAAGAAGCGCTTGTTTAACGCCTTCTAGCTCGACGCCTGGTATTGTAGCTTATTTAATGTGGCCTTAAGTGGAGGATGATGTTGGTCTCCATGCCAGTTCTACCTTTAAGTTTCCATCCTCTATGCAAATCAGTGACTCTTCCTTCATGGTCACTATCTTCCTCTGTGTCTGATGTTGATAGCTTTTTTCTTTTGAACCTGAATTCCCAGATGGATTCTGGGTCTTTTACTCTCATTTTAGGCTTCCTCAGAAATCCGGAGCCTTGCAATTGCGGAGAGTTCTGGGAAGTGGCATTATCTTATTGTAGCAGGGGTATTCCCCTATCAATATGAAACACAATGGTTTCATCCTTTGCACCTATTGCATACTTCCCTCTATCAATATCGATGATCATTCGAGCAGCCTTCATGAATGGTCTTCCCAAAATAAGGGGGACATCAGTATCCTCCATTGCTGTCTCTGCAACGTAGAAATCTACCATATATGCAAACTTGTCTACTCTTATTTCAACATCCTCAAGTATTCCATGCAAACTTTGAGCAGATTGATTTGCAAGAAGTAGTTTCACATTAGCAGGCTTGACCTTCACATCACTCAACTTATTAAAATACGATAGCGGCATCAAATTGATGCTCGCTCCAAGATCCAATAAAGCATAAGTTGAGGGTAGATTACCTAGAGATATGGGTATAGTGAACCTACCTGGGTCAAGTGACTTACTTGTGACTAAGACCTTCTCTCCATGTGGTTCTTCTTTTAGTTGGGATGCTTTATCCTCATCTTGATGAACTGCTTCCTCTTGAGGTGCTTGTTCTTCAAAGACGAGCTCAACTTCCTCATCAGGGTCCTCCTCCTCTGACTTGTTGCCATCAGTAGCAATCAAGTTGCATTGCGCCTTGGGATTTGTTTGGGTTACAGCTGAAAAGTGTTGTTGTCTATATTCTACCATCTCTGCTGCTAACTGACCCACTTGATTCTCTAGAGTCTTGATTGATGCCTCAGTTGTTGTTTTGAATCTAGTAAATCATTGTACTAAGGTATCAATCTTCGACTCCAAAGAATTCAGTTTATCATAAGTTGAAGGTTGCTCTTGATAGGGTGGTTGTCGACCTCCATTCTGATTCCAACCAGAGTTGGCTTGGTTATTTCTCCATCCTTGAGAGTATTGATTATTGTTATTGGAGAAATTTCCTTGCCTTCCCTGATTCCCCATGTAATTGACTTGCTCAGGTTGTGTCTCTTGGATAGCACATTGACCATTTGGATGGTCTCCTCCACAAAAATCACAAATCAATGGTTGGGTAGGAACGGGTGGTGAGTAGACAGCTTTGAGTTGTTGGGGGTAGTGCCTTCAAAGTATCAGTCAATGCTTCTATTGACGTTTAATGAGCTTATTCTCTGCTAATAGAGCATCGTTCTGATTCAGTTCTAGCATTCCTCTTTTTAATTGTGCAGGCTGTCTCCCACTTTGAGCTTGCTGGTCATTCATGGCCAAGTTGTTGATAATCTGTAGAGCTTGATCAACTTCTGCGGACAAGATTGTTCCTCCTGCTGCAGCATCTATAAATGATTTGGAGTCTGGACATAGCCCTTTACAGAACATGTTAAGATGGGTTATGTCTTCGAAACCATGGTTCGGACATTTGCGCAGCAAGGACTTGAATCTTTCCCAAGCTTCATATAGTGACTCATCATCCTTTTGTCTGAAGGTTGAGATCTATACTTTGGCTTCTATTTGCTTCCCTGATGGGAAGAATCTAGTCAAGAATTTCTCCTCAACCACACCCCAATTAGTCAGACTTTGGTTTGGGTGTGACTATAGCCATTCCTTAGCTTGACCTATCAAAGAGAAGGAAATAAGCGTAAGTTCAACTCCAAGGTTCATGCATTAGGTGGTACTAAAATACTAGAGTGGTGTCGTGGTCCTTGATAGGAGATGTAATCTCCTAAGGTTCTTCTCATTGGAGTTTCTTCTTCAGCCATATTTTTGGGCTCCTCAACAAATAACCTTCTTCTCCTCCTTCTTGACTTTCTACCTCTGTTTCGTCGAGACGTCCTGTCGATTTCCGGGTCGAACAGTAGTTGATTAGGAGTAGCCTGACCTCTCAAAAGCATAAACAAGAAACTTGGAAAAGGGTAAGTGTTGAAGATATTTTTATTTTAATAAAGGAAAACAATAAGATTCCTAAAAATTCAAATCTTAAAAAAAAAGAATTAAATAAATAACTGAAATAAATAAAAAACAAATAAACCTTGATAGATAGACCTCAGGGTTCTACACAAATTAGAACCGTTCCCTGGCAACGGTGCCAAAAATACTTGATGGGTTTCTGGCAAGCGAACCACAAATCCAGCGTATAATAGTAAGAAAGAGTATCGAATCCACAGGGAACGATTATTTATGTAGACCGAAATCGTATTTATCAAGAGAAAGCACAGTTTAGAGAGTATGATTGCAGAATGGTAAAAAAAGTAGATAATTAATTGGAATTAGAAAGGTAGAGTTAGAGACACTTTACTTGGATTAGGATTGGATTTCATTTCATCACACCGATTGTGCATATAAAGACTACTTATTATTTTGGTATACCCTATAAAATATGTAGACAAACTTTATTGCTAAAGCCCCTACCCAGCGACCTTAACACTCAAGGATAAATTGTGCGGGCTCTCCCAGGCGACAGATTTATCTCGGCTTATTTTGCTCTCTTTTGTTCAGTTTGTAAGAGTTAGACGATAAACGAGGCCTATTGGTAGACGCATCCTTCGCTCCAATACTGTCACTACCTTATGCTCATTAGAATATGCCCATGTTCGAACTCCTGGAATTACAACCCCCTAACTCTTTGCTATCGGCTATCAAGTCCTATTTGGCAACTGCTCATTCACTTAGAGTACTCACACTACCCCTCACTCATTAGAAACAGTCCCTTTCAGCCATCAGTAATAACCGAGTAATCTTATTCAATCAGAGGTTGAGTTTCCTATGTCTAGGCTCCCCCAAACTCAATCCTAGCCGTAACGTTAATTACAAACTAGCCTATAACTCCAGACGCAAGCGTGGGAATTAGGAATAAGCACAGAATAAGACTACCACCATTATAGATAGGGACCTTATTGAAATAATAATATAGCATTTATATACACTCAAGGATAGAATCGATTACATCCAATCCTACTAGAGAGTTAACTATATGAAGTAGCCATACAAACCATTGAAGACGATGTCACCATTTTCAATCCTCGTGAAGAGCTCCTCCTCTCCTACTCTAAACTTAGCTCTGGTACATAATCAATGAATTACAATGACTATCTACTTGCTAACCAACTAACTAACTCCCTCGGACTGACACAAGAGGTTCCTATTTATAGATTAGGAAAGACAAAGCAAATTTGGTAAGAGATCCTCTTAAAAACGGCAACAGGGACGTGATCTGCGTGTTCTGCGCTTCAAGCTGCGCTACAGCACAGGCTGTAGCGCAGGTTCCAGAGAGTTGCGCTTCACCTGCGCTATAGCGCGGGGTGAAGCGTAGCTAACGTCTGCAGCTTCAACTTTCCTCTTTTAACTAGTTGATCTCTCCCCGAGACTGGTTTTTGCTCGTTTGTCCTTCCTTGTTTCCCTTTATTTTTTGATATCTTTGTATTCATTGTGCAATCCTTGTTTATTTGGGAAGCTTGTTTGCAATATCTTTGATTGATTGGCTCTATCTCCTCATTAATGATTCAAATCTTCTTCAAATCTTTAATTAATTGTCCTCAATCAATCTCCAATCTTGCATGAATCCTCCACATTTAATGCCATTTAATCTCTGAATTGAATCTTTGCAAAAATCCTGCAAAATTCAGCAATAAATCTATTAAAATAGCATCAAATTCACAACTAGGATTAATAAATACAAGTTATTAAATATTAAATAAAAAGGGATAAAAATGGGGCAAAATTACCATTTTGTCCTTGATAAGTGAAATAAAATATATACTAATTTATCAACTATTTTTAACTTATCATGCCTTTACTATTCAAAATCAAAGGTACAAATGGAAGAGAGCTCACTCATATTTATAGGAGGAGGGGGCGGCCAAGTGAGGCAAAATAAAAAGGATGAGTGGAAAACTATCCTAGGTAGGTATTGAACCCATGACTCCTAAGCCTTCTAGCAAGACAATCTCCTAACCAATAAACCCATACAAGTAGCGGCCCAAGCTAGGAAAACTAAAGGAAAATTATAAAAATAAAAAGAAATACAAGAGAGTCCTAATCTAGGATGGTAAATAGGACCATGTGTGCTATTACAGGGTCAAGGGTGTCCTTCTGCAGGGCAGTGGTATCCTTCTGTAGGGTGATATCCCTAAAAATGTAGGTCACCAACTTCCCATGTCCTCCTTGAGCTTCTTAGTCCTCCCTTTAGTCATAGGGCCACTAAGGTCTGTAACTTATCAGCAGGTGACTCATATGCTATGCTATCAGGATACCTGAGATGTTTATCATTATTGGTGGTCACCTTGTGAAGTAGATTACAATGATAGTCTACCAGATATGTAGGGGCTTGCTTATATCTGGTAGATCATCAAAGATTGGTGTGATTATTGCTTGAATAATCATGAACATAATGGTGTTCAATCAAATCATCATCAATAGAGTGATTGTATTCATGCATGACGGTATTATTAGGTTGTGTACAAATTTTGTGTGAGGTATAAGAATCAAACATAAGGAAACTAAAGGGATCATCATTTTCCTGTGGAAAATCATCACCAGGCATGTTAGAATGTGAGGATTTATGTTGGAAGAAAGAAAAAAAAAGATTCATAGAATATGGTATTTCTAGAAACAAAAATTTCTCTAGTGAACATCCAGTAATATGCATCGCTTTGTTCCTTGTTTGAAACCAAGAAAAGCAAACTTCCTAGATCTAGGGTTAAGCTTGGTCCTATGATTTGTCAATATAGTGGCAAAGCATAAGCTACCAAAGGCCTTGAGATCTAGATAAGTAAGTGGTTGGTTATGTAACACTTCAAAAGGAGATTTTCCTTTTAGGATATCAGTAGGTAAACTATTAATCAAATACACAACATCAAGGACAACATATGACCAGTAGACCTTAGGTATTTTAGATTGAAAAATGAGGGATCTAGAAACATTAAGTATATGCTTGTGTTTTCTCTCAACCACAACATTTTGTTGTGATGTTTCAACACAACTAGTTTGATGTATAATGCCATGAGAGGCATAGAGATCTTGAGCAAAAATTCAATGCCATTACGAGTTCTAATTACTTTAATCCTTTTGTTGAATTGAGTGAAAATGAGAGAAATAAAATTTTGGATTAAATTTCTGGTTTCGGACTTTTTTCGTAAGGTAGATCTAAGTGTTTCTACTATGATGATCTACAATAGTTGGGAAATATCTATAACCATGGATAGATGTAATAGAGATAGGGCCCCAAATATCCATTTGAACAAGATCAAAACATGAATCAACAATATTATTATTAATAGGAAAAGGTAATTTGGTTTGTTTTGCCAAATGGAAATACTCACAAATGTACTAAGAACTAAATTTTACATAAGAGAAAGATCCTTTTATTTGATGTAAAACAACATAAGCAGGGGTGACCTAATCTATAATGCCAAAGATCAAAATCTAGATTGTCATTTTTCTTGTCAACAGAAACAATAGTAGCATTGTTATGAATAGAAAAAAAGTTGGTTTCTTCAACAGATATAGATTTGTTGAGTCTCAAAAATATTATTAAGTAATTAATAATGTTTTAAGTATCATAATCCTATGTTTTAATGAATAAAAAATTTGGTTAAAGTATCCTGAAAGAAAGTACAGATTCTCTTAAAGGTATTTTCTGTGTTTCAGCAACCCTCTGAAAGAGCATCTCTCCAAAGTAGTGCAACCTTCTGAAGTGGTGTAACCTTCTGAAGGATAGGAACCTGCTGAAGTATCAGGACCTACTGAGATAAGAGAACTCTCAGAAGCCTGGAGACGTCGTACTTCTCAAATCATCTTTGGGCTGTGTCTCTCTAAAGAACCTCTGAAGACTCAAGTCCTTTCAACGCTTTCTGCATGCTGTCTGCATCTCACTCTTTCTGGCAAGGAAAATCAGAACCTTTTTGGCATATTTCAAATTTCTGTTCACCAAAAGAAAGTCCCTGCTGCGAAAGTACACTATGTTAAAAAAAGTAACGGCAGCGCTGTTGTACACCTACTTATGTTTTGTCTTCTACAGAAAGCTATCAGAAGCTTGTGTCTCAATGGGAGAAAATCTATCGCACAACGGGATTAAAGGGAAGTCTAACGGATCTCAAGGTATCTCTCTATAAATACCAAACTTCATGCAGAGAAGAAAAGAGAGAATGAACGTCAACTTGCTGAAGTGCTGCAAAATTTCTCTGAGTTATTTTCAATCTGCTTCATTTGTACTCAAACTTCAGATCCTGAGTTTAACTCAGAAGATTGTACATCTTACCCTATTTAGGCTTCAAACTTGTGTAGTTTCAAGCTTAGGCTATCCTTCTTCTTAAACAGTTTTCTGTTGAGCCTGGAGAGGCTTGTTGTATAAACAATACTTGCTATAGAGCCTGGAGAGACTTGGTAGAGAAACAATATATGTTGTAGTAGAGCCTGAAGAGGCTTGACAGAAAAGAATACTTGCATATCTGATCAGATAGTGGAAAATCCTTAGCTGGTTGGCTTTGGGACTGGACGTAGCTCACAGTGATGGTGGGTGAACCAGTATAAATCTTTGGCTAAGTTTTCTCATCCCTAAACTCCTTTAAATTCAGTTTATACTAACAAGGAGGGTTCTGAGATTGATGTTTTATAACACTAAGCTAAAAAACAAGTTTTCTGAACAGTTTTATCGAACCTGCTGAAGTTGCTTCAGCAAGTATAAAAATCCCAGTTTCAGCAAATTATAAAAATCTCTTTGAAAAAGTGTTGCTTGTGAAAGGTTTTCTAAAAACTGCTTAAGATTTATAAAACACTATTCAACCCCCCTTCTAGTGTTTCCTGTGGTTTCTACAAGATTGTAATGAAGGTTAGTAAGGCCAATCATCTTCCTGGTGTTGTGGTCTTGAATGACACGAGATAGGTCATCAAAGGTGAGTTTGCAATTAAAAAATTTAGTTATTTTTCTTACAGAAATTAAACTGTAATGAAAACTTGGTAAGAAAAGGACATCATAAGAATGAATTTATCAGAAAACTTTACTATTCCAAAAATAGAAGTTTCTGTAATGATTCCATTTGGAAATCTGATTCTGATAGGATTAACGGATTTGTAAGTGTGGAAATTAGATAAGGAATTAGTGACATGATCATTGGAACCACTTTCCAAGATCCAAGTGAAATCACCTTGTTGACAGTTATTGTGAGAAGGAAAAATATTACCTGAATATTGTTGCAGCTGTCCAATGGAGTGACATTGATCATCAAAATTAGATTTCTGGAGCAAATCAATGAGCTGTCCATATTATTCAGTGGTGAGGGTGTTCTTGGTCTCTTATTGTTCCTTTACTGGTGTTTTGCTGCTTGAAGCCTCTGAAGATTGAGTATATGATGCTTAGTTTATCATTGAAGTTGACTGTGCCTTGTTCTTGAACTTGAAGTTTAGTGGGAATCCATGCTTGAAGTAGCATGTCTCAATTGTATGTTTGTCCTTTCCACAGTAGGTAAAAATTTTCTATGGTTGATTGTTGTTGAAGCCTCTTTGACCAAGCCTGCCTCTGCCTCGACCAAAGGATGGTCCATTTCTCCCTCCAAATCCCCTTGTATTGGTGATGTTTGAAATCATACTAGTTTCTTAGGTGTTGGGTCCAGAAACATGCCTTTATTGTTGTAGTACGGATGATAAGACTTTATTTATGTTGGGAAGGGGATCCATCATGAGTATTTGGTTCCTCACATTGGTATATTGGTCATTAAGACCTTTCAGGAAGCATATCACATACTCAATTTGTTTGTAGTTCTTCAAAGTGCTTGAAAAGGTCACAAGAACATTTGGTGGGACAAGAACATGTTGGAATTGGTCGAAGAATCTCCAATTCTTCCCATAGGATCTTTAAATCTGTGAATAACTAGCAATGATTCTTTCTCCTTGTTTAGTTGAATGTAAATCTTAAAGCATATCTGACATTCTAAAGTAATCTCCCTTTGAAAATTTTTCTTTTAAATCACTCCATAGGTCATAGGCATTATCAATATAAACCATTCTTTGAGCAATTAATTTGTGAAGAGATTGAGCGTGTGATCCAAGATATTACCATGGTGTTGCATCTAACCCATGCAGAGTGAAGGGGATGATCAGTAGCTGGTTCTTGAATGGTTCCATCAACAAAGGGGAATTTGTTCTTGGACAGTAAGGCTCTCACATTATGAGTTTGCTCCAAGTGTGATAGTTGGGACCTTCCAAAACTTGTGAAACTGGAGACTTTCAGCATTTTCTGCTGGATGAAAATAGTAGAGACTATTTGGGTCTTGAAGATTATCTTCTTTCTCATTCTTGTTGATTACAGGTTGAATTTATAATAATAAAATAGTAATAATTATAAATACAAATAATAATAATTTAAAACATATCTAATAATTTTAAAAATATATATAAATAAAAAAATATCATATGAAATTTAAAACATAATAAAATAATTTTAAAAAATGTAAAACTTAATTTTTTTAAAATATAATAATATAATATGAAATTTAAAATATGCTCAAACAATTAAAAAAATATTTTATAATTATGTTAACAGTAATTATAGTAATCATTTTATAAATAATTTCTTTTAAAAAATTAATTAACGCATTTAATACGATAAAAAGCATAGTCTGAAGGAAACATATTATTATATCAAAATATCATATATTAATATTAAAGCCCATTTTAACAATCTCAATATTTAAAAAAGGTTTATAACATGTTATAGTAATTATTTAATTATGATAGTCTCCTAAAAAAATGTACAACTTTTGTTATAATTATCATAGTAATTATTTAACTTTTTGAAAAAATTCAAATGAAAGTCATATTATATTATTTAACGTTGATTGAGTGATGCCCGTTAAAAAATAAATTATCAAACTTTCATAGACTAAACTTATATGTCTCAATACATTAAAATCATATTATTTACATTCTGTTTTCCAATCATTAATAGCCCGTTTGGTTTTGCAATTGCAGAGTGCGAATCCATGGTTTCGTGGAGTTGATTTTAAATCATTTTCGTCCAACGGGCTTCATAAAATGTGTACCACTCATCTCAACCATTGATTTCTAGAATCAATTCTACTCAATTATAAACCAAGCGGTCACTAAGTGCCTGTTTGTTTCCTAGTTAGGTACAATGCAGAATCAATTTGATATAATTGATTTTAAATCATTTCCGTCCAATGTGCTTCGTAAAACGTGCACCACTCATTTTCAACCATTGATTCTAGAATCAATTCTACTCAGCTATAAATTAAACGACACACTGAAGTTGAGAAAAAGAAAGTCGTTATGAATTTAAAATCTAAGTATTAATGGTTATTACTTCCATAGATGTGTTACACAGTCACAAGTCTTAAAGGTAAGGACCTTAGGGGTGTCGTAATTGTATGTATCTTGGTTCATGTCCAATCTCTTTCTCTTTTTTTTAAAGAAAAATAGTTAACACTTATTATTTTTTGTCAATTTTTTTATTAGACATATTCTTTAAATGCATATATGAAAAGCGGTTGCAGAAGTATCCGTTATAAAGTTATACGGACTATCATATATTAAATTCCATAAGCTATACAATCTTATAGAAAATTTACATACCATTTAATAATTCTTATGGACAATTATAAATCCATATTTTTAGCAATATCAGGTTTAATTTTTATCTTTTTAAAACATATTTACTCTTCATATATTAATATAGATTTTTAGATTCTATTTTCCTCCTTTTTATGTTATTCACATCAATCTATAATCTACAAGGATAGCTAGAAAAATCATTTCTATAATATATCTTATTCCTAACCGAATTGATCAAAAGTTTAAAGTTTGTATTATTCGGTTATGGTTCGTCCTCGAATATAAGAAGTCACATCAAACTAACAATGTTGATATGGTCTTACTTGATGAAATGTTAGACGCATCAATTATTATTTTTTCATTATTTCTAAACTTATGCATACTTTAATGTGAATGAAAAAAAAAATCTTTTGTTCAATGTGATGGGATACATGCTTCAATTAAGTGTGGTCTTATTAACATGTTCGAAGGATTGGTGTTGGAAGAAAATGTTGAGACAAACTCACTCCTAAAGATTTTAATGTGCCAAACCACTAAAGTCTAAATATATGTTTAAACTGAATGAGATGCATCTTGATATTACTAACTCTATGCTCAAGACTTGTGGCAGAGATTTCTAGACTTTGTTTTGCAGATTATAGCCAAGTAATTGATGCTCAAAGAAGACCTTTGAGATATGATAAGTGAAAATTAATTGATAAATTAGAGTACTTTTTAGTTCACTTATCAAGGATAAATTATAATTTTGCCCCAATTTAATCCCTTTTTATTTAATATTAGATAAATTGTATTTATTAGTCCTAGATTTTAATTTGATGCTATCTTGATAGAAATATTGCTGATTTTTGCAGGATATTGCAAAGATTTAATTTGAAGGATAGATAGCATCAAATGAGGAAGATATCTGCAAGATTTGAGATTGATTGAAGATATTTAATGAAGATTTGAAGAAGATTTGAGATCATTAATGAGGAGATCATTATCAATCAATCAAGGATTCTGCAGACAAGCTTTCCAAATAAATCAAGGATTGCTTAATAAATGCAAGGATATCATTAAATAAAGGGAAACAAGGAAGGACAATTATGTGAAAACCAGTCTCGGGGAGAGATCAAGATTTAAAAGAGAAAGTTGGAGCAGCAGGACGCTAGCTGCGCTTCACCTGCGCTATAGCGCAGGGTGAAGCGCAGACTCTCTGGAAGTTGCGCTCACTCTTGCGCTATAGCGCAGCCTGGAGCGCAGGTTACGTTGATTTTGTCCTTGTTGCTATTTTTAGATGGATCTCTTCCCAATTTGCGTTGTGTTTCCTTAGTCTATAAATAGGAACCTCTTGCACCAGTTTCAGGGGTCGTCAATCATTGTAATCTAGTCTATAGTTCAGTGATTATGTACCAAAGCGAAGTTTAGAGTAGGAGAGAAGGAGCGCTTCACGAGGATTGAAGATGGTGACAACATCTTCGGTGGTTTGTATGGCTACTTCATGTAGTTAACTCTCCAGTAGGATTGGATGTAATCGATTCTATCCCTGAGTGTATGTAAATTTTATATTATTATTTCTGAGCTCCCTATCTATAATATTGGTATTTCTTATTCTGTACTTAATCCCTAATTCCCACGCTTGCGTCTGGAGTTATAGGCTAGTCTCAACTAACTAGGTTAGTTTTGATTAGGACCGAGAGTTGAGAAGTAGCTTCCATAGAAACTCACTCTCCAATTGAATAAGAGTACTCGATATCAGAAAACCGACACATGAGCGTTTCTAATGAGCGATGGGTAGTGTGAGTACTCTAGCGAAGGGCGTTCACAGGATTAGGCATGTGTATCGATAGCAAGGGGTAGTTGATTGTAATTCCAAGATTCGAACATAGGCGTATCCTGATGAGTAAGGGTAGTGACAGTACTTGAGCGAAGGTGCGTCTACAGCGTTGGCCTCATTTATCAACTAAGTTCCTTTACAAACTGACTAAAAAAAGAGCAAAATTAGTCGAGGGTAAGTCTGTCGCTTGGGAGAGCCCGCATGGATTATCTTTGAGTGTGTGAGATCGCTGGTAACTCGGGATCTTAGCAATAAAGTTTGTCTACAATATTATAGAGTAAACCTAAAATAATAGATAGTCTTTACATGTACAAGGGGAGAGATGAGATGAAGTCCAATCCTAATCCAAGTAAAGTGTCTCTAACTCTTCCTTTCTAATTCCATTAATATTTTATCTGTTATTTACAATTCCGCAACAATATCTCTAAATCGTTGTTTTCCCTTGATAATTAGATCACAGTTTACATAAATTAACCATTCCCTGTGGATATGATACTCTTCTTACTATTATACTGCTGGATTTGTGGTTCACTTGCCAGAAACCCATCAAGATACAAAACATAAAAGTCAGTAATGGGAAATAACAAGGAACAAGGCTTGAAGCTTCAACAGTAAGAGATTCAAGAACAGCTTGAGACGCTATCTCAAGAACAGATGAAGGCTCAAGAGATCTTCTCAAGTAAGAGAAGAAGATTCAGAGAAGTGTTTTAAGCATCATTGACCAAGACTGTCAGAAGATGAGACTTAGAACTAAATTGAAGAAGAGATCAGCTCAAATTACTTTTGTTTTAAGAAGAGACGCAAGATCAGCTTGAGACGCTGTCTCATGGTCAGACGTAAGAGATGAGATCCAAGCTCAAGATGTAAGAGAAGAGAGCCAGACTCGGTTGAGACTCAAGTAAAGCTTGAGAAGATGGGATATCAAGTCAACATAGAGTCAAGATCAAGTACACTGCACGCTGACACCATGACGTCTGTACTTGAAAAGTAAAAGCTCTCCTTCATCAGCAAAGTCTGTTACTGTGCAACAGCTCTTAACGGTCATAAAAACGGTCACAAACGGCTAACTACATTTGAAATAAATACTAAGGAGAACAGTGAAGATATGAGAGAGACTACCTTGATTATTGAACAACTATTGCATCTCATCTCACATCTCAAGTTACATCTGAACTGCACGTCTCAAGTCTATCACTTACAGATCTGATCTCAACTTGAGAACCTCCATAGTCTCTACCTATTTCTCTTCTTTGTGTGTAATAATTTTTATCTATTTAGAAGAGTTAAATACTAGCTGAGATCACTGCCCATCCATACATTGTATGATATAAGCTATACCCATCTTAACCTACCAATCATTGTAACCTGTCTCATCTAAGATAGGAGTGAGCCTAGTCTTAGAGTGAGTGTAAGCGTCCTGAAGAGGCTGTAAGAATACTTGTGGCTCAGCCAAGATAGGAAGTGCCTAGGCTTGGTGTGAGAGACGTCCTGAAGAGGCTGTAAGAATACTTGTAATTGACGGGTTTGTCAATAGTGGAAATCTCATGTGTTGTGAGGACTGGACGTAGCCCAAGGTGTGGGTGAACCAGGATAAGATCTCTGTGCAGCTCTTCTCTCTACCTTTTATTTTACATTGATCTCAACTCATCTCAAATTTGTCATCGGCTAAATCAATTAACTTAAATTACAATTGAACAACTAAATCAACTTACAACTAATTACTTGATCAAACCTGAAACTGTTTATCATCTATACTAATTGAGACTCCAAGTATTTAGACTTGAGATCACGTCTCAACTTGGATTTTAAGTGTGAAAATTTCAGGAACAAATTTTAAAGTCTCTATTCAACCCCCTTCTAGAGACGTTCAGCCAACTTCAGGAAATGCGTATATTTTAGAGAATTTCTTGGTTTACAAGAATCGACTTAAATTTAAGATTACAAAAAGCAAAATACATTAGGTTTCATGAGTCTTACCAAGATAATTGAAACATAGGTGGAAACTATTCCAATCATTCACTTCAACTTTGTCTCTTTCCCTTATATTCTTAGCACTTTTGATGAGTCACAATTGTTAGGTATTACATTTTTATCATTTTGTCTTAAATTTAAATTTTAATCCGTCATTATTTAAATTTATTTCATTATACAATAATAATATTGATAAAGTTAAATTGTTTTTACATATATTATTTGTCATGTTGTTGAAAAGTTTGATCTGAAGGAAAATGACATTAATGGCCAAATAATTAAATTAATAGAGGTTGTACTTCAAGATCTTGAGTAAATGAAAAAATTTAAATTGATTCATATTTTAAAATCTTTGTTTTAATTCTTATACTCTTTTCTTAATAGATTAACTTTATATTGTGACATATTATTTTAAAATTTCTATTTTTCATCATTTCAAAATATCGTTTACCATTAAGTCTTATAGATTACCTCTCTACATATCTTTCTCACTTGGTGTACTTGATCTTCATTTCTTACTCTTCTCTTATTTGGTTTTTGTCTCTTCCTGAAACATATTTAATCTCTATATAGATCTTTAGTTTCTATTTTCCTTTTATTTTATCTTGATATGGTGGCACATGTAAAAAATTTATTTGGAGAACAATTTTAGCAAGCTTAAGATCAAAAGGAGAAATTATGATAACTGTTGCATCAAGTAGAATAACAACTTTGTTAATTCCTAGGGGGAAGGACGACACATTCTAGATTTGTTATCCTTATAAATGTTGATGAGAACTCCAACTGTAATATAAAACAAGGAACTCCTTTGGCTAAACTCTTAGAGTCCACATCGCTTATAGATAAGGCCAAATTATAATATATAATACTTGGGCAACCCTCACCCTATAAGTTGCTTTTGGGGTTGATTTAGGCCCGGTTAAAATCTAATATGGTATCAAAGCCTATCATAGATGATCTATAACATCCCGAAAATTGTACCTAAGGAGAATCTAGTGGAAGTCTTAGGTGGGGAATTCCGCCAAGAGAGGAAAGTTAGGATTTGGACTGAGAACTTGAGGGTGTGGGGATAAATTAAGGGAAAGGATAGGAGGTTTAGTGAGAGTTCAGTGTTAAGGGAAATTTAGAAGGGAAACCAAGTATCAAGTCCCAAGTGGACGTAGAGTTAACTTAGGAGGAGTCACACTTGATGGTGAAAAGAATAACATGGTGAGGAGGTGAGTAATGAAGAAGAGGCATAGGAACAAGGGAATAGCGGAGCATAGTCTCATGGACACTTAGAACCCTTAGCATTAGCCTCATTAGAGTGGAATTGATGAGTTATAACATGACTTATGTAAAGCTTGCCCCGCTAGGCTTCAACCATGGTTATTGATATCGTTAATGTCGCGAAAATAATTTCCTCAATTCGGAACTTATGCTTCCAATGGGCATAATTTCCTAATTCTGGGGATTAGGACGTTACATTATGGTATCAGAGCAGTTCAATCCAATTGGATTGTGGTTAGGTTAGTTGCTCGGCATTAACTATGATTCCACCGTACCCCGTAACCAGTATAGGGACTGTTCTCTCCTCTACTTGGTGTGTTGTACACAAGATTATGGTTGGAGACGTGAGTAGGATGCCTTGTTTAGGGAATTGTGGATACTTCTCTAACCAGGTTAGAGCCACCCACTCGATGGATAGTAGGAGAGTGACATAGGTCCCTTTCCAAGGGAAAGATTGCTACATGAGAAGCCTTATATGATATCATCTTAAGTTCCCGGTAGACTTGAGGTACCCTTAGAAGGAAAGGTAAAGTGGGAGTTTTGAGAGAGTGCGAAATTGATCTTTGAAAGGTGAACATAAGAAGGAGGTTTAGAAGGGACATTAGGAGTAGGCTCCCTAGTAAGGGAGGAGAGTGTTGGTTGCTTGTGCTTACACCTTGAGGGAGTTATTTGTCTGATTAATCATGATACTTGTTTCTATTTGAATAATTGCTTGAATAATTGTGGTTTGATTGATAAATTTTGATATTGTTTGTCTACTAAATAATTGCATGACTTGTATGTTGGTTGCATTGTTGGAGAGATCTAGTAAGTAGAGGATAAATTGTAAACTACTAGGGCATGGGTGGAAAGATTTTTGGAGTTTAGGATTTCTCAGGTTTAGGGTTCCATGTTTGGGTTGGGTTGTAGAGCACCGGTAGAACTCCTGAGAGGATAAAGGAACTAATGCCCTAGGTGTGGGAATGATTGTTGATGGTTGTTGATATTCCAATCCTAACTTCCCTATTAGACAGCCTAAGTCATGATGTAAACCCGGTTAGATGTCTCAATAGGTGGTCAATGATTTTAATCTAAGGGTGGTATGGTTAGTCAAGTCTTTATGCTTTGTGTTTGGTTTGTAGGCTAGAGGTAAGCTCAATCCTTCGTTCTTTGAGACATTAGACTAATACTCCTAGAGTCCCCAGTTGGTTACTAGAGGTAACTTCAGTTCTCATAGGTACATGTTAACTATCTAGCTATCTAGTGTATTATTTCTACACGAACATTTGTGGGATTTCCTAGTTTAGGAACCAAGTTGGAATATGTCGTATCTCGTCAATCTATGACTAAATACCCACCTTATCACACCTCAGAGCCCCCTATTATTTTTTTTTCCGGCCCCCTAATGGCACCACTATGTGGTTCATGTTTGAAGTTCTGGCTCGATCCTGTCACTTAGTTAGAACCTAAGGATTAGTTTCGATTAAGCTAGGGAGTAAACCCAAGGATGTAAGGGGAGTGAGTGACATTGGAAACTTGGATGGTTAGAGGTACTTAGTAAGTTGCGATAATGGTCGATTCCTTTCGGTTCTAGGTTTGCTTGACTGTTAGCGCCTGAAGACTCAGGTCCATCGTTGATTTGGTTAACAGTTGGGAGCAAAAGTCTTATGATTATCAAGTTTTGTGATTAGTACATCATTGTCTGCTTTTCCGGGGGTAGGCACTCTGTTGCATAGGTTTAGGAGCATGTTGTCAGCACACGGGTAGTACCTACATATTGGTTTATGCTCATGTTACTATTAAGAAGTTTTATTCCGATGGCTTATTTATAGTATTCATGGTATGATTAGAAGCTTGGATCCTGGCTCGTTGATAAATTGCTCATGTTTACGTTCATGTTCATGCTCATATTCATATTCATAGTTAAACACTCATGTTTTCTTGAATCATGTTCAAGTTTTAAGAAAAACTATTTCATGTTTTCAAGTTTTCAAGTATTTCAAGTGACGAGAAAATCATGTTAAGGCTTCGGCCATCACGGGTCTCAGACCAATCATGTTAAAACTCGGCTTCGACCAGCAGGTAATGGAGGCGACGTAATGTCCCCAAGGGGGATACCCCTTGTGTTAGAACCACAGGAAACACTAGAAGGGGGGTTGAATAGTGTTTTAATCTTTTTAAAACTATTTTGGAAATCTTTAATTAAATCAATCACGTAGGGTGATCAATGTGCAAAATGAATCTTAAGATCAGAGTTACTTTTAAAAACTTGCGGAACATATGAAAGATAAAGATAGAAAATCTTTCTCTTAAACTTAAGATTGTTTTGATTGAAAAGCTTCTCTAAGTATCTTCTAAAGATTATTACCAAGAGTACCTTCAGAACTGTTTCTGAAATACTTCAGATGATCAGAGATCATCTGTTTCTAACTTCTGAACTGAGCTCCTTTTGAACTCATCTCAGACAGTTATTTCAGAGGTTCTTCAACATACATTCTTTGTAATGCTTCAAACGATATAAGAGATGTTTTATGTTATGTTTGTTTGAAAACTTGTTTTATTGAAATCGTTGTGTTAAGATTATTATGAAAAAATACTTTTCAATCCCCAACGTAAATGTAAAGACTGTAAATAAAAGAGATTAAGGGATGAGAAAACTTAGGCACAAAATTTATCCTGGTTCACCCCACAATCCCGTGAGCTACATCCAGTCCCAGAGGCAAACCATCACTGGATTTTCCACTAACCAAATAACAACACACACAGGTGTCAGACAGAGTCACACAGACCCCATCATACAGGTCACACAGACCCAAGGTCACCCAGACCTAACACACAGGGTCACCCAAACCCAAGGTCACCCAGACCTAACACACAGGGTCACCCAGACCCAAGGTCACCCAGACCTTACCGAGTAGTCTTTTCTATCAAGCCTCTCCAAGCTCTACCGAGTATTCTTTCTTCCACCAAGCCTCTCCAGGCTCTCAGACACTTATCCAAGTGTAGAGTATTTACTACTCAACCTAAGCTAGAAGTTCGCTACAACCTCTCAACTCAGATTCTTCTTGTACATAGGGATTACTGAGTACACACTCAGGATACAGACATTACAAACTAAGTACAAGGATAGACAGTGATACAAGTGTTTGAAATTAAGTACAATCCCTGTCTTTTCTATGAGGAATACCATCCTATGAGAGTAGGCTAACTAAGATATGAATTTAAGCTCCAGCCTCATTCTCCAACCATTGGTTTCCATGGGCTACATTCTCACCCGTATCATTGGAACACCAAGGTATGTTCAGGGCTTCAAACCATTCCAGGTTTGATAGTCAGTTTGCTCAGCATGGTTGTCTTCAGACCAACAACTAACTTGATTGATCTAACAGATCAACTGACAAACATGACTAACTGACCAACAGGTCAGTAGCCTGATTGATCTAACCGACCAACATGGTTGGTTGTTCAACCAAAAACAAACAACTATCTCTTCAATTTGATCTTGAGGCTATTTATATGTTCTTCTTGAATATAGCCGTTGAAGATGATTCATAATATCGTTGAGTTGATGATGATGTGGCTCATATAGCCGTTGTGTAATATCTCCTCAAACGGTTGCTTCTTCACAAGTGAATAGGTGTTCAGACGATCCCGTTCTGACACTTGTTATGTGCTTCTTTATTAGAGATATTCTGATATGTTTATGCTTGGTCTCTCTCTTGATCTGCTTTTGCTTTCTTCTGCTTTCTTCTACTTGCATCGATTACTTCTTCTTTCTTCAGATTTCTTCTGATTTTCTTCGGAGTGTATATGAGGAAATATCCGTTGGATTTTTCCCTTTGCATATTATGCGTATACTCCTTTTTCCACATGCTTCCTGACACCATTTCTTCTTTCCTCTTTGAGTGAGGTGTCTAGTCCAAAAGTTGTTGTTGTCGTTTCTTCTTTGGATAAAGATATATGATATTATAAGCATTTAATCATATAATCTTTTCTTATGTGTTGAGAGCTATTTTATGCATTCAGAGAGTTGATATGTTCAGATGATTGATCTCTTCAATCTTCACATATACTCTGATATTGTTAGTTCATCAGCTTCAACAAGTGCTCATAATTGTTTCAAGCTTATTTCAATTCTCCAGCTTGAAATGCTTTCAATTCTTTGATATCGGCTTCATTCTTCTTCTTCTTCTCTTCTTCTTCTTATGAGATATGCCTTCTGATCTTCAGATGATTGCAGCTTCATTCTTCTTCTTCTTCTTCTTCTTCTTCTTCTTCTTCTTCTTCTATGAATAAAGATGTTGAATTATATGTATTTTATTCAAACATCTTTCTTGTTGCTTTTACTTGGTCTTCCGTTCCGTTCTAATCGATGGCAGACACTGGTGCAGTAGGTCTGCGCATGCAAGATACCTTTTGTTGAAGGAGCGGCAAGCATTGCAGGAAAGTCTTTGCAGTGTTTTCCTTATTTGTGCAAGACTTTGGTCGAGGTCGAAAAGCATGTCTGAATTTTGTATATAATCCATCTGATGGAGTGAGCCATACTCTTTGTAACGTCTCCAAGAGATTATTTCTGGATTCTGATACGTTCAGTCTTCAGATACATTAAACTGCTTCATATTGTCTTCATTTCTTCAGATGATAGTTGTTCTTCAGATAGTTGCGTCTTCAGATGATAGCTAAACTTCATTGTTGTCTCCAAGTCTTCAGATGGTCTTCAGATCTTCCGAGTCTTCAAAGTCTTCAATTCTTCAGACGATAGTTGTTCTTATTTCTTGACTGTTATTCAGATAGTCTTCAGATCTTCTGAATCTTCAAAGTCTTCAATTCTTCAGACGAAGTCTGTCTTCAGTTGATTGCTTCTTTCAATTGCTTCAACCTTGTTGAGAATTACTCTTCTTCAGATTCTGCACTTTGTTATTCTGATTCTAATCTTCTGATTTTGATTCTTCTTGATTTCTGATACTGTTCTTCTTCTGTTGTGATCTTCTACTCTTCTTCTTCAGATAAATATTCTAAACCTGAAACACAATCAACAAACAAATACCTTTGTCAGGAGAACCTGTTTACTTAATCTTATAAAGTTCTTATATAAACTTATCTGTCCTTAATATAATCTTATTCGTTAATCATTAAAACTTAAGGATGTTAAGTCTTATAGTCATGTTTAAATACTTAAACTGATTTATAGACTTTACACCTTGTGGTCTGAGCTTAGGTCTAGTTGCATGTCAAGTGATAAGACCCCTGCTGTTGGGGTTAGCAGTTCATGTTAAGAATGATTTTCAATATATCATGTTAAACTTGTTTACAAGCTATAATGTTAAACTCACTTTCAAATTATCATGGCCATTAGAGTCAAGCATTGCATCATGTCATTAATGCATCATGTCAACTTCTATGCTTAGACATTATTGATTTTAGATTTAAGTTGTTATTACTTGTTATCCCCATCATGTTTTGCTTCACTTGTTGCATGTTATATATGTATACACTTCTTTGCTCATGGGGACGTTAGTCTCACCCCTTTGTGGGTTTTACATTTTAGATCCCAGGCAGGTCGTGAGGATCATGGCACCGCTGCAGCTTAGGAGTTTTTTGGGCTTGGAGCCCCTCTTTTTATTGTAGTTCTTGGGATGACTGTATTTGTAAATACGTATGTAGTTTCTTATGCTTCCGCTGTTTAGAGCTCATGGAACTAATGTAACCATGATTTATGGAATGAAATGTGCTCACGGGTTATGTTTAAGTAAACGTTGGATTAGTTAAACATGCCTATAGTTAGTTATTGATATCGTTAATGTCGCGAAAATAATTCCCTCAATTCGGAACTTATGCTTCCAACGGGCATAATTTCCTAATTCTGGGGATTAGGACGTTACATGATCTGTTGTTATTTGGGAATCCACCCATATAGATGTCCAGTCCAGTCCTGGGCGTGAGGGTGGTGTGTTAGAGTCCCACATTGCTTAGAGATAAGGCCAAATTATAATGATAAGACTTGGACAACCCTCACCCTATAAGCTAGATTTTGAGGTTGAGTTAGGCTCGTTTAAAATCTAATATGAACTAATAGTAAAAACCAAACTTATTATATTGGATGAGGCTCCCATGACTTATAACCATTATCTTAAAGTTGTTGATAGGACTTTCAGAGACACGCTTCAATTAACTTCCATACATAGTGCCAATCTTCCTTTTGGAGGAAAAGTTGTTATATTTTGTGGTGATTTTAGGTAGATCCTACCTATGATCCCTAAAGGGACAAGACATGATATAGTTTGTGCTATCATCAACTCTTCATGTCTTTCGAATTATTTCAAGGTGTTAACATTGACAAAAAAAATGAGATTGCAACTGCTGGTTCAAATTTTCATGATGAAGAATTGAAAAGCTTTTTTGACTGAGTATTGACTATTGGTGATGGAAGGAATGGGGAAAGAAGTTAATGACGAGGTCGATATTCAAATTCCTGAAGATTTGTTGCTAAATATTTAGATGATCCTCTTGCTTCTATTGTTCAAAGTACATATCCTATGTAGAAAACATGACCAAGTTTCTTTCAAGATCGAGCTATTTTAGCACCCACAAATGATATTGGTTGAGACTTTGAATGATTACATGTTATCATCCATTCCTGGTGAGACAAAATCTTTTCTAGTTTTCGACAACCCATGTCCAATAGATGCCCACTTTAATAACTCCGATGATGTTCATACTCCCGAATTCCTCAATACAATAACTTCAGCAGGACTTCCAAATCATGAGGTTAAACTTAAAGTATGGTTCCTATCATGCTGACCAGTCTTCCGGATTGTGCAATGCACATGTGCTTTAGAAGCAAGAGTCATATCAGAAAACAATGTTGGAGAAAAGGTTTTCATTCCAAGACTCTCATTAATTCCATTAGATAAAATGATCCTTTTTAAATTTCTACAAAGTTAATTCGCAATTGCAGTCTCATTTGCAATGACAATTAATAAAAGTTAGGGACAGTCTCTTAAACATGTTGGAAATTTTCCTTCTAAGACTAGTTTTTTCTCAAGGTTATTATGTTGACATCACATAATGAACTTAAAATTCTTATATGAGATGAAAAGGGATATTCAACCAACACTACATCAATTGTGGTTTTCAAATAAGTCTTCTAAAATTTAATTTAGGTAAGTAACATTTTCTTTTCTTTTTTTCCCCCATACTATTACTTATATTAACCTCTTCCTTATTTTAACTTAACTTCTCTTTTATAGGGATTACATACACCTTCCCGTCTCCAACAATCAGAGGTTATATTCATAAGTTATATACTTCATCTAATATATTTTTTTATTCTTTTTCATAGTAACTCTTTTACCATGTATAATTTCTTCAAATACACATATTTATTACGAATTATATGAAGGGAATCAAGCATGTGGTCAGGGTGCAGCGGAATAAATGGATTCCCTCCCTTGTTATGATCATTAATGCGAAAACACGAATTAAGGCATAAAGTCATAAAACAAAAGGTCGTACCTTTTAAGGAATGCTAACGAGGCAATAGCAGCCACGTCTCTAGTGGTGTGCACACCAACAGCCGGACTAGGAAACCCTCCTCAACTCTGCTAGTAGCATTTAGAGAGTAAGAGCGACTGCTCATGTGTATAGGGTAATGCATCTCATGCTATATTTATAGAGTGGTGGCTAGGGTTTTACTATCACTCAATTATCCCAACACTTATGGGCCTGTCCCATTATGTTATAATTCTAATCAAATTAGAATTATTATCTTTTCCTAGCGGCTTGTTGTGTGCGTGTGACCCAATAGGCTTTTAATATTTGGTTATGATATTAAAATAAAACTCTTTTATATTTATATCATAAATAGTGAGCGGTATCTAGCAATACATCACTATCCAAATATTGAGAATATCAACAACTTTGACGAATCCTATTTTATGATAATTTATATGATATGTCCCTTTGTCCAAATATCTAATTGAACACAAGGGCATGGAATGTGTCAACCTTATATAGTTTCAATTTATGTTTTTCTTGATCCCCAAGTAGACTGTACAGAAAATAAACATCTCATGTTTATTCTCCTGAGCATGGTCATGCATTTTGCAGTCTCACTTTATCAAGAGGCCTACAGATATAACTCCTGTTACATAGAAGGGACAAATCCCATCTAGGTCACTCACATCCCACCACATAATTTATTATGTGTCCAAATACCAACTTTATGATCACCTTGTTACAGGCAACGTTTGATGATATTTAAAACACATAATTCCTTATGTAGGAATCGTAGTGATTTCAGGTCAAAGGACTTCATATAAGATTTATCAATTTAAGAAACGTTCATGACACTTATGTAACAATCCATGCAATGTTCTTATAAGGTGGATCTGTTCAGTACACTATTACTCTTAATATGTACTTATGTGAGCACATGATATCTCATATCCATGATCCGTGAGATGTGATCATCAACGAACTCACATACTAGTCTAAATGCATCTTTTGTCCTAAGATGATAATTTGACCAGGGACTATTTTTAAGAATAGTTTTTCATAAGATCTCACGATCAAGTCATGTACTTGATTTCTTATGTAGTTTAAGCTTAATATTCTAAGGACATTTATTATATTCTAAAAGAATGATTTGTCTTTATAAAATAACATGATACAAGTGATGGATGTTCAAAAGCATATAAGTCTCTAGTGCATATACCTAACATTATATACACATTCACCTTTAAATACACATTCAAACCAAATTATATTTTAAATAGTTACAATATTTAACTTTAAAATTTATCCATTTAATATTCTCATTATGAGTGTCCTCCGTGTATCACACGGGCACCACTAGTAACATATTAATTCTAAAGGCTTGAATTTAGAAGTGCTTAGAAGTGTTAAAATGATATTAAATAAATTGAGAAATGCTAAAATGATATTATAAAGCTGAGAAATATCCGTTTTGACAAGAAATTTGAGGAGTATTCTTGAGTAAAGTTTGTTAATGATAATTATAAAGCTGCATATGTGTGGGCTATCAAGAAAATACCCAAGAAATAGGCCATGGCTAACAGTTGTGTAAAATGTTCTTCACATTTTTAATAAATTGTTTGTATAGTCGGAGCTTCAAATATGGCATGGTTTTTACGACCCCACAATATTACTTGCTAGCATAATAGACATATCAATTTGTTGACTGATCTCTATACAGTAAACAAGGTGACATATAACCAATATTTAAGCACCTAATTTCAAGACATTGGCAACGTACACGTTGACAGACTGACAGTATATGGCTGGCTTTATTTTGGCGGTCGGGGTACAATAATTGATGAAAAATATGGTAAAAAGACAACCATGCATGGTACGAAAAAACTAGCGATGTCAACCGGCTCGGCATGGGCGGGTAGGTGTCTACATGTATACATACCCGCTAAAATTAACGGGTACCATATGAGTAATGAGTATCCACATGTATCCATTAATGTTTTAAAAATTTAAATTTTATAAGAAAAAGAGATGAAATGTTATATAATATATTATAATATCATACTATGTATATAAATAATCATTATATAATACCATTACGTAGGGGTGTTTCATATCTAATCCAATCCAATACAAACCGCAAAAACTGAACCGAAAAACTAAAAATCGAAATCCAAACAACCGCAAACCGCAAAAACCGAAATTTTTTTATTGGATTGGTTTTTGGATCCTATGTTGAAAACCAATCTAATCCAATCCAAATTGAACTTATATATACATATATTATTACTTATAAAATAATGGCTTAAATATGTTTTTAGTCCCTATAAATATAGGTCATTTTGATTTTAGTCTCTGTAAATTTTTTTTTTGGTTTTTCATCCCTAAAAAATTTTCAATTAGCCTTTTTGGTCCCTGCTGTTAGCTTTAGTTGATGTGGCAACGGAGTGCCACATCAGCATGCCACATGTGTTATTTTTTCTCAACTTAAATGTGTTTTTAGTCCCTATAAATTAATATGATCCTTTTGGTTTTAGTCCTATAATTTTTTTATTTTTTACCTCAATTTCATCCCCATCCAACATCACAATGTCCTTTTGTTTCCACTGCATTGTTACATTTGAAATTTTGAAACTTTTCGTGGGTTTTTAAAAAATAAATTCTTTATGTATTCAATTATTTGAAATTTCATAACAATTGGATTCATTGTATATAGGAGAAAAAACCTGTAACGACATTTAAGCTGGGCAGAAACAACACATGTGGCAAGCTGATGCGGCACTCTGTTAGCCACATCAGCCTAAAGTTAACGGAAGGGACCAAAAGGCTAACAGAAAATTTGTAGGGATGAAAAAACCAAAAAATAATTTTACAGGGACTAAAACAAAATGACCATATTTATAGGGACTAAAAACATATTTAAGCCTAAGAATTTAAATCCACTTTATTGAGATAAATGTGTAGGCTAATATTTTTGTAAAAAGGATTAAGGAATGAGTGGGAAAAAATTGAGTTAGAATAAGTAAAAGAGAGATCAGAATTTCGAGTTCTGATATTCTCGCTCAAGCGAGAATGGCTCGCTTGAGAGAGCATATCAGTAAAAGTTTACAAAATTTTGTTCTGGTTTTCTCGCTTGAGCGAGAAAGCTCTCGTTCAAGCGAGAAACAAGGGAGCAAATTGGGTGCTCTTTGGAAGAATTTCGCTTAAGCGAGAAGGGTTTCGCTCAAGAGAAATTCGTCTAGAGAAGGGGATGCTCTTTGGAGCATTCTCGCTCAAGCGAGAACGCGAAAGTGAAATTTCCCTAACCTTATCGCTCAAGCGAGAATACGCATGGCAAGTTAAAAACATTAATTAGGGCACAGATTCCTCACTTTCTTCTTCTTTCCTTCTTCATTCTAGAGAAAGTACGTGTGTGGTTTCTAGAGAGAAGCTTGTCTTGTGAGCTTAAAGAAAGCTAAGGAAGCAAAGGATCACCACCCCAACCTTCCCCAACTCTTTCCCTTCCATTTGAGCTCCTTGAGGTGAGTATAACTCACACCACCACTCATTTGGTTGATTCTTCCTCCATGTACCCTATTCTCTCTTCCCCTTTCTTTTAAATCTTGTGAATGATTGTTGTGTTGTGTATTTTCTTGATAATGGTATATTGGATTGTGTTGTGGAATTATGAGCATGAATAAGGGGTTTTCCCCAAGCTAGGGTTTCCTTATGTTTATGTATGTTGAGCATTTCATTCATGGCCTCTGGCCCTAGTTAATAATGAGAAAATGAATTTGGCTTCAACCCCCGGTTTTGGCTTCGACCCCAGTTCACCCTAATTAAACAAGATTGGACTTCGGTCCCCAGTTAAAACACGGCTTTCGGCCCCGGGTAATTGGCGGTGTTATGACCAAGGAAGACGTTCCTTGTAGTTTGAGCTCAAGTCTAGCCCCAGTCTAGTGATAATCTCGTCTGCCGGGCAATGCAGGTCATGCATGTTCATGTTTAAGTTTAAGATAAGATATAATGATTATGAACTATTCTACTTATCCTATGGCATTTCATTTGCCTGCCTTACCTACACTGGATGTTGCATAGTTATATTCACTGAGACATCACTACTACAAAAAAGGCCTTCTACGACGGGCATTCCACGACGGTTGAGGAGCAACCGTCGTTGAAACTGACGCGGGTGACATTTTTGCAATTATGTGGGTAACTTACAACGACGGTTGAAAAATAATCGTCGTGGAAAGTCATTGAAAGTAGGTTTCTACGACGGTTGAAAATTAACCGTCGTAGAAACACTACCTCAGAAAAAATGTTACAAAAATGAAGGGGGTGGGAATAGCAAAAAAGGGTGGTGCAGGAGTAATAGTGGGCTATCACGACGGGCCCAGTGAACACCCGTCGTGGTAGACCTAAGGGGGGTGTGACAAGTAAAGTGGGGTGGTGCATGGAGCATTAGTGCTTTCACAAGGAAGGGGTGGGAATAGCAAAACGTGGGTGGTGTAGGAGTAATAATTGGATACCACGATGGGCCCAAAGGACACACGTCGTGGTAGACCTAAGGGGGGTGTGACAAGTAAAGTGGGGTGGTGCATGGAGCATTAGTGCTTTCACAAAGGAAGGGGGTGGGAATAGCAAACTGTGTGTGGTGCAGGAGTAATAGTGGGCTACCACGACGGGCCCAGTGGACACCCGTCGTGGTAGACCTAAGGGGCGTCTGACAAGTAAAGTGGGGTGGTGCATGGAGCATTAGTGCTTTCACAAAGGAAGGGGTTGGAATAGCAAAACGTGGGTGGTGCAGGAGTAATAATGGGATACCACGACGGGCCCAAAGGACACACGTCGTGGTAGACCTAAGGGGGGTGTGACAAGTAAAGTGGGGGTGGTGCATGGAGCATTAGTGCTTTCACAAAGGAAGGGGTGGGAATAGCAAATCGTGGGTGGTGCAGGAGTAATAGTGGGCTACCACGACGGTTGGGATTTTAGAACCGTCGTAGAAATGACCAGAAAAATTTAGGGGTGCAGGAAGTTAAAAATGGGGTGCAGAGGCAATAGGGTTTAAAAAAAGGGGGGCTATGAATAGCAAAAACGGGGGGTGCAGCAGTAAAATGAGGGTTCCACGACGGCTTCGTTCTGAACCGTCGAGGTAGACTACATCATATGAACTCCCTAGTTCTCCTTCCCCCATTCAGCGCCGTTTCCCTGTCTCTTTCCCCTTCGTTCTCTCCCTCTCTGCCTCCGTTCTCTCCCTCTCTCTGTGCGAGACTTTGCCGCCGACCAACACTCGTCGACTTCGTCGCCGCCCTCTTCGACTTTGCCGCCGCGTGCGACAGTTCTCTCCGGCCGTGCTGCGTGAGCGCGAGAGACTTGTCTTCTTCTCCGCGTGAGCTGCTTGACAGAGGTAAGCTAATTTTTTTGTTCTGTAATTTAGAGTCTTCTTGTAGAACCATGCTTGATTTGTACTGGTTTAGTTTCTACTTTTTCCTCTTTCGGTTTTCCTCTTAATGATTTCTATAAATCTTGCTGGACATGCTTCTCTTTAAAATCTCCAACTTGTTTAGAATATGATAGTTAGCCGGTACCTCACTTTCTAGCTTTCTAGTACTCTTGCAAGAAGAACACTCCCTCTTACAACCAAGCTGGCATCAAAGGCAGTTGTCACAGTTGCTGCCACTGATTCTGCCGGTTGCCATTGCCTTTGTGATTCTATTATTTCTCTGGATTCTATTAAGATCAAGTAGTAGAAACTCTATTGTTAGGAATTGGAAAGCTCATTTCGGCAATAATAATAACACAGAGGCACTTGTTCTCTTTATTTTCCCCTGGTTTGGAAACATGTTAAAAGGGATTTTGTTTTAATGTGTTTTAAAACAGCAAAGTTGTTCTATTTATTTCTGAAAAAGAAACTTGGAAACAAATTCTAAACAGGTTCATGCCTGTAATTGGCACTGTATATTTTACATTCCTAGAACTTACATGAAATAAGATTTAGCAAATAGAATCTAGAAAAGAATCATACTTCTATTGATTTGTAACTGAGAAGTCATAATGATTGCAAAAATATTGTTTTTGAATATTTGATGCTTGCTGGATTCTGATGAATGGAAAGTTTCATATAACTGAATAAAATTTGAATGTAAGCCTAGAAATAGAATTTTGCCTTATAAACTATAACCAAGTGTAATATTTATCATTGAACTTTAAAAAAGAGCTATGCTATTTTATACGTTAAAACTCATCAATTAAATAATAAAATCTAATAACAGGAAATACAAATAAATAAATAAATATTATAAAACTTGAAGCTGTGAAGCGTGTCATGTATCAGGTCTTACTACTTTCCATAATGTCATTAGTCAGCACAGTAATCCTCCTTTAATTATTCCATACTTTCCAAGATTGTGGTCTTCTATTTGAGATAATGAGTGTGACCTCTATATCTATATCTATTCCATATATAAGAAAAAAAACACTCACATGTGATAGAATAAAATAAGGCAAGAGGAGATATGGACTTGTTAAACTTTAATCCCACCAACTGCCACTTCTCAGAAGGAAATAGGAGATCTTTGTAATTTAAGATAAACTTTAATCCCAATGACTTGTTAAATTATGTTTTTGAGATATGGACTTGTTAAATTATTAATTTTGGCTCAATATCAATTGGCTTCAGGGCAAGTATTGAAGCATTTAAATCCACCACCACCCTACTATATCTTCTGTTTAGTTGCATCGATCGCCTTTCTGGTTAGTTCTTTCATCTTCTTTTCTTCTCACTTTGATTCCTTAATTCATTGGGCTGAATGGAAAATTGGTCTTCAAGATGTCTTGAACATGGCGAAATTGTCCGGATTAATTAAAATGTGAATGTGATTAGTTTAGAATTAATGAATTAATATGAATTTGATTAGTTTGGTTAAGTAGTAGATTAGGAATTAATATGGATATTTTGGTAGTTGCTTATGTATGTATATTTTGTCTTTATTTATGTTTATTCATTTAATGTAATTATATGTTTTGCTTTAGTTTATTGTTTATTTTTAATAATTGATTGATGCATTATGTGAGTGAACCTTAGTTTCCCGTTCGAGATTCAATATGGTGAGTAAGGAACTCCCTCCAATTTGAATTGTTCGTTTCATACATCTTTTTTGGAATAACAAAAGGAGGGAGTTCCTTAGTCAATTTATTGAATCTTGAATTATCCGGATGGACAGTTTGGGAAGATTAATCACTTTTTTAGAGCTCATTAGTAAGTAAATTTTAATAATCATTTCATACATTTCATGAAATTTGGTTCGTTGCATTTGTGTTGTTCTTCGGGTGCATATTTGATTGTGGTTCACCACTCTCATTTCGTGCCACTTGAAGACCAATGCGAAATGCTGCCGAAATTTTGTTGATTTTATGGAATGAGAATTAAAATTTACACAATAATGAGCTAGGAAAAAGTGAATCTTCCTGAATGGGATAGGGTCACACCTTTGAATAAAAAAAGTGAGATTTACATGCATAATGTTGAATAAATGGAGTGTCGTTCACGAACGTACAGAAATTAGATATGGATCGAAGTTGGATGAATGCTCGGCGCATTACTGATGAGTATGAGAGAGGAGTGGAAGAATTTCTACAATTTGCGCGATGTAATGTTGCTAGTAGTGCCGACGCACAAGGAAGGTTCAGGTGTCCATGCGTAAATTGTTTCAATGGAAGAAGACTGGCTGAGAAAGACATCAGGGAGCATCTTCTGTGTGATGGTATTATGAAGGGTTATACAAAATGGATATGGCATGGTGAAGTGACACATATGCCATATGATGATGAGGTCCCAATGCCAGAGTATTCTCATTCAACCATGGAGGACTGCATGGAGGATCGAGTGGAAGACATGATTCGCGATGTCGGTGTGGACAGATTTGCAGAAGCACATCCGTATGAAGATATGTGTAGTGATGCTGAGACTCCGTTGTTTCCGGGGTCAACAAACTTCACACGATTGTCAGCGGTTAAGATTGATGAATTTGAAGGCATTGAATGGGTGGTCTGATAAAAGCTTCACGGAGAGTTGCTTCAGTTGCTAACTGACATGCTTCCTGAAGGGAATACACTACCTAATCGTAATTATGAGGCGAAGAAGATATTGTGTCCGATGGGTATGGAGTATAAAAAGATCCATGCATGCCCTAATGATTGCATTTTATACAGAAAAGACTATGAAGGGTTGAAGAAATGTCCGAAGTGTGGGTTATCCCGATACAAGGTGAAAGACGATAATCAAGATAGTATTGATGAGGTCCAAAGCAGGGTCCCCCGGCAAAGGTTGTATGGTATCTTGCAATTATTCCAAGGTTTAAGCGTCTGTTTGCCAATCCAAATGACGCTGAGAACCTTAGATGGCATGCAGATGGGAGGATATGTGATGGAATGCATCGCCATCCCGCTGATTCTTTACAGTGGAAGGACTTTGATGTAGAGTTTCCAGAATTTGGAAACGAGCCGAGGAATCTTAGGCTTGGATTAGCGTCAGATGGAATGAATCCATTTGGAAATTTAAGTACTAATCATAGTTCGTGGCCTGTTTTGCTAGTTGTTTACAATTTACCTCCCGGGTTGTGCATGAAGCACAAATATTTCTTATTTCAGGTTTTTGGCTTCGTTATCCTCACATGAGGATGTGTATGGATTCATTGACCCTCATCTAATCTGCGAGGGTGTAAATGAAAGAACAGCTATTCAGGTGTACATCGCCAATGCCTTGCAAGATGAGGGCAAGAAGATTTTTTAGCACCTTACTTTCATGAGTAAGTGGAAATACTTGTAGGTTTTTTAATATTTTTATCATTATCAAAATAAATATCTTGCAGTATTAACTAATTTTCAATGCAGACGCCACTGGCAACTACTGGTTATATCTGTCGACGAAGACAGCGCTCTGTGGTTTTGTTAATTGCATAAGAGGCCCCCAAAGAGATTTTTTGACATAGTCAATAGGTAATGACAATGAATTTATTAACTTTAGAAGTCTTTTATTGAATTATTAAACTCTAAATCGTGTGATATTTTTTATATTAGTGCATATTCAACATACCAAATGTTGATGAGTAGAGCTGGACATAGAGCTCATAAGCTAACCTGGAAATACGTCAAGGTATTTACATGGATTCAATAAGATATTTTAATAAAGTGTTGTCTACGGTTTTAATTATTTGACTAATATTCATTTTGAATTGTAGTCCAACAAACAAGTTGGAGGGTATGAGTGTGGTTATTACGTCATGCAATGGATGTCTTGCATTGTGCAAGGGGGAATTCAAGTCGCATTGGACAAGGTAATCCAACAAACAAGTTAACACCAATCGTCATGCAATTGATCTATCCACTAATTACAAGTTATTTTATTTTGCAGTATTTCATGGATAGTAGCCCACTCAACTCTGCTTCAATTGATTACATCAGAAAGGCATGGGCTGCATATGTTATTGACTTGTATAACAAAACTTTAGAGTAGTTGATCAGTATTTGATTACTTGTAGTAGTTTTTTTATATAGTTTCATTACTTATAGTAGCTTTTATATTAGATTTTACGTGTAATGTGATTATGTAAATTGATTAGTGCACCGAGTATGTGAAGTGTCATTACTATGTTGGTATTGCTGATTTTTCATTGCTGGGATTGTCTGGACTGTATTTTCTGTTTGCAGGTTTGGGAAAATTGTAAAAAACAGAACGAACTAAAAAAAAAAATTAGACTTTCCACGACGGTTGTGTCCACAACCGTCGTGGAAAGTAGGCTTTTCACGACGGTTGTGGTCACAACCGTCGTAGAAGAGTTGCTCAAGAAGGGTGGGTTGAAGTAGTTTCCACGACGGTTATGGTCACAACCGTCGTGGAAAGTCTTTCTTTTCACGACCGTTCCTTTACTAACCGTCGTGGAAAGTAAGGCTTTTCACGACGGTTCCCAGTCCTAACCGTCGTAGAAAGTCGGTTTACAACGACGGTTAGCACGCGTCGTGACAAATTCCACTTAACAACGACGCCTGGATCTACGACGATTGTGCAACCGTCGTAGAAGCCTCTTTTTAACCGTCGTAGAAAGCCTTTTCTGCAGTAGTGCCTCTGTCTCACCACACGTTTTGTGGACTATGTTTTAGATGCACAGGTTCTTCCCCGCACCGGTCCTTGAGCAGGGAGCTGCGAGCATATATGTATATTGACTGCAGGCTTAGGATCATGTTCACTTGAATTTGTTAAGCTCATTTGATGTTTAATTTGTGATGTATTGTACATGTATTCTTTTGTGGGATATGATCGTACATGTGTAGCCTTCGGGCTCTCTCTTTTGCTAGGGCACATCGCATATGTATGGGGGTATCCCAAACGTCTATTGTACGCGGGATGAATTGTAGCCCTATGGGCAATTATTTATATAATTTTAGTTGATGTTTTCATATACTGTTTAAGTGATCGTTGGAAGCTTCAGCAATATATGATGTATGTAATTGCGGTATCTAAATGGCACGAAATAATTTCAAGAATTTGGGCATTTGGCTCCCAACGGGCCAATTTCTCGGATTTAGAAATTAGTACGTTACATGTCCCGCACAGTGTCTAGCTCCGTCATGCCCAGCAGTACGAGATCTTCTCTCCTCCCCCACTCTAGCGCCCCTGTTCTGGATCGATCCTTTGTTGCTTTTGCAGTCTACACAGAATCCGCTCTTCGCTCCTCCAAATGGCCACTAGAACTGATGCCCAACCTACGCAGATTTTTCACGACACTGATCAATTGGTTGTTTCAGACTTTCAGTACAATTATTTATCAGTTGTTTGAATTACAGTTGTAGTTGATGCCCAACCTAGCTACTTGCAGTTGCTATGTTTCCTATTTCAGTTGCTTTATTTCATATTTCAATAGTGGTTTCATGTCTTTCTAAATCTGTTGAATAAATGTGAAAAATGTGTACTAGTTTAAGGTTTCAAAAATATAATATAGTTGATCTCAATAATTGAAAAGATGAGAATGGTTTCTTCTTTGCAATCTTGTACACAAGGCACGCACTAGTCCTATACAATATCTAGCTAGCAATGGTAATACATGCAGTAAGCCATTTATAGTTAATTTCAATAATGGTGATCTATTTTCATGGCATATCTAGATAAGACTTTCCATCAAGTCATGAATATTATTATTTTACTATTTAAATTTTAATATATTATGTAAAAATATATTATTTTATTTACTATCGGACCAGTCGATTATGGTCCGATTATTGAACTTTGAATCGGTGTCTAGATCGGTTTAATGACCGGTCCGATTTTAAAAGCATTGAATTTTTTAGTATTTTATTAAAAGAATTTGTCCAATCATAATTTTTCACTTTCTTTTTGAAAAATTAGATTTTCATTATATTATATTATTTATTTGACATATATATTGTGGAGTTTAAAATTGTCCTATATAGAAGGCGACCTAGCTATTAGCCCCCTTATTATCAAAATCATTTTGTCGTGCTTTATAATATTAAAGACAAAATAATACATATATGAAAATAATAAAAACAACTATTTATAAATAAAGAACACTTAATTAATTTTAGAGATAACACATATTTTATTCTTAAAATGGATCACATAGAGTGCTAATATATTCTTCATTCATAATTAATCAACCACCCAAAGCTCTAAAATGCAAATTATTTTTAATAGCTGTTAAATTGCACCAGGTCTATCTAAGGTGAACCATGGTCCACGTGGTCTAGAATGTAAAAATGTAGTAATTTAAATTGCTAATCATCAAATTCAATGCTCATTTTATTAATAATTTATATTAAACTGATTTCCAATTACTTTTATGAAATATTGGTCGAAAAGAATAAAAATCTAAAATTGATATAATCATATAATGTAGAAGTTTCCCATTTCAATTTTAACTTGATAGATCTTCAACGAAACTATCATAAATTGTATTGTAAATTTATATTTTTTTAAATTAAACTCAAATAATCATATATATATAAGGACCATTTAATAAAAAATAAAATTATTTATTTACTTTTAGTAATCAATAATATGTAAGATGAACTAGGTGGACAAAATTTTGTTTGGTCCATCTAGAATCGTTCTCAAATTAAACCTTTTTCATTTGTAACCTATCATAGGTGATGTGGATTAAAGACCTTAATTAATGGAAGTGTTGGCAATAGATCTTAACTATTACTCATAACTTAAATAGAGAGTTAAGTATTACAATTATCTTGGATCTTATATGCTTGTTTTTTTCGGTGTACAAAGGAAAGCAATGATATTTGAACCTAGAACCTCATGTTAAACTACCCAAACCCCCAACCACTAGGCCGACCCTAGTGGGTTATATGCTTGTTTGGTTTGTCGTCTTTGAAAACAAAAAATATAATTTCTTTCTAAAAAAATTAATAATAAATAATGTTAGTGTGAACAAATATGCACATGTGTTTATATAAGATAAATTGCAATTATTTTTTTAAACTCACATTTGTTATTTTCCAACAAGTTTTATTTTATTATTTTTAGAATATACTCCCTTCGACCTTATTTATACGATAATATTTGAGAATTTTCTATGGTCCTATTTATAAGACGAAACTCATAAATTTAGAAAGTATTTAATATTTTTTTCTCATATTTGCCCTCCTTAACTATTAAATGTTTTAAATTGACACACCTACCATGATAGTTGAGTTTATTTTAAGTATGGTTAATCTTGTAATGTTGTAGAGCAATTTTATAAAAATCAATGCATTAATTACTTTTTTTAATTAATATATGTGATTTGGTCTAAATTATCTTATAAATATGAATGGAGAAAGTATATAATTTTATATGACTATTTTTTCAAATAAAATGTAAAACACTTTATATTAATTTTGATTGTTTCTTTTGGCGGCCATCTTTTAAAAACATGGTCGCAACAAGTACAACAAATAGCACACATGATAAGTATTAGCAAGGCCGGTCCAACGTCTATCGAGGCCTAAAGCAAGTTATAAAATGAGGTCTTTTAACTTCCTTAAAATAACTTATTAAAAAATATTATAATTTTATTTAAAATAATTTTTTAATCTTATTGAAATATAAATTTCCTATTAGATTATTTTAATAAATTTCATTTAATATTTTTTCATTTTATAATAAAAAAATCACTTAATTTTTAAGAATATTTTAGCCTTTATAAAAAAAAACATTTTAGCCACCCATGCAATGTATTTTTTAATTAAATACTTTAAAATTTAAAAACAAAATCTAGACAAAGAAATTGATTATTTTATTATAATTTAAAATAAAATAGGAAAGTTACTTGAATAGTATTGAATAAAGAGAAATTTAAATTTTGGTTAATATAAAATACTTTTTCAAATTTTATAAATTTTATTAAAACTAAACTAGAAAGTCACGTTGATTAACACATGATTGTGGGAGTTTCATTAGATTCAAATTTAATATATACATAGTAGATATAATATGGATTTTAATTAGGATTACAAAATATAACAAATTAAATAATAAAATTAATAAAGTAAGTACTATTTAATAATTAAGAGTGAGTGATAAGACGAGGGGCCTAATTTTTTATAAAAAATATTTTACTCTTAATACTAATTTCTTTTAATTTGTTTAAAATTAAAATATTTATAACTAAAAAAATTGGAGGCCTAAAATAACAAAATAATATTGGGGCCTAAAAGCAATGGTTTTACCAGCCTTATGCTTGGGCCGGCCATGAGTATTAGGAGCATATATCCACTTAAAATTAAGATTATATATATCATCTCATATGATAAATGAACAACATAATCAATGAGTCCACTTAATTATGACATGTGTACCACCTCTGATAAAAAAAATTAACATTCCAAAAGGAAAAAAAAGTTAGAGGACCAACACACTATTTTCGTTGCTTAAAAAGCAAAAGACAACAAAGATAATAACAATCGCAAAATGAGATTTGCAAGGTATAACTTTAGTTAGCTGAACTCTTTTAATTACTTTTGAGTGGGCAGTAGTACCCTCTCTCCTTATGCGTTGGAGGAAAGATATTGGGGTGCCAATGCGAGAGATATGATCTTGATATCCCACAACATGCAAAGCTATCACATTCACAATATCATACGGAAAAGAAAACTGACAAATGTCACTAAAAGCATTGCACTTTCATGTAGGAGAAGGCATGAAGTGTCTACGTTAGAGAAACAATAAAATGGAATGCACTATTGCTCGTGACTGCTTTTTTATCACTTGGCTGGCACACTTGTATGGGTCTGTTGGATTTTTTTATCACATGGGCACCTTAATTGTATTGTTGCTTTCAATCATTGACAACGGAAATTTCTCACTCGGATCTGTGATCTCGCTAGCTAGATATCTTTTTTATCGCTTTATTATATTGTCCCAGTGAGTTAGCTAGCTTTCCTCCGAGCACTCTTTTCTACTAATTTTTCTTGCTTCGACTTAATTATCAACAATTTGTGCTTGTTTCAAGATTCAGTTAATTTTTTTTTCCTGACTTGAGTTTGTCTGTCCCTTCAGCCACCTATAGCCACCGGAATTCAAAGTTCATTCGATTTCCTAGCTAGTTGCCGCAGCTTTAAGCATAGAAACAACTAAAGAGACACAGAAAAAAGGAAACATTCTCATTCAAAGGAAGGCAGTTAAAGAAGCCCTCCCCATAGGGCTGTCTGCTATATATTAGCCCACTTTATAATTTCTTGGGTCGATTTAATTGCTACAACTTTATTTTTATTATATACTTTCTTCAAAAAAAAAAAAAAAAACCTTCACAAACCCCAAACTAAATTCATCTGAAGCATTTAAAGAGAATGTTTAATTATAGTGACTACTATGCTAAAATAACTTTATTTTATTAAAATACCCTAATTAAAATAGTTAGATAAGGATTGATTATAAAAATAAATAGAATAAAAATTGAAATATGTCGTATAATATAAAAAATAATCACAAAAATAATAAAAAGTTATTTTCTATAGTATATTATTTATTTTAATTTTTAATAAAATATTATCTTTAAAAAATTAATAACAATTTAAATTTAATAGAAAATCCAAAATTATGATTAACTAAAAGTATTTTTTATGTACAAAATAAAAAATATAATTTATATAAAAAGTTATATAAATATGTCCTTATGTCATTTAACATTTATAATTATATAAATAACTAATTTTATCAAAAAAATTTAATACTTATAAACTAAGCTTTTATTCATCTAATAACTTGTTAACTATCACTTATTAGTTAATTTTATCAAACACAAACTTTAATCATAACCATTCATTAATACTTCAAAAAAAGAATATAATATTATCGAATGATTATTATTCTCTGAAATAATAAATTATATAAATATAAAAAAACACAAAAATGAAAACGCATCTTATAATTTTCTTCCCCAGATAAAATTCTTCCTTCAATTATATGAGAGCATCTCTGATGGAAAAACTTTCTCAAGTTGTTTATAATTTATTTTAATAATTTTTATGTGGACCCTACACATACACCATCACCTCTTTATATTTTTAAGCAATTATCACAATTTAAGAAACTTTACAAAAAAAATCATGTACACATTGGATGCTAGTGGAAGCATCGGGTTTTTAAAAATATGACCTAAGCATTTCATGTTAGAGTAACGCCCTAATTTCTAAATTCAAGATTTAGTCCGTTGGAAACTAAATCCTGAAAATTCGAAACCAAACACACAATTTCGGATATCAGACAACACAAATCTGATAAGTATAACTAACGAAAACTTATACAAATTGTGAAAACTTAACTTTATATATCAAACTCTATAAAATATATACATCTGGCCCGAAGGCTACAAACTGAACAACTCTAATGAAAATCCAAGTGTTACATAACTTTATATACAACCCAAAAAGTAAAAACATATAGACACAACAGCTCCTGCTCTAATCTCACTGATTTCCACCAGAAGGTACCTGCACACCTAGATTATATCCACAAAACGCGTGGTGAGACTAATATCTCAGTGAAGTATAACTATGCATATGCAAGAAAGATGCAAAGCAATTTACTAATCAACATGCTATTATAATCAATATGTACCAAAAACTAATACATCTCAATGAATAATATCATAATTGAATAAGGTCAAAACACTAAAGATGCAACTCACTGTTGTGCCCAGCAGACATGAACTTATTACTGAAACTGGAGTTAGAACTGAGCTCAAACTACGAGAAACGTCTTTCCCGGGGACGTATCCCACCCATTACTGGACCGAAGTCAATTTTCACTTAATCAATCAATTTTCCTTAACTCACAGCACAAGGCCGGCTTATATAACTCACGGTCGAAACCGATATTCATGAATTGATAACCAAAACTAGAATTTCAAACATTTCGAAAGTTTCGTAACTTTCGTAAGTTTCGTAACTTTCGTACCTTCGAAATTCAAGGGATTTATAATCAATTCTTAGCATAAATTACTCAATTCTAACATAAACTTCATAAATCCAATCAAATTAACTATATAGAAAGGGAATCGAAGGGGTAGGGTTCATACATTGAGCATTTCGTCAATTTCGTAATCTCGCTACTTTCGTAAATCTCGCTACCCTAAGGTTTTCAATAAAAATACTAACCAAACTACTCAATTTCATGCATACATTACTAATCTAACCACAATAATCATATAGAAGAGGAATTAAAGAGTAGGGTTCATACATCGGGGAGAAATCAAAATCAAAGGGGAAAGTGGGTGTGTGAGTTATACTCACCCAATTCTTGAAAATCAAAGGTAGAATGAAGGATTGAAGTGATCCCCTTGATGATTCTAGCTTCAATTTCCTTCCTAAGCTCCCAATTCAAGTTTTCTCTCTCTAAACCCACTCTCTCTAGGTCGTGAGAAGGAAGAAGAAGAAATGATAATTCTGATTTTTTGCATGTCCCGGGTTATATATTTAAGTGACGGTAATCGATTACAAGCCTATTGTAATCGATTACCAGCGGCAAAATAACATTAAAAACCCTTTGGGTAATCGATTACAACTCTTGGTAATCGATTACTACCAACCCAGATTTCCTGGTAATCGATTACAACACCTTGTAATCGATTACCAAAAACTACGCTCTCGGGTAATCGATTACAACCTATGAGTAATCGATTACCAAAAATTGAGATCTCGGGTAATCGATTACATAATCGATTACTGAAAACTCAGCTCTCAGGTAATCGATTACAACCTGTGAGTAATCGATTACCTAAAAACCAGCTCTCGGGTAATAGATTACAAACCCTCTGTAATCAATTACCAGCAACCCAAAAATCCTCATTTTAACCTGAATGAAGTCCTAAACTTAGTTTTTATAATTAAGTTTTTACCTTAATTCCTCAACTTACCTTCCCTTAATTACTAATGCATAATTCTATTATCTCCAGCCTAATGAGTTATTAAAGCTTCTAATTTATGGGATGTTTCATTCTACCCCTCTTTAGCAATTTTGACCTCAAAATTGTACAAGAAACAGAATTTAAAAACTACCTCAACTAAAAAGTTTCGGGAAATGCTCTCGAATGACATCTTCTTTCTCCCATGTTGCCTCTTCTGGAGATTGACCTTCCCAAAATACCTTCACCAAAGGAATTGTCTTGCTCCTTAAGGTTTTGACACTCCTGTCGATAATCTGTGCAGGTCTAGAAGGAATAGTGAGATCTTCTCTTAATTGTATTGATTCAGAGCTAATGATATGAGATGGATCATGAATATATTTTCTTAACTGAGATACATGGAAAACATTATGTATCCTGGACAACTGAGGTGGTAAAGCTATCCTGTAAGCCAGAGGGCCAACCCTCTGCAGGATTTGAAATGGACCGATAAATCTAGGGTTGAGCTTTTTGGTTTTGATGGATCGTTCTATGCCTTTGACAGGAGTTACTTTCATAAATACATGTTCCCCCTCCTTAAACTCTAAGTCTTTTCTTCTTTTATCAGCATAACTCTTTTGACGACTTTGGGCATTTACAAGTTTTTCTCTAATGACCCTGATCTTATCTGAGGTTTCTTGCACTAATTCTGGGCCTAATAGGGTTCTCTCCCCAACTTCACACCAGCTCAAAGGAGACCTGCATTTCCTACCATTAGGGGTGAGCGTGGGACGGGTTGGGACGGGTTTTGTATGTCCCGTACCCGACCCTAAGTTTTTATTAGTCCAAATTTTCAGACCCGAACCCGTCCATTAACCCGAAGAAACCCGATAATGTACAATACTACTTAAACCCGAACCCGTCCACAACCCGAAGAAACCCGTCCACAAACTCTAAATCCTAATATTTTACTTTCTTATAAACTTTCAAATATTGTTAAGAGAAAAATATCATTATATTATTATATAACTTTATGTATGAAATGTGGTTTCAAAGTAGATAGAGCCTCTATAATAGAGAAAATTAAATTAAAATTCTCTAGAAAGTTGAAATTATGTTAAGCCTTTAAGTAGTATAAAATTATAAATGTTATATATTATATATACACATATATGGGACGGGTTGGATAACCCGGAGATTAACCCGAACCCGTCCTCAACCCGATACCGGGTTATTGAACGAGACTCGATTAAACCCTAATCTTTCATGTGGGATAGGGTCTAACTCGGCCCGAATAGCTTGGGTTGGGACGGGTCCGTGGGACGAACCGGGTTTTGCTCACCCCTACCTACCATACAGTGCCTCATATATAAGGTTCCATGCCTATACTGCTATGAAAACTGTTATTGTATGCAAACTCTATAAGAGGCAAAAATCTATCCCAACTACCTGACTCCTCTAAAACACAAGCCCTGAGCATATCTTCTAAGGTTTGGATGGTTCTTTCAGACTGACCATCAGTCTGAGGGTGGTAAGCAGTGCTAAACCGAAGTTTGGTCCCGAAAGCCTGGTGAAGTGCATTCCAGAACCTAGAAGTGAATCTAGGATCCCTATCTGATATGATGTTAGAGGGAATACCATGAAGTCTGACAATCTCTCTAACATACAAATTTGCTAACTTGCTAAGGGAATAAGTATTCTTAATTGGTAAGAAGTGGGCTGACTTGGTCAGTCGGTCCACAATCACCCAAATGGCATCAAAACCAGCTTGGACTCGAGTCAATCCTATCACAAAGTCCATAGCTACACTCTCCCACTTCCACTCAGGGATTCCTAATGGTAAAAGGGTACCTGATGGTTTCTGATGTTCTATTTTGACCTGTTGACATACTAAGCACTTAGACACATAATCAGCTATATCTCTCTTCATACCATCCCACCAAAACATCCTCTTCAGATCCTAATACATCTTGGTAGATCCAGGATGTACAGAAAACTTACCCCTATGAGCTTCCTCCAAAACCTGCTGCCTGAGGCTACCCCCCTTAGGGACACAGACTCTCCCTTGGAAGAGAATTATCCCATCTTCTGACTCTGAAAACCCTAACTGTTGTTTTCTCTCTTGAAGGCTTGAGTCCAAACTCTGAGCCTCCTTTATTAGAGCTCTCAGCTCACTGGTGATCTTAATTCTATGAAGTATGACCCTATGCTCTCCAACCGTAACACCTAGACTTAGGTTCCTGAACTCTTCCAACAAACTCATTTCATGAATCATCATAGAAGACACATGAAGGGATTTCCTACTGAGGGCATCAGCCACCACATTGGCCTTGCCAGGATGGTACTTCAATTCAAAATCATAATCTTTGAGAAATTTCATCCATCTCCTCTGCCTCATATTGAGTTCTTTCTTATCAAAGAGATATTTTAATTGTGATCACTAAAGACCTAAAACCTCACTCCAAACAGGTAATGCCTCCAAATCTTGAGGGCAAATACCACTACTGCTAACTCTAGGTCATGAGTAGGATAGTTTTCCTCATGTGGTTTCAACTGCCTAGATGCATAAGCCACTACTTTCTTATCCTGCATTAGAACACAACCTAAACTCTTCCCTGAAGCATCACAATACAACTCAAAGGCTCTAGACAAATCCAGTAGTGCCAGTACCGGAGCGGTGGTTAACTTTTCCATGAGCTCCAAGAAGCTCCGCTCACAGATCTCATCCCACACAAAGGCTTGCCCTTTCCGAGTCAACCTTGTGAGAGGTAAGGCTAGCTGGGAGAATCCCTTAATGAATCTCCGGTAGTAGCCGGCCAATCCTAAGAAACTCCTAATCTCCGTAACGGTATTAGGTCTTTCCCATTCAAGGACAGCTTCTACCTTACTAGGATCAACAGACACACCCTCACTGGTAGTTACATGTCCTAAAAATTGAACTCTATCACTCCAAAACTCACACTTCTCCGGGTTTGCAAATAACTTCTTCTCCCTCAGAACTCCTAACAAAATTCTAAGGTGTCGCTCATGCTCTTCTAAACTACGGGTGTAGATCAGAATATCATCGATGAACACAATGACAAACTGATCCAGATAGGGCCTAAAGATCCGATTCATGTAGTCCATGAATACAGCAGGAGCATTGGTTACTCCAAATGGCATCACCAAATACTCATAATGCCCATACCTAGTCCTGAAGGATGTCTTTGGTATATCCTCTCCCTTAATCCTGATCTGATGGTAACGGGACCTTAAATCTATCTTAGAGAAAACTGAGGCTCCCCTAAGTTGATCTAAAAGGTCATCTATTCTGGGTAAAGGATATTTGTTCTTATGGTAACCTTGTTCTACTGCCTATAGTCTACACACAGCCTCATACTCCCATTCTTCTTCTTTACTAAGAGTACTGGAGCCCCCCAAGGTGACACACTAGGCCTAATGAACCCTTTAGACATAAGATCTTCTAACTGGGTCTTAAGTTCACTAAGTACTAGTGGGGACATTCTGTATGGTGCTTTAGAAATAGGCCATGTACCTGGTACTAGGTCTATGGTAAACTATATCTCTCGGTCCGGAGGTAAGGTGGTTACCTCACTAGGGAAAACATCTTGAAACTCCCTAACTGTAGTTATACTGCTCACATCTATCTTGGACTCTAGAGTTGAGGAAAGTAGTAAAACAAAACACTTACTCCCATCACTAAGGCATTCAGACACTTCGGTGACACTGGATAAAAGAATTGATGGTTTCTCCCTCGAATGAGGAGGAAGAAGTGGAAAAACAACCTTTTTGTTAAAACAATCAAGCATGACTCGATTTGAAGATAACCAATTCATGCCAAGAATGACATCTATACCCCTTAACGGCAAACAAACTAGGTCAACCTCTAAGGCCTTCCCTTGTATCATAATGGGGCACTGAATACACACAAGGGAAGTAGAAATGGCCTCCTTGGCGGGAGTGACAACACTAAGAACATAAGGCAAGGATACAACATGTAAATTCAACTATTTAACACAATCATGAGAAATGAAAGAATGAGTAGCTCCTGAATCAAACAATACAATTAAGGTTCGATCTCCTAGGGTGCACATACCTCGCATCAGATTATCTGCAGAAGCTGCTACTTCCCCGCTCAGAGTGAAGACTCTTCCAGTGGTTTGGGGTTTTGGTAGATTTTTTCTCTTTGGACATTCGTTCCTCATGTGCCCAGGTTGCTTGTAAAAGTAACATACATTCTTCCCAGTCAAGCATTCTCCAGAGTGTTCCTTTCCTCACTTGGGGCAAGTAGGTACCCCTTGGCGTTGGGCCGGTCTAGTGGTCAAGGCTGAGGTGCCTTGCCACTTAGGCCTCGGGCCCTTGAACTGATTCATCCCCTCTATCTTCCTCTTTCCCTTATTATCAGTAGGTGGTGTTGAAATGGTGGTTCCTCGGATATTCTTCTCCGCAATGTAACATTTGTTGATTAGGGTGGGAAAATCCTTGATCTCTAGGGTTCCAACCTAATACAGTATCTCAGGTCGGAGACCTCCTTCAAACTGAGTGCACCTCCACTCCTCATCAGCTACCGTCTGAAGGTATCTTGAGTATTTAGCTAATTCTTCAAATTTGGCCACATATTGACCCACCGTCATACTCCCTTGTTTAAGTTGTAAAAATTCCGCTTCCTTTTGCCTTCTGACTGTAGCAGGAAAATACTTATCTAGGAATAGGGTCTGAAAGATGTCCCAGGTAACCGGAGTCCCCGTCACAGTAGTCCTAACACTAGCGGTCCTCCACCAATCCTCGGCTTCACCCCTCAGCATGTAAATGGCAAAACCGACCTTAGAATCATCCGTACATTTCATCACATCGAATATCCTGTTGAGATCCCTCAGCCAGTTGGATGCCACATCTGGATCATAGACTCCATTGAATTGAGGAGGGTTGTGCTTTCGAAATTCCGCCAGCACATGAGCAAACGGATCCACCACAGGAGCATGGGGTGTTCCCGTTGTTCTTTGGGCCAATTCTTGGAGTAATGTTGCATTAGCAGCCGCCTGCTCTCAAGCTGCCTCAGACTGAATTCGGTTAGCGTTCATTTGCTCTCCCATCATGTGTGTGAATGCTTGAAGAGTTGCTGCCACTGGGTCAGGTGGTGGATTCTGAGAAGAGTGATTGGTTCTAGGGCGACCCCTCCTGCCACTTGCCATAATTATCTACACATCATTAAGTAAACATCGAGGTGATCAGTCTCTCAATTCACAAAACAATGCATAATTCAGAATAACAAGTCACAAGAAAATTCTACTACCACAGTCCAATTGGATTGAACTACTCTGATACCAAAATGTAACGCCCTAATTTCTAAATTCAAGATTTAGTCCGTTGGAAACTAAATCCTGAAAATTCGAAACCAAACGCACAATTTCGGATATCAGACAACACAAATCTGATAAGTATAACCAACGAAAACTTATACAAATTGTGAAAACTTAACTTTATATACATAATCAAACTCTATAAAATATATACATCTGGCCCGAAGGCTACAAACTAAACAGCTCTAATGAAAATCCAAGTGTTACATAACTTTATATACAATCCAAAATGTAAAAACATATAGACACAACAGCTCCTACTTTAATCTCACTGATTTCCACCAGGAGGTACCTACACACCTAGATTATATCCACAAAACGCGTGGTGAGACTAATGTCTCAATGAAGTATAACTATGCATATGCAAGAAAGATGCAAAGCAATTTACTAATCAACATGCTATTATAATCAATATGTACCAAAAACTAATACATCTCAATGAATAATATCATAATTGAATAAGGTCAAAACACTAAAGATGTAACTGATAAGTGAAAAATAGTTGATAAATTAGTATATATTTTATTTCACTTATCAAGGATAAAATGATAATTTTACCCCATTTTTATCCCTTTTTATCTAACATTTACTAATTTGTATTTATTAATCCTAGTTTTGAATTTGATGCTATTTTAATAGATTTATTGCTGATTTTTGCAGGATTATTGCAAAGATTTAATTCAGAAATTAAATGGCATTAAATGAGGAGGATTTATGCAAGATTGTAGATTGATCGAAGACAATTCATTAAAGATGTGAAGAAGATTTGAATCATTAATAAGGAGATCAGAGCCAATCAATCAAAGATATTGCAGACAAGCTTCCCAAATAAACAAGGATTGCACAATAAATATAAAGATATCAGAAAATAAGGGGAAACAAGGAAAGGCAAACGCGTGAAAACCAGTCTCGGGGAGAGATCAACAAATAAAAGAGGAAAGTTGAAGCTGCAGGACGCTAGCTGCGCTTCACCCCGCGCTATAGCGCAGGTGAAGCGCAACTCTCTGGATGCGCAGCTTGAAGCGCAGAACACGCAAATCGCTTCCCAGTTGCCGTTTTTAAGAGGATCTCTTCCCAAATTTGCTTTGTCTTTCCTAATCTATAAATAGGAACCTCTTGCGTCAGTCAAAGGAGTTAGTTAGTTGGTTAGCGAGATAGACAGTCATTGTAATTCAGTGATTATGTATCAAAGCTAAGTTTAGAGTAGGAGAGGAGGAGTGCTTTCACGAGGATTGAAGATGGTGACAGCGTCTTCGATGGTTTGTATGGCTACTTCATGTAGTTAACTCTCCAGTAGGATTGGATGTAATTGATTCTATCCTTGAGTGTATATAAATTCAATATTATTATTTCAATGAGCTCCCTATCTATAATAGTGGTATGTCTTATTCTGTGCTTATTCCTAATTCCCACGCTTGCAACTGGAGTTATAGGTTAGTCTTAACTAAAGCAGTTTTTACTAGGAGTGAGGATGGGGGAGCCTAGACATAGGAAACTCATTCTCTGATTGAATAAGAATACTCGGTTACTACTGACGGCCGAAAAGGGATGTTTACTAATGAGCGAGGGGTAGTGTGAGTACTCTAAGTGAAGGGGCATTCGACCAATATGACTTGGTAATCGGTAGCAAAGAATTAGGGGGTTGTCAATCCAAGATCCGAACATAGGCGTGTCCTAATGAGTATAAGGTAGTGACAGTACTGGAGCGAAGGCGCGTCTACAGCACTAGGCCTCGTTTATCGTCTAATTCTTTACAAACTAAATAAAAGAGAGCGAAATAAGCTGAGATAAATCTATCGCTTGGGAGATCCCGCATAATTTATCCTTGAGTGTTAACGTCGCTGGCGAGGGGCCTTAGCAATAAAGTTTATCTACATTATTATAGAGTAAACCTAAAATAATAGATAGTCTTTATATGCACAATGGGTGTGATGAGATGAAATCCAATCCTGATCCAAGTAAAATGTCTCTAACTCTACCTTTCTAATTCCAATTAATTATCTACTCTCTTTATCATTCTGCAATTATACTCTCTAAACTGTGCTTTCTCTTGATAAATACAATTTCGTTCTACATAAATAACCGTTCCCTGTGGATACGATACTCTTTCTTACTATTATACTGCTGGATTTGTGGTTCGCTTGCCAGAAACCCATCAGCAACTCACTGCTGTGCCCAGCAGGCATGAACTTATTACTGAAACTGGAGTTAGAACTGAGCTCAGACTACAGGAAACGTCTTTCCCGGGGACGTATCCCACCCATTACTGGACCGAAGTCAATTTTCACTTAATCAATCAATTTTCCTTAACTCACAGCACAAGGCCGGCTTATATAACTCACGGCCGAAACCGGTATTCATGAACTGATAACCAAAACTAGAATTTCAAACATTTCGAAAGTTTCGTAACTTTCGTACCTTCGAAATTCAAGGGATTTATAATCAATTCTTAGCATAAATTACTCAATTTTAACATAAAATTCATAAATCCAATCAAATTAACTATATAGAAAGGGAATCAAAGGGGTAGGGTTCATACATTGAGCATTTCGTCAATTTCGTAATCTCGCTACTTTCGTAAATCTCGCTACCCTAAGGTTTTCAATAAAAATACTAACCAAACTACTCAATTTCATGCATACATTACTAATCTAACCACAATAATCATATAGAAGAGGAATTAAAGAGTAGGGTTCATACATTGGGGAGAAATCAAAATCAAAGGGGAAAGTGGGTGTGTGAGTTATACTCACCCAATTCTTGAAAATCAAAGGTAGAATGAAGGATTGAAGTGATCTCCTTGATGATTCTAGCTTCAATTTCCTTCCTAAGCTCCCAATTCAAGTTTTCTCTCTCTAAACCCACTCTCTCTCTCTAGGTCGTGAGAAGGAAGAAGAAGAAATGATAATTCTGATTTTTTGCATGTCCCGGGTTATATATTTAAGTGACGGTAATCGATTACAAGCCTATTGTAATCGATTACCAGCGGCAAAATAACATTAAAAACCCTTTGGGTAATCGATTACAACTTTTGGTAATCGATTACTACCAACCCAGATTTCCCGGTAATCGATTACAACACCTTGTAATCGATTACCAAAAACTACGCTCTCGGGTAATCGATTACAACCTGTGAGTAATCGATTACCAAAAACTGAGCTCTCGGGTAATCGATTACTGAAAACTCAGCTCTCAGGTAATCGATTACAACCTGTGAGTAATCGATTACCTAAAAACCAGTTCTCGGGTTATCGATTACAAACCCTCTGTAATCGATTACCAGCAACCCAAAAAATCCTCATTTTAACCTGAATGAAGTCCTAAACTTAGTTTTTATAATTAAGTTTTTACCTTAATTCCTCAACTTACCTTCCCTTAATTACTAATTCATAATTCTCTTATCTCCAGCCTAATGAGTTATTAAAGCTTCTAATTTGCGGGATGTTACAGTTAGCATCCTCCAACCATGAAAAAATTTCTTGCAAAATTATTTATTTATAATTAAGACCTCATTAACTGCATAATCTGATTGTAATATCAAACTTGTCAAGCTCTCTTGCTAGTTAAAGGAGGGGACTAACAAGTATGAACTACAAGACTTTTTTTTCATAATTATTGATATCACTTGAAATATTCCTTTCACTGAAGTTGGTAGTGTACTGAGAAAATAAGTTAGTTGATCTTGAAAATAAGGGGTCGTTTACTTTAAGAAAATTTTTGTTATTTTCATTTCATGTATTTTAGATTGGCTTCTTAACGGGTTCCTCTTTCCTTCCCCATTACTGGAAATTATGAGCACTTTTCTATTGGATGGCCACTAAACATGCATTGTGAGTTAGGGTAGAAATAATAAGTAATACTTCTTACAAAACATGTTTTGGGAATTCATGTCCATCATTTTCAACTCGTATCTAAATAGGCTACAAGAACTATTTCTATTATTTTTCCTTTTTCAGTTTTTTAAAAACATAGGTTTTAGGATTGCCAATTTTACCATGCTTATTCATTTTCAATGGACTTGTCAGGTGGGGTCTGTCTAATGTGGTCGATGGATCACATGACCCAGGTATAGAAAATTTAACAAAGGATAAAATATGTTTTTTATTCATATAAAAAAGGAGAATTTCGCTTTTAATCCCATAAAAATTTTCTTTTTGATTCATCATAACATTTAATATAGGGTAAAATATGTTTTTGGTCCCTATAAAATAAGCGAGTTTTAATTTTAGTCCATATAAAAAATATTTTGTTAAAGCATCCTCCCAAAAAAAAAATTTTGCAATTAGTCCCTCCGCTCAATTGGGTGCTGATGTGTCACACATTCTCTCCCATGCACGTGTAAATTTTTTAAAATTTCTGGTGGTCTTAAACCGCCAGAAAACCACCCCACTGGTTCCTTTCTTCCCCTCCCCTCCTCCCCCACTCCATTTTTTTAAAAACCCACCCCTCTGTTTTCACACTCTCCCTTCTCCCCCACCCCCTTTCTCCTCTTCCCGAAAACACCCGCCCACCATTCCCCCACCCCCACCCCACCCTAACCACATGATCTTTAATACTTAAGCTTAGATAGGTGACCAGGGCTTGAGCTCAAGATCGATGGGACATTTCTCCCACAAACTAGGGATGATTTTTGGCTAGTTCTGGCAGAAGAATTCTCAGTTTCTTGCATTGATGAAGTGCTCATTGATGAACCAACTTTGTTCCCCTGAGAATTTGCTTTCAAGTTGCCCCCATTAGGTGGAGTCCCTAAAACCGTTGTATCAAAAGGTTGGTTGTTATTGAGTAGCTGCTGCCCTTGAGGTGGCATGGATGATATGTAATTTCCCCCAAAAGATATTTGTGTATGACCTGGTAACACTCTTATCTGCTCCTGAGAAAAACTTTTGAAGGTTGGGGTAGTAGATGTTATAATAGATGTATTGTGAACCTGAGAATCTAGGGCTCTACCCAAGTTCTTTGACTGAGAAGAAGCTTGATTAGAACTTTTGCACCGAGTCTAAGTTTGTGAGAAAACAGGGGGACTGTTTAAAAATTTTGTAGTAGTAGCAACATTAGTTGTAGTTGATGATACTTTATATCGAGTTGCCATAGCAGGTTTCTGCTGTAAAATACCATGCTGCTGCTGAAGATGAAGCAGTTGAGGTGGCTGTTGGGAATTTGAAGCATTATTAAGAGGCAAACTTGTGGTTGTTGCAGTTGAAGTGATAGAACGACTAGGCCCGTTTCCATTCATTGAAGATGATGCAAATTAAAGCTTAGATTCTTTGATGAATTATAAAAAATAAGAGTCGTTGGCCCATTGGTTGATGACTTCCTAGAAGCGGCTTTCTTTTCATCATCTTGAGAGGAGGTGGGCGGGTGTTTTCGGGAAGGGGAGAAAGGGGGTGGGGGAGAAGGGAGAGTGTGGAAATAGTGGTGGGTTTTAAAAAAATGGAGTGGGAGAGAAGGGGAGGGGAAGAAGAGGGGAAGAAAGGGAACAGTGGGATGGGGTTTTGGCAGTTTAAGATCTCCGGAAATTTAAATAAATTGACACGTGGGAGAAAGAGTGTGACACATCAGCACCCAATTGAGCGAAGGGACTAATTGCAAAAAAAAAACATTGGGAGGATGTTTTAACAAAAAAAAGTTATAGGGACTAAAAGTAAAACTCGCTTATTTTACAGGGACCAAAAATATATTTTACCCTTTAATATATTTTTGGTGATTACTCTAGTACTAAAAATAAATCAAGGTATCGGTACCCTTGTGATGTGTCTCAAATCGAAAGTGCCATGTGTATCCCACTAACTATTGAATCAATCATTTATTAATTTTTAAAATTGCTAATGGGGTTATATGGGATTGCACACATCTTTCAATTTTCCTCTTATTGGAACTGCAAATTGTAATTACTGCAATGCTCAACAATCTTCTTGCTTTTGTTCCAGTTTTAGAAACAAAAAAATTAATTTGAGCTCCATCTATGTACACATTACAAAGATACAAGTTAATTCCAAAAAGCATAACCTACCTCTCTCTAGTTTTCTCCTTTTTTCACCATTTACCCAATATAATAAAAAAACTATAATTTTAAAAAAAGAGAGTGAAAAGAATCCCAAACCCAGCTCAATAAACTATTGTCTCTGTAATGCCAAATCTTTGTCTATTTGAAATAAATAAATTCAACAAGCTCTTGAGTCTTATTTACTAGGAACGGTCACAATGAGAAAGCAAGTGTCGTTCCTCTACATATTGTGTTATTAATGTTAGTAGTAGCAATGAGAAGTGCTAAATCTAAGTAAATTAGAGTATTAGTTCGAAGCACTTTTGGTCTTTATTTGCATTGAATTGTAATCCCAATCCCCCTTTATTTTCATGAATTGATTTTTACTGTTAGTTTTTAGTTTTATCTTGAATTGAAGGTCAATTAATCCTGAAATGTGAACTTTTTGCAGGTACATGTTGAAGATTGGCAAGTTTAGAAGAGAATAGAGGAATAAATGTAGCCTGCTGATGTAATCATGTCCTTGCTCAAGCGAGGAATGTCTCACTTGAGCGAGGAATGCCCAAAATGAGCATGCGCTTTTGACTTCCATCTCGCTCAAGTGAGGAATCTGTTGCTTAAGCTAGAAGTCACTTATTCAGATTCAGCGAAAGACAAAAACGTGAAGTTGGCTGGTTGTCTTTGGAATGGGGGTTGAATAGAGACTTTAAAAATTTTATTCCTGAAAAATACTTAACCACAGGCTAAGACGTGTTCTCAAGTTTAATAACTTGGAAGCTCAGATATGTCAGATGAGATGCAGTCTTAACTCAGAATGGTTGTTTAATTTTGCAACAGTGAATCTCAATAGTTAAGACTCAATTCTTTTGTCCAGATTTTAAATTATTTTAATTTTGCACGTCTCAAGTATAAATTATGTAATGTAAATAAAAGATAAGGGAGAGAGATGCACGCTGATCTTATCCTGGTTCACCCACACCTTGGGCTACGTCTGTAACATCCTCATTTCTAAATCCAAGAATAATGTCCGTTGGAAATACTATTCCCGAATTTCTGAAATAATTTCGCAACATTTTCGATATCGGCACACACATAATAACAAGATGCCTAAGAAATCCAACGTTTGCTTAGACTACCACATAATTCATACATCACATTTTAAACATAAAATTCTAAATTGGAACGTGGGGCGACCAACAATCATAAATGTGAGAGCTCATAAACTGCTACCGGAAATCCAGCAGAGTTTCCCCTGAAAACTGGACATTTCCAAATTTCCAGAATCACCTGAAAACCAGTAAAATCCTAGTACAAATCATAATAACAAGAGTACGAATTTAGTCCAGAGAAGAAATAGGCCTCTGTGGCCAATATAAGGTTTCTACATCAATTACTAATTAATTAAAGACTACACTTAACCATATGATGAAATCTCTATGTAATTACATCACTGAACTATCAATACATCTAGTGAAAACTAAAACTCCTCTTGACCACTAGGAGTGAGTGAGTCCACTCCAAGAGCTTCATCCGTCCCTAAACTTTAGCTAGAAGTTCCCTGCACAGACTAAAATATATCCCCGAAACGTGGGGTGAGACTACGGTCTCAGTGAGCAAAGAATGCAACAGGCAGTGTGGGGAGTCTCACTCAAATGCAATGCAACACACAACAAATACTCATAAATCTAGTAGTCTGAATACATGATAATTCTGAAGTAGGTATAATTAAACATCCTAACATACTCGCTAATTATGTCGTGCATCATAATTCTAAAATACATAATAATTCTAAATACCTAAATTTCTGAAATACATAATAATCTGAGAATCTCTGAAATATATATGATGCGTGAACTGCTTTCCCGGCAGTACGAGTTCTTTTCACTAATTCTGGGGCTAGACCTGAGCTCAGACTACAAGGAACGTCTTCCTTGGGGACGTATCCCACCATTATTCTGAGGACCGAAGTCCAAGTTTTACTCTAGGGACCGAAGTCCAATTACTCTGGGGCTCTAGAAGGCGTCAATGTGGCTAATACTCACATCCCGACTACAACCCCCTTTTGGGCTATGCCTGGATTAGAGTATTAACAACTTGACTTGTCCACCCCCCTAAGGAGAATCATTCTCCGAAGAGAACCTTCCATGCCTGACCCAAAAGCCTAGGGACTCGGCCCGTGGGTCCTTTGATAATTTGTGGGTCTTGAGAGGCGTCAGTGAGGTCGATACTCAAATCCCAACTACGACCACTACCTCTTGGCCCTTGTCCGGATAGGAGTATCAACGACCTGAACTTCACCCCCCCTAAGGTGGATTATTCCCTAAGGAGAACCTCCCTTAACCGAATCCAAGACCTACTGGGACTTGGCCCTGGACCCATGTGGAATTAAGCGTGTCTTTTAGATAATACAAATGCATGGAAAAATATTTCTAACAACACATAATAATATAATCCTCAAAGCATAAAATTATACAACTTCCCTAATTAAAAGCCCTAAATCAATTTCTCCACATAGACCCTAGTTTCATGTTCCTATGCATAACCATGTCAAAATCACATATACATCCACCAAATCATTAAGGAATGCAATAAATCATCAAGAGAAACATGCCTCAACAACCATTCATAAGAAATCACAAAGTTCCCAATTTATAGCAAATCTCAAACCCTAATCTAGAAATCCCTAACCATTAGCTCTAATCGATTTCCAATACAAAACTCAATCGATATAAATCATCAACAATCACAAGCAATAGCAAGAAAGAGGAGAGGAAGAGGTGGGAACATGTAGGAAAATCACCCAAGAATGAAGGTGAGGTGTGTGGCTTTACTCACCTCTAATGGAACTCAAAGAGAAGAGAAAAAGGTTAGGGAGGGTTAGGGTTGAAGATCCTTGGCCTTGATCTCCTTCCTTCGAGCTCCCTTGGAGTTCCTCCCTCTAGAAGTCTCTCCCTCTCTCTCTAAAACCCTAAACAATGGAGGAAGAATGAAGAAAAATGAGGCTGCAGCGCGTTTTTACGAAACAGAACGCGTCTGGGCGTTTGAGCGCGTAAACGCGCTATTTGGGGTCCAAATGAGCTCGGAATACAATCATATAATACATCAGACTGAAGCCCCGGAAATTAACTTTCTAATGAAAGTGGAATCACCTTAATTGGAGACCCAAGTCTCTAGATATTTGCGGATTAGTGCACCAAGGTCATTAGGCCTAAAACCCAAAATTAAGCAATAACCTCGATTTGTGCCCCTCTTGGTTCCAATTCATATTTCTCCTTCTTAAACCTAATTCCTCTCCATGAAAAACTTCTTCTAACTTAGTTCTTCTCATCCAAACCCTTCCACACTTTAATTCTTGATAAATCAGTTCCCTAATTTATTGTCTAATATCATACCTTCCCAACTTAGTTTTTCTTCCTCTAATACCCTTTACTCATTCTTAAATTGTTGAACTCCTCTTAGATCATTTACCAAATTCCTATCTAAATTCACATTCAAATCTCTAACATCCCATACCACTTCAAAATCTCTGTTATTTGGCCGGAACCACAGCTTAACGCTCTCACTATAGTTTCTAGGCCTAAATTTTGGAATGTTACAACGTCCAGTCCTCACAACCTGTGAGATTTCCACTATTGACAAACTCGTCAATTACAAGTATTCTTACTGCCTCTCCAGGCTCACCCTCACACCAAGCTTAGGATCTCCTACCATGGCTGAGATACAAGTATTCTTCTCTGGCCTCTTCAGGCTTCTTACACTCACACTGAGACTAGGCTCTCTCATATCTCAGTTGAGACAGGTTACAAGGATTGAAAGGATAATGATGTTCTAGCTTATAACATACAAAGTGTGGATAAACAGTGAGTACAACTAGGTGTATTCTCTTTTACAAGGATAGGAAATTAAGAACTTGGAAGAGAATAAGTGAGATTACAGGATGTTCTCAAGTTGAGACCGGATCTGAGTTGAGATAAGACTTGAGATGTAGAAAATATTCAATATGCAGTGTAGTCTCTCTCTTCTTTACTATTGATCTCTGGCTTTTATTTCAAATAAAACTAGCCGTTACATGGCAATTTATGACCATTTATAGCCGTTGAGAAGAGAGAAAAGGTTTTCTTCCAAAAGTACTGTGCGTACTGCCTTGTGTCAGCATGTGCAGTGTCCTTGTCTTGACTACTGTTGACTCTTTTGCGCCTTAAGTTCTCAGGCTGAGTCTGAGTCTTAGTCTTTGGCAGTTCTTGCATCTGGGTTCTGTTCTTAGTCTTAGGCTCTCATCTGAGTCTTGGTTCTTCTTTGTAAGCTTGCGTCTGAGTCTCAAATCTGAGTCTAAGTTGTGCATCTGAGTCTGAATCTCAGTCTGACTTTGGATCTCTTCTTTGCTCAGCAGCTCTTGTCTTAGTCTTTCTTTTGGTAGTACTTGATTCTGACTTTTTATACTTCATGCCTCAAGAAGTGATTTTGAGTTGTCTTGTGTCTTTGGCTTCATCTTATCATGAGGAATCAATCCTGCAAATTTTAGAGCCTAGAATTCTGCCAACACTTGAGCAAACAGTTAGTAATAACAAGATACAACTCAGTCTTTTCTTTTGTAATCATTTTAACTTGATGGTTTGACTACATTAAAAACCTTAGGAGTGAGTTTGTCTTAACAAAACGAAGGAAAAAAGATCGATTTATTATTCGACTTTTACTCCACTTTTTGCAGTTGGGTCCTTGGAAAAGATTTAGGGCAAAATCATCATCTTCTTCAATCCTTCCATCATTTTTAGATTGCTAGCTACCATGAGTGGCTTGTCTCTCCATTTGGGACTAAATGTAATCTTCGAACTCCGAAGTATTGCGATTATTTCCTTGTATAGTTTCCGTCTCTCATGGATATTGGTAGTTTCGTTCTGTACTTAATGTTTGAATCTACTTGATCAATAGTCTTATTGATTTCAAATCTAAGTTCTAACTGGAAAGTGTTGCTTGGATTTCTTCTTGAACGTAACTGCTCGTTAGGTTGCTATTCTAGGAATAGATATCGATTTATCGACCGCTCTCTAAAATCTTTTCTTAATGCTGGAATGATTGTTCGATACCTGAGGAATCAATATTTAAATATTTGTTCTTAGAAACCTTGGATTTAAGAATCAATCTAGGGAATTTTCGTGTGTTGCATCAATTTCTATGGAATAGTGTTCTATAAAGTAAATCATTGGAATACAGAGGGGGAGAATGATAACATTCAATCCCAGTTCACCATTTCTAATTTAAGAATCAGTTTTACTACTTTTACTTTATGGTTACAGCTCTATTTACCTTATTTTCATCAATAATCAACATGACAGTTGAAATGCTCTGCTGTAAATACATTTAGTGAACTTCATTGTTGAGAATTAATAGTAGTTACAAAGTTCCTCGTGGGTACGACAACCCTTCTTATACTATTATACTACAATTGACTTTGGTACGCTTGCCAGAGAACCAACAAGGAACGAGCGTTATGTCTTTGAACCAAGAAGTGTTATACCTTTATCAATTGAAAGTATTTTTGGACAACCTGGATTCTCTACTATCCTCATGGAACCAAAGGGAAAACACCCCTTGCAACTGGTATGGTGTGAAATGTGACCCTGCTAACAGCTTTGTGACGGAGCTATACCTCTCGACCACCAACATTTCCAATATATCCATTCACGATGTCAATCCTTTATCATTTACCCAATCACACTCCTACACCCTCTTTAATAATTCCATTAACAAAACCCTCCCTCTTCACCTCCCCACTCACAAGGTCCACCTTAGTGAAAGCCAAAACCTTAGGCCACAACTCCACAAGTGCCAAGTAAGCAAAACAGGTCTTCCAGTCGAGTCGGATCTTGATGCCATGAGGGGACATAAGGGTCGTTGGTTCGGTGATACTACCATACCATTGAAGAATGGAGCAAGATTTTTGAGCTGAAAAAATGTGAAGAAGAGAAAGAAGAGATTGGACGGAGAGGATCAGAGCCATGAAACGCGGGTGGTGGTGGTTGGTCATGGGTGTATAGATATTAAAAAACGTAACAAGGACCTAAAAATAAATTATAAATATTATTGGGTTAATTTCATATTTTTAAATTTACAAAATAATAATTAAGAAATGAACCCACTAAAAACACGTGTCAAATTCTAATTAAGACACATCATGAGGGTACAACTACCCATAATTTATATTTTCAACACCGTATAACCTACCTATATTTTTTCTTCTTAAACCACATATCTTCCTCATTACCACTATGCACATTTTTATTTCTTTTAAGCTCTCAAATTATTAATTGCTTCAAAATAATCCTTTTAAAATTTTATTTTTTACATCAACTTTTTATTTCAAATCTTAACTATGTATACTCTTCAAATCATTTTTTTAAAGTTTTATATTTCTATATTAAAATTTAAATTTTTAATTCTTATAATTTACTAACTAATTTGTTTAAATTAATTTACATAATATTCTTATAACTTTATTTTGATTGTTCTAAATATTTTTTAATTTATATTTTTTAAATTTTATCTAAATCCAAACATACATATACGTATACTACACAAATACTTATTAATATATATATATATATAATTAAAGAAGTAGCCCAATAAAACAATTGAACCCAATATATATATATATATATAATTAAAGAAGTAGCCCAATAAATAAAACAATTGAACCCAATAGTGATCTTTACAATGTTAAAATTTTTCATAAGTCCAAATCGAGAATTACTCTTAATCACACATCATATTTTGGTAAAAACTCACATTTCGTTTCTAACACCAATTGGAAATAACATATGCGTACGTACCTTTAAATAAATATTTATAGTATTTTTTGTTTTGCATAGGAAACATAATTGTGAGTTTAACCCTTGAATATGAGATAATGGTTAGATAAAAACCTATAAAAATGGCAAAACGTACATTTGCTTAAATATGACTAAATGCACTAAATTAAAAAATATTCTGAGTATGATAAAGAATATATATATTAAGTAGTATCCATTAATCAATTTCAAATTAAATAGCTAGTACTTTGCATTGTTGGATTAGAAGTTAAAGAACTGTAAGACGCGAAACAGATTAATTAAGAATCTTCTCCACTGAATAACTTTAAGAACATATATGCTTTGTCATTTACTTCTGCCGAAAGGCGGAATTGATTATCTTTATAAATGTGAGGAATTCGTCAACATATAACAAAAAATTAATCTAAGGAATTTATCCGTCACTATGTATCATGCCATCTTTTTGGTTCCTTGCTTTTCATCTATCCAAAAACTCCGATATAAGTCATGATTTGAAGATGCCTGCCAACTGGTATTTCCTGTTAACTTTATTGGTCTAATATATACTGCGAATATTTTTTTTGGATTAATTGTTTTTTTCAAGATGTATATATACTTCCTTTCTACGGATAGGTAATGAATAAAATATATGTTACTGAAGAGGCATGTTATATAATTATTTTTGGAGAAAAGTAATTTTAAAATGTATTAATACATATTACAATAATGTAATCTAACAATTAAGTTTTAAAACGAATAATATACCGTTTTGGTGCACATATATATATATATATATACAAATGTAAACACATCTTGATCATAAGATTATGACTTTTCTTTAACCCCTACCTCGTGGCAATACTACACACTTTCCAAATTAAAGGAACAAGCTAAGATACAGTGTATTCAATAGGGGTAAGCGTATAAATCAGTATCCACGACGTTAACACACGTGCCGTTACGATGAAGATATTTTAATTCAATTCAAGCCGAGGGCGCCATCACCAGATTCAGCAGAGAAGAGAACGAACAAGATTTACATGTTATAGTTATCAATACATACGTGTACCAGTTGAATATTGTGCAGTTCAATTGTGCTTCAAGATTTGGGTACTAGCTAACAAGCTAGAGTCCTCCTTTTCGGCGTTGGGAATAACAAGTGCATAATTGGAATCGTCTTCGGGACCATCTTCTCTTGTGTCAACGAACATACAAGAGAACCACTCTAAGGAAGCAAAAAAGGCAGCTGCAACACTTTGACAGAGCCACGTTGCCACGCCATCGCCTTCATGCTTTATGCATGTGCTTGAATTCTTGGCCTTTCTCCCTTTGGAAAAGCATGTCCCGATACAACTCATCCCAGACCAAGAATTTAACTCTATTGACTGATAATTAAATTTCTCCAATATTGATTGAAGAATGAGGTTATATTATAATTATCGGATTAATTAAGTTGTAATTAAGAAGCCCCCTATCCCACAAGCCTACTAGAAAAGGGTATCGAGGCTGCGAGTTTAAAGGGGTTTGGAAAAAGAAAAGAAAATTCCTCGCTTTGTCTCTGGTTTTGGACACGGATAAAAGATGCTGCTTATTGGCTGAGCTTTGAGAAGAAGAAACGTACAGCATAATTAGTTGACAATGCTAATGAATATATTAAGAATTATGTTAAAACTAACTTATACAACAAACTTAGAACATGCTTAGATTACATTCTGGTAATCAATTGCACATATATAATTGATTTTAAATTCATTTTAACCAATTTGCTTTGTAAAAGTTGTATTATTTATTTTTAACCATCGATTATAAAATCAATTCTATTTCATTTTAAATCAAATGGACATTTATATTTATTTTTATCTTTCTCCATTGTATTCCTTATTACATTCCACAATTCTTTCCTTTCCATTTGTATCTCTCTTAATTATATGCAATATTATATAATTATTATTGTATAAATATCATTTCTCCTAATTATATTAATTGCACAATTAATTTCTTGGGTTGATGGATGCTCTGTCTTCTGTCCTGTCCTGTCGTGGTTCGATTCATAGCACTAGCTAGCTAAAAAGCAAAAATCGAATTTTTTATTATTTTACTTCTTAAGGAATGAGAAGTATTTGATACCATTGACTAATCTTTCTAGAGTTTAATGTTTAATATATAGACGTTCATTGTAAAAAAAATTTATACAGATATCTAATGATATGCTTTCATAGTATTTATTGAATTTAATAATACGTGTCATATTCATTAAATGATGTGATGACACACTATTAAATGTTTGTATAAAATTTCTTTATACTGATATTGTATACCAATTAAATTCATCTTTCTAATAAATTAAAAACATAAGAATCTTTTTAAAATAAATTTACTTCAATAAAATTAACTGATAAGCTAATTGATATATAAATTGGATTAGAAATATTTGAGAAATCTAGTTGTTTAGGAAACTTATTAATGTAAAAATTGATTTTAAAAAATATTTGAATGAGTTTTATTTTATAGATTTTAATTTTTTTAGAGATAAAAATATATTATTAGATAATTATAAATTTAGATTTTTTATAAATTTATAATTTTATTGATATTTAATGATAAAATATTTTATTAAAATTTAAATAAATAGTGAAATAATTAAAATAAATAGTATAATATAAAAAATAATCCCAAAAATAGTAAAAGAGAATAATCATTTAAATAATTGATAATATTTTTAAAAGTTAAATATGCTTTTAATCCCTGGAATATAACTAGTCAATATTTAATTTTAGTCCCTGTAATTTAAAATCAATGAATTTAGTCCCTCAAAAAGTGAAAATACAATCTCTTGATCCTTATCGATAAAAATCTATAGCTATTCCGCAGCAAAACTATGCAATTAGGACTAAATTGATGTATTTTCAATTTTCGAAAAACCAAAACCACCTATTTAAAATTACATAGACTAAAATTAAATCTTGACTATATTTCAATGCCTAAAATCATATTTAACCCAATTTTTAAATTACTCACTTTATATATATATATTTGAATTACAAGTGTTAATTTATCTTAATTCGGTATTTTAATAAATTAAATTAAATTTAGCATGATACATAATCTAGTGATAATGTTTTTTTTTTTTTTATGTTAAGAGCATAATGTTGTTAATATACTTCCTTTGTGTGTGATATGTAATATGCTTCCATTTATTATTTAAAGGGATAAAAAGAAGTTGAATATAAAACAAAAATTGTATTAAAATATAAAGGATAAAAATAGAACAAAAATAAATAAGTTAGAACTACTAAACTATAGCAAAATAGTCCTATTCCACATTAAATTTAAGGGCGTTTTATTGTACTCTTTTTTGTGTGCCTTATAGATACGAAAATAACAAGGTACATGTGAAATGCCCTTGCGTAAAATTTGTCAAAAAGCCCTGCCTAAAAAAACAACAGGTCTAGGAAGGACACTTCCAAGATGGAAGTGCCCTCCATGGAATATTTTTTAAAAGAACAATAAAAACACTTCCTCCTAGAAGCACCCTCAATGGATTTTTTTTTGTAAACAATGAGGGTGTTTCCTCCTAGACTAGGTTTTTTATTGCAGAATCAATTATATTTTATTTTTTAATATGTTTTCGTAATACCTTTATATTATGTTTTTTTTTTCTAACCATCTATTAAATGCTATTTTGATGAAAAAACTAAGATTTAATATTTAAGCATATATATACATTTCTACTTAGATACAGGCCTAGGTCATGCAAATTATGCAAGAGTTATTAGTACATGTAACTTAAGCAACTTATCAAGAGTACCATTCCTATCATCTATAAAAATTTTGGTAGAGTTTTCTCTATTTTTTCAACTTTTCCCAAAAATTAAAACACATGTTTTACTCCATACTATCAGTCATTTCATGAATCAAACATTTACGAAAAACTTACACAAAAAAAACACAACACATCGTAAAATAATGTAATAATTTATGGGTCTTACAAAAATGTAAGCAGAGTTTCCCTGTTTTTCCAACTTTCTCCAAATTTTCAAACACCTATAATTCTCCATACAACGACCATAATTTAGGAATAAAACATTTAAAACAATTTTTACTTCAAATACATGGTAACATCCCAAAAGTTAGAACCTACAAAGTATAGTGGAAGTCCTAGGCTGTGAATTCTATCAAGAGAGGGAAGTTAGAAGTATGATGAAAGTTTATGAGTTTTAAGGGGATTTAAGGAGGGAAATCAAGTATTTAAGCCAAAACACCATTGTAATTGCACTTAGGAGGGATCAAGTCCTAAGGTTGAGAAGGTATGGAGCTGAGGAAGAAAGAGGGAAAGAGATTTTGAATAAGAGAATTAGACTTAAGTAGGCTAAGACTGAATTTAAGAGGATAACTAAAAAATTTTTAGCTCAATCAATTTCATAATTCAAATAGGGCTAGAAAGAATTTGTTGTAAGAAGGAACTAGGGAAAATGGGGTAAAAGATTGGAGGAAAATGGCTAAGATTGGGAACCTGGAATTTCCATTCTGGGGTATTTTCGCTCAAGCGAGAATACCCTCTCTTGGGCGAAAATATCAGCAAAATGTAGAATTTGAATTCTGGTTTTTTAGCTTAAGCAAGAATAGCCTTGTTCAAACGAGAACAGCCTCGCTCGAGCGAGAATTGCCTCGCTCAAATGAAATTACTCCAATTTTTGGAGTTGCTCTCTGACTTTGACTCACTCATGCGAGCACATCCTCGCTTGAGCGAGAACAGGAAAACATAAGGCACTCAGTGTTCTCGCTCAAGCGAGAAATCCTCTCTTGAGTGAGAATGCACAGAGTTGGTTTTCTAAAACAGATCTGTTAGGGCCTTTGGCCCTCATCAATTCATTTCTTTCCACTTCTAGAGAGAGGAAGCTAGAGAGAAAAGCTCGTCCAACTTAGGAAAAGAGGAAGGAGAAGGATCAAGCTCTTCCACACCTCATCACCTCGCCTTTCTCTCCTACTTGGATTGTTTCCAAGTAAGTAAAGCTCACACACTCTCACCCTTTCTTGCTTGAATCTCCCCAATGAACCTTATTCTCTCTTTTCCCCTTTCTATTAACTTATATTGGATAGTTTGGTTGATCATTCTCTATCATGCTTATCATTTGGTTGTTCTTTCCCTATTATGCATATTGTTTGGTTGTATGCCTTAGAAATATGAGTTACGGTTTTCTGAATTGGGGCTTTGCCTAAATCCTTGTTAATACTTGAGATGCTTATGATTCCAACTCCAATGGCTATATAAGTGTTAAATGCTTTTGGGTTTAACCCTAGTTATCTTGAAAATGAATTTGGCCTTGGCCCAGCATGAAGTTGGCTGGATGTCTCTAGAAGGGGGGGTTAAATAAAGACTTGTCAAATTTGTTCCTGTAAACACCACACTAAAAATTGATTGTTGAGATGTCCTCTCTAGTCTGTTGACTTGGAGTCTCTGTTAAGACAGGTTATACAATTTTAGTAATAGTGTTGATGATTAGATTAACTTTTAAATCTTATCTTAAATCTTAGTTCAGTTACTTCTCTTGTTAAATTGTTGCTTCAGTTAATTTAAGATAAGCTTAGTAAAGATCAAGTAAAAGACAAGAGGCAGAGATCTTATCCTGGTTCACCCACTCCTTGGGCTACGTCCAGTCCTCACAACCTGTGAGATTTTTCGCTATTGACAAACCCGTCAATACAAGTATTCTTACAGCCTCTTCAGGACGTCTCACTCACACTAAGCCTAGGCACCCCTATCTTAGCTGAGCCACAAGTATTCTTACAGCCTCTTCAGGACGCAAACACCTCACTCCAAGACTAAGAATCCTCCTATCTTGGATGAGACAGATTACAGATAAAAGTTATGATGAGTCTAGCTTACAAACATACACAGTATGGATATAGAAGTGGGCAAGCTAGGTAGTTTCTCTACTTAAGTTACAATATAAGAGTGATGCACAGAAGAGAGATGGAAGAGACAGATGTTGATCTCAAGATGTGTTGACACTACAACATTTTGTCTTTTTCCAACAGTTCAAAAATGTAGCGAAAACTATGAAAATTGTTGCCTAAATGTATAGGCAACAGTTTTCAACTGTAGATTGTTCTAATGTATCCTATTTGTTTAGGAAACAGTTTTCGACATGTTTTGGCTACACTCTTGAAAACTGTTGCATATGCGTTGAGAATAGGCAACAGTTATAGGTCGAGTTACATGCAACAGTTTTCAAATGTTGTCATTTTTCAAACACAGTTTATAAATGTTGTCTAAAAGGTAAAATGCAACAGTTAACAATTGTAAACTTCAACCCATAAGCAACATTTATTAACTGAAATTGTAAAAATAGGCAACAGTTTTAGTTGTAACTTCTAACACGCTATATGCAACACTTATTAACTGTAAACGTAAACATAGACAACAGTTTTAGTTGTAACTATAAGACCTTATAGGCAACATTTATTAACTGCAGTGTAAACATAAACAACATTTTTAATAGTAATTAAATATACCCTTTATAGAAAACATTTGACAATTATAATTTAGAAAAATAAATAATTAATTTTTAAATGATAATAATTTAAATATAAATTTATTTTGATCTCATTATTTACACACACATGTAATGAAGAGATAATTCATATTATAATAGGAAAAGTACTTATATTGAACTTTAAAATAACCATTGTGCATACATGAGAGTCAATAACAAGAAAACAACTAGTTCATTTGATAAAAAAATATTAATGGGTCCAACATGGCCCACAATAAAAATACATTCCAAAACATAAAATGTCTAGAAATCAAAGTTAATTAGGACACTATTTTTCGATCAAATCTCATCTTCTTCCAAGTCTTCATCGGCATATTCCAAGTCTTCATTTGCATCTCTTTCACATATATCACCATGCTACATGAAATAGCACAATATCAACTTAAGACTTATCATGTGTATATTTAATTTAGAAAAGAGAAAAGTGTCATTACATATATGCAAATTACCTTTCCAATATTTGGAGCATGTGTTGATGTAGAAGAAGGAGCATGTGGTTGTCCTGCCACCCTTTGTGCACTACTAGCATCTCCAGGAGATGATGCTAATAAACCTTGTAATGACTCTAAATCAACTCCAAAGTTGCCATGTTGCAACAAAACCTTAACAGCATGTTTTAATTTACCCAACTCATCTGACATAGTGTCTATCTTATCATTTAATGAAGTCACCTCTTCATTATGTGCTTTCTTCATAGCATTCATCTCTGCATTTCGCTTCAAAGAAGTCTGTGTGACATTTCTCCCATAACAACGCACTGCTCCTGGGTGTTCCTTCCCAAACACAACTTGAAAAACTTCATCATTATTTCCATCATCGTTTTCAATCATTTCTTGCAATTGGGTCTAGTACAAAATTTAGAGCAATGTTATACAGTAATATTAAATGTGTTTAAACCAGTAAAAATAAAAACAGCCACAAACAATAGTAAAATAAGAAAAAATAGTATATGCAGCAGAAAAATGAAAAATTCAGCAGTAAAAAAAATAGCAGCAGAAAAATAAAAACAACAGTAGCTACAAGAATATAACTGGTTTGTGACTTACAATCACGTTATCAGTATCCTCATCTAGTTGCTTTCCTTTGTTGTCTTTCCGAGTTTCAATGAAGACTTCTGCTTGGGAAGGGTCTCTATTATCCTTTGCACGCTGTAAATAGTACACTGTTAAAAAATGTTTATACATATATCATAATTCATTGAATTTGAAAGAACATAATGATCTTTAGTTGATCATTGAGTTTAACAAAGAATCATAATGATTATCAATATATACCAATTTTTCACGAATTAAAGCAAAGCTTCTTGGACCCATTCTATGCCTCCACTTTTGCTTAGCTCTGCTTATAGTGTTCCTTTGACTAATTGACTGCACATTAATTTTGCAATGATTATGAAAGTAAATTAACTATATAAATTTGTAGCGCGTACAATGAAACAAACTAAGAATCTTACTTGTACAGTTTCCAAACTCCAATAGTCGCAAAGCTTCTTAAAATGGGGTTCTGACACATTTACAGGGCGATGTTTGAGCCTTTGCTTCATGTTTGAGTACTTATCAAAATGGTTCTTTTTTATGAGATGTTTATATCTTCTCCAAGCATCTCTAACGGCAGTGTCTACCCAAGCTTTTGCTTCTGTCGGCAAAATAAACTTTTTCTGCAAAAAGCATATGAAAAACAAGTTGCTAAACAAAAAGTAAAACAAAACATCAAAAATTCAAATGAAGCATATTATAAATAGACGTTTACATTGTTCTGATACATACATTGGTATAATTCCAAACTTCTTTCTTGTTCTCATCTGGCAAAGCTTTCCAGCTTGTGTAAGTCAAAGGACAAAAAGCTGCATTTCTAGCGAATGTGCCAAGGAAGAGACTTAGGTTAGATACTGCTTCATTAGAAGGCCCTATAGGCTGTCCTTCTACATTAAATGTTACTTCTTCTCGCTCTTCCATGGATCTACTATGAATCTTATTGCACTTAGTACTCCCACGAGTTCTTTTCTTTGAAGTGTCTTTCATCATTATACAATCACCAACGTGAAGAATAAAAATTAGTCCATGTTTGCAACATTATTTATATACAAAATGCATATCATATAAAAAGAAAATTATTTACCTTCTCCAGTTTCTTTGTTTGATTCAGCAAGTTCAATTTCCGGTTGTCTTAAGTCTTCTTCTCTAACATCATGTGCTTCTTTGTTTGATTGTGATTTTTGAAGTCTCACAGGTTCATTCTCTTCAATAAAATTATTTATCTCCATTCCCGGGCATGTTGCACTACTTCTTATCTTCTTTTCATATTTTCCTTCTTCCCACTACAATTCTCCTTTATCCCGCTGTTGTCTTGGCGTACCTTAACCTTTGTTTGGAATGTTGACTTCGCTTGTGGATCATTTGTCTTTTCTTGAAGGCTTTTTCTTTGTACAAGTTCATTACCTCCTTCATGTGAATCCCTTAAAGATGAAATAAAATCGTCAATATCATTTGTTAAGCAAGTTGCTTTTCTCTTTCCTTTATTTTTCATATGATCCTTTGAATTTTCGGGATGACCATCCTTTTGATTAGAACCTTGCATTCGGGAAACAAATGTGTCCGAAGAAACCTTCTTTTGTTCTTGGGCTTGAGACATCATTGAAGGAAGAGGGACATTCTTCACAACTTTGTTTTGCTTCTTTGTAAGATCAACATGTTCAATATTGCCTCTACCATTCCCTTGGAGCTTCTTATGTAAACTATCAATCTTCTCACGCTTAATTTGATTAAACTTCTTTGCTAACTCAATACTTGACCTTGCTTGCAAAGGGAAATTGAACAAAGTCGTATCAAAGGAATTGCAACTTGATCAGGGGTTATCCCTCTTATAGCTACTTGCAATAAGTAATGCAACATAATATGAGCATCATGACTTTTGTACCCAGAAAGTTTTCCTTCATCAACTTGCACGCACCGTGAAATATTGGAGGCAATACCATCAGGAAGTTTTACTGTCTTCAAAACACCACAAAAAATAGATTTCTCTTTTTTGGTTAGGGAAAATATAGCTTTTGGAAGTTTAGTTCTCTTACCATCACATGTTTCCTTCAAATGGAGATTTTTCCTTATCCCCATTTCTTGCAAGTCCAAACGAGCATTTGCATGGTCCTTTCTCTTACCTTTAATGTCTAAAAGGGTCCCAATTATATTGTCAAATATGTTCTTCTCTATGTGCATTACATCAAAATTGTAACGTAAAGCATTATCCTTCCAATACGGTAACTGCCAGAAAATAGACTTCTTCTTCCACGGACCATCCCTTTTTCTCTTATCATTCTTCCCTAATATAACAGGGGCTTCTTGTAAGTCTTCTAAAATTCTTGTTGCATCTAACATGGCAGGTGCAGACCTGTATTCAGTCTTTCCATTGAAAGACCTTGTGTTTGATCTCCATTGGTGATTGGGGTCTAAAAAGACCCGATGGCCCATATAGCACATATTTCTACTATGTTTCAAATAAGTAGAAGAAGTTTCATAATTACAAGCAGGGCAAGCCAACCTCCCTTTAGTACTCCAACCAGATAACATAACATATGCAGGGAAGTCACTTACAGTCCATAAAAGGGCAGCCCGCATTTGAAATGTTTGGTTTTTGGAAATATCATATGTTTGTACCCCAACGTCCCATAACAACTTTAGCTCCTTAATAAGTGGTTGTAGGTACATATCAATTGCATTCCCAGGTGATTGCGGTCCCGGAATAAGTAATGACATGATACAACTTTCTGCCTTCATGCATAAACTCGGCGGATAGTTGTAACTGTTAATACCACGGGCCATGTACTATGGGAGGCTCATAGTTCGAAAAGGATTAAATCCATCACTAGCCAACCCAAGCCTGACATTACGAGCATCAAGAGCAAAATCATGATGTTTTGCATCAAATTCTTTCCATGCTTGCCCATCAGCAGGATGCCTCAACTTACCATCCCTAGAACGCTCTTCTGCATGCCACCTTAATGAATCTGCAGTTTTTGAACACATAAAAAGCCTTTTCAGTCTTGGAATTAAAGGAAAATGTCTTAAGACTTTGGAGGGAACTTTGTGAGCTTTTCTGGATTCCTCGGTGTCACAATCAACTTCAGGATACTTAATCCACCGTGATGCTCCACAAACATGACAAAGGTCATCTTTCTCATGTTCTTTCCAAAACAACATGCAATTGTTGGGACATGCATCAATTTTTTTGTAGTCTAAACCCAAGTTCCTTATCATAGATTTTGTTTTATTAAAAGAGACAGGGATGTTTAAATCTGGTATAGCCTCTTTTAACAACTCCAAGAGAGATGTGAACGATGCATTGCTCCATCCATAGAGACATTTAAGCAAATACAACCGAATGGTGAATGATAAGGTTGAGAATTTCTGACAACCAGGATATAGCTCATGTTTTGCTTCCTCAACCAGCTTATAAAACTTCCCTGCGTCTTCATTGAGGCCTTCATGTAATCCATCTACATCAGCCACATCTTTAAATGTCTCAAATAATAAGCCGTTGATATCGTCAGATGAGACCTCAACATCAGTATCACCATCAACATCCATATCACTTATCCTTTCACCATGGTAAATCCAATCTTTGTACCCTTCTACAAATCCCTTACATATTAAATGATTAAACACCACATCTCTTTTCTGCCAACTAACATTACAACATAAAGTACAAGGGCATAAAATCTCGTCTCCTATAAACTTCCCTTTAGTGAATGCAACATCCAAGAAGTAATTCACACCATTAATATAATCTTCATCAAAATGAGGCAAGGTAACCCAATTCTTGTTCATCATAAATGATTTACTGAACAACAAAAGAAACCTATGAGGAATATTGACATACATACCGAAAAAAGAGTCATTTGGAGAGAGCTCTAAATAGTTAATAGTTGTACTAATTAACATGTATTCCAAAAAGGTACGACAATTTTTAAACAATTAGACTGTAAAATAAAATTAGAAGCAACCTGAAGTTAAGCTCATGGGAATGCTTGAAAGCAAGCCATTAATTACAAATTACGGAATTAATTTTCAGCCCCATCAATTCCATGCAGACAAAATCTAATTTATCTACTTTATCAATTAACAGGAAGCTTAGATTATTGGGATGGCAACATCTTTAATTACACAGCAAAAAGTAACAAAAACAACAGGACATTATTTATCTTTTAAACACCATCAAACGAAGTAACAGATCAGTAATAAAAACAACAGGCCATTATTTCGTTGTTAAACACCATCAAACAGAGTAATGGAGTAATAAAAACAACAATTCACATTTTACCACACCATCAGATAGAGTAACAAAAACAACATGCCATTATTTAGCATAAAGGAGTAATAGAAATATCATCCATTATTTAATTTCTAAACACCATCAAACAGAGTAATGGAGTAATAAAAACAGTAATTTACAAATTAAGGAATTAATTTGCAGCCCTATCCATTCCGTACAGACAAAATCTAACTGATCTAATTTATCAATTAATAGGAAGCTTAGATTATATAGATGGAAACATATTTAATTAGTTACCTACTTAGTGGGCTTATAACCAATGAATTGAATATATAAGCTCCTTCCTTCATTATAGTTGCTACTACTATTAGTAAGTTTCATGCCAAATATGTCAGCAAAGTTATTATATTACATATCATCACACTAAATTAGTTGTGTTATAATCTTTGGGATTATGCTCACACCATACAACACAAGAATATAATTTATTTTATTTCACATTTTTCAGTGACACATGAGGTAATTATACTATTAAAAGAAAATAGTTAAAATAAATTTCCTTAACTAAAAGACAATTGTATGTGGTTCTACTTAAACATGAATGTTTTTATTTCATCAACAAAAATAAATCAATACAAATTATATAAAGCATAAGATTATATATTTAAATGAAAATGGACAAAGAGAAGGATTACCAACCTAGAAAAGTCAAAACTTCTCCTTTGCTTCAATAGCTTTGTCAAGAATGCCACCAGATAAAAAACTATAGACAAAATAATATTAGTTAATGAAAAAAAAAAGCAAACAAAAAGAAAAATTAGTAATAATAAAATTTTAAAGAACTTATAAAAAGAGATGAATAAGTAAGGTGAAAATTGCAAATAATGATTAGGATATAATTAACAAATAGAATATAAATAAGATATATAAAGATCTCAATTAAATAGTCAAGAGGGTAAAATAGTAAATGTTGACTTTATTAATTATATTTAACAATATTATATGTAAGCAAAATTAAAACAAAATAACGTAACACATTCTTTTGTTAAACGAAACACATTGAAATTTTAAAATGATATCAATTTAATTATATTTAACACTAGACAAAATCTGAAGCTAGCTTATAAAAAATAGATAAATAAAATGATACTTCATTAAAACACTTTGCTTGTTGTACTTAAATACAAAATATAATGATGACACGTTTCTTCTACTTTTTCAACTATGGCTTTGTAGCCGACAAACAAATAAAGTTATATATATTCATAACAAATACACTAAAAAAATATATTTTTATGTGACAGTAAACAAATCTTTTTTGTTTTTTCTGACCTCTTGGAAACAAATTAAACAATGAATGCAATATAGTTATGGTACTACCGAGTTGATGGGTACAGTATAGGTGGGTCACATTTGGTTTAGAAAATGATTTTGCACAAACACAGGGCCCAGGGTCTCAACACTGTCACTCTGAGAGTGATCTGCGTTGCCTTGGCGACAATGAAAAATAATTCCACGAGTGTGGCCCTCAGTATAGGTCTGTCTTAGAAATGAAAATAAATTAAATTAATCAAGTACTCTAACTCATCAAAATGTAATAGTACAATCCAACTAGGTAACCATGACTATATCTAACAAGTAATACAAACAAACAAAAAAAAATGCTATTTGAAAAGCCAAAAAAGAGAGTAATCGTTTTGATTTCCATATCCAAAAGTAAGTAAATACTATTTGAAAACAAGATCAATTTCCTTAACTTTATCAAGTATTAGTTTGCCTTGTTTTGTAAAAACAAAGGACCAATGTCGGTTTGTGCAGTATTTGTATATATAATAAGATGTTATAAAATGTTTTGATTGTATGAAATGTATATATCCTTGGAACTCATTATCTAGCTTGCTAGTTTAAGGAGAAGGACGTTCGGCTTTATTTATGCATAGGCAAAAATACAGAGGTTCTCTGTTCTATGCATTGACTTTATTGTGAAGATATGGGGGTGAGATTGCATAAAACACCTACTGCATCATCCTTTACGTATTCAAAACCAATCTCAAAAAGCAAAGTATTAGTAAAAGGTAAAGTGAGTCACTATAATGCTACTGCACCCCCAAGAAACCACATATTAGACCTCAATTATATCTATCTAAACTAAACTCTAATGCAAAAAAAACAGCTACCAAATTACAGCAAAAATAGACAACATATCAGACAATGTATCAAATTAAGCTAAAACAGAAAAGTCTGAAACTAAAATTAAGACAAGCAAAGGGGTGTTTTAAAATTAAGACAAACATAAATACTCATTCCTAATTAATATGAGAAGCACTTGAATAACCAATTTCATGTCTTAATGCACTAATTCAGTAGTTAGCATTCCTTGCCAAGATTGAGTTATGATTCAAATCAATTAAATCAATTAAAGTGAGAAAGTGGAAAACACAGAACACAAAACATCTAAAATAACTGAGATAAAAATTTGAATAGTAAAAACTAAAAATCTATATGAAAGAGAGAACTATTTCAGCAAAAAATATGTATCAGTTAACTATACCAAACACTGCATAATGACAGAGAATTGTTAAATCTTCTTAACACAACCTGAGTTTTGTTTATTGCTCCCCAATTTATATCCAATCATCATTTAGAAGTGATAGATACACAAAATACATTTAGTTAATAGTCAATAGTAAAGTCACAAAACAATAGCAAAATAAAAACAAAAAGAAAAGGGCATAGTCCATGAAAAGAACCTCCTACGCCCCGTACAAAGTAATGACTACTCCTATACAAAATTAATTTATTTTTTTTAAAAGCATGCGAAGGTTGGAAGGGAACACATGTTCAGTAATTTCATATTTCTTTGACCACTTACTTTTATAGTGGTGGATGTAAACACATAAAAACATGTGAAGATGGGAGGGACCACCTGTCCAGTGCTCTAGGGGTACTCTTGAGGATTTAAAATCAATTATAAAGTCATTCTTTTAACACTTTTTGCAGATTTCAGTATTCACATTCTCATCCCACAAAACAAGTTTCTTGGAATCACTGCTCCAAGAAAGATTTAAAATCCATTTGTCAATAATAACAATTTAAAAAGCTCAATTGCAATTGAACCTTCAAAACCCGATACTATCATGCCAAAATTTTACATATACAAATTTTACAATTACCATGCTAATCAATCTCGTCATCATCTTCGTATCAACGTATCGAAGCAAGAAACCAAGAAACTTTCTTCCATCCCCAATCGATACACCAACCCATTAATAGATGCCTCAAGTTATCAAAATCATCAAACATGGTTCAATTTGAAAATAACCTAAAATTATTCAAAGAGGGAAGAAGGGAACCTGTGCGGGTTGAACCCTAGCCAATGATCTTCAGAGCAGAACGCGGAGAGCAAAGATCAGAACGCAATGGAGATGATTACGCGAAACAGAGCGGAGAGTAAACGGAGAGTGAAGTGATAAAGGGGCAAGAGTAAACAGAGAGTGAAGTGATAGAGTGCAGATTCAAGAAGCACGATTTCGTTTAACTCAGAGGAAAGCGTACGAGACATGAGCAAGCGATAAAGGGGAGGGTTTTTGCCTCTGGACAGTTTGGTTTTAGTTTTGTTATCATTCTATTTTAATTTTTTAATTTATTGAAACAATTTTAGTTTTGTTTTTATTTTTTTATTTGAAATTTGTTTTTGTTCTTCTTATGTTTAATTTGATTAAGACTAGTTTTTATTTCTAATTTGGAGGGAATAACAAATAATAAGTTGACGCCAATATTAAAATCCGTAGACAACAGTTTATAAGTGTTGAAATATATATAAAAAAATTAATGCAACAATTAAAAATTGTACCTAAATGTCATATATTAAATGCAACAGTTTTAAAATGTTGACCTTTATAAAAAAATAATGTTACAATTTAAAACTGTTCTCAAATGAAGAAAAGGGAACAATTTCCAAGTATTGCAAAGTATGTGTTGCATAAAACATACATTTTCTGGCAACAATTACAAACTGTACCCTATTGTATGTTTAGGCTACATTTTTTACCTGTTGGAAAAAAATGTGTTGCCAGAAGCCAAAAATGTTGTAGTGTGAGTCCGTTCACAGACAGCTGAGATGTGCACTTGAGATGTCAGTTGAGATGTGATAAGATGCTTGATGATAGAATAGTAATGCAGGCAGTCTCTCACTTGTCTCAGCATTTAATCCTGTCTCTTTTATATCAACAGTTAGGAAACTAGTCGTTATGTGGCCATTGCAAACTGTTAGAGCACACAACAACTGGTACAGTCTTCTCAGTAGGTGTGCAACAGCTTTTCAGGCTAAGTCACTGTGTCAGTGTCCTTTTGTCCTTGCTTGATTTTATGCTGATTTTACTTGCTGTCTCTTATCATTGAGCGTGCAGTTTGCTTTTGTTCATATTCTGTTATGATTTTTCTTGCATCTTTGATGAGATCTCATCTTACTGCGTCTGTCTTTGAGACGACGTCTCAAGCTGAACTTGCATCTGTTCATGGCTTGCATCTGAAGCTGTGCTTGTATCTGTTCATGGCTTGCATCTCAAGCTGTGCTTGAGTCTCTTTTGGTTTTGTGCTGAGATCTCTTCTGTTCGTAGGATAGCATCTGAATATAGGCTTGCATCTGATCTTTTAAACTGACATGGACATGTTGCAGATTTCTTTGAATCATGGCATTACCCAGTTCTGCTCTTATGTTTCTTTTCCCATGACTTGGCTTATCTTGATGGTCTTTTCAGATCCTTTCTATCTTTTATGAATACCTACAGTGACTAGATACAAAAGGTCTCTGCCATACTTGAGCAAACAATTAGTAACACAAGATGCATCTCATATGTATATTTAAAACTTAGTCAGTTTGTCATATTAAAAACTTCTTGGAGGTGAGCTTGTCTCAACAATCTCCCCCTTTTTTTATGATGGCAAACTACAGGTTTAAATATCTGATGAGATAAAACAATGATCAAGATGCATATCTAAGTTGAACTCCCCCTGAGATGTACAATTTCTTTATAACATAAATGATTAAGGAGAAGAGCTCCCCCTGAGTTATAGAATATTTTTCTGTTTTAAGTTTTAATGCTTAATGTTTGAAATGAATTGTTAATCAGATTGTTAAACAAACCAGACAGAAATATACTACAAATAATTGAGAGTCATTTTCATTAATTAGAAAGATAGCGGATTACAAAACAAAAGATGCCACTGCATCTCAACAAAAAGCTGTGAAAAGATGCCAATTACATCTTTAACTATCAAACTTGAACATATCCTCACAAAAGTTGAGCTGAAATTTAAATTTTCCTAAACCCTAAGACTCTCATTAGATATATCTAACCTACTCTCCCCATTTTGACATTATCAAAATGAAAGACTAGCATAGCTAGGATGAGAGGGAAGAGGATGAGCCTAAGCTAGGTCCAGAGGGTCGTAGCACAGTCTGTGGAAAGTCAGGTAGAGGAGGCAAATTGGAAAGATGAAGGTTCATCTTCTTGTGAAATTCATTGGAAGAATGCATTGCTTGCAGGACAGTGTCAAATCCTGCAAAAAGGGTCTCTTGCCTCTTCTTGTGGTGCTTCAATTTCTTTCAGATCTTCTTTTGATTCTGCTCAAGTCTAGTGTTGAGATTTTGCTGGTATTGTTGTTGTTCCTCATGTAGCTGATTCAGAAAGGTGTTGATGGAGTTTGATAGGTGTGTGGGAATGGATGGTTCAGATGATTGTGCCTCAGCTGGCTCAGGTCTGGCAGTGGGAGGTGCAGATTGATCATACTTAGGTAGAGGGGAATCTTGCAGAATTATTTCTACAAAGAACTTTCCAGGAGTGGGGCAGGAAGTAGGAAGGGAATAGGCAGGTTCATACCTTACAGGAGTTGTCTGTTTGGTCGTGATGACCTCTACAGTCTGAGTCTCAACCTGTTGTGGCTCTTGGTGAGTTTCAAAGCTTGAGTTTGTATTATCCTTCTCTAAGCTCACCAAGGTCTTAGCAATAATCTTACTACAAGGAGAGACTTCCTGTTGAAACTGTTCTGGTGGAGGAGAGTGGTGGAGTGGAGAGTGGTGCTCTATCTCAGGTTCCATCTCAGTTTCCATTTCAGGTTCCACCTCAGGTGTAGGTTCCCTATTAGCCATAACTCCTTCTTCTACTCCTTGCTCATTGGGTTTCTCAATAGTAACAGGAGCTGGTTCAGTATGAACTATGGCAGTGTGATCAGTCTTTGGCTTCTTTTGCTTCTTCTTCCTTAGTTCAGTCTTTGTTGAAGTAAATGGTTGTGCTTTCCTCTTCTTTTCTTTATCAGGGATCTCTAAACCTTCTTGAGATCCCTCAGCAGCTTCCTTGAAGACTTTCTTCTTCTTTTTCTTTTCAGCCTCAGACATCTTAGATGAGGGAGAAGCCTGTTTAGTTGTTGGAACAGGAAGAGGAGGATCATTTAAAGGAAAGGTAAGATCAAGGATGTTCTTACCATTTAGCCCGAGAGACTTCGGATTTATTCTTCCAATATAGCTTGGTCTCTCGTCTGACTCATCACATCCACTGAAGTCAACTTTGAAGTGCTTCATGATTCTGGTAGTGAGCATTCCAAAGGGAAGAGATGTGTTGATTTTGGAGTTGTGGAAAGCATGCTCCATGTGTCTGAGAATGAGGAATGGGAGGTTCGGGGGAATTCCATGCTTGAGGTGGTACATTACCATCAAATCTTGATGATAGACCTTGTTGAAAGTTCCAGCCCTTGGCATGATGCACTTGACAACCAGATGGAACAGGAATTTGCCAAAGAGGTTCAGGGATGAAACAACATCTGTGATGAGACCTCCTTTGAAGAGGGAGGTGCCTACATTGGCTGAAGGTATTCCAATATTACTCCACCAGTGTTCCTCATTGTACAATCTGTTTCCAGCCACAGGTGCTTGGATAATGGCACCAAGTGTTTCCTTTGTCAGCTCTATGTGGACTCCTTTGATGTTAGAGATGATGTGTGGCTGACCTTGAGATGATCCCTTAGCCTTGTAGCATGCTGCATAGAATGCACTAGTCATCTTTGGGAAGACTGACTCAGTCATGCCCAAGTATTCCTTCCATCCTTGTTTTTCCAAATAGGGACCAATATCCCATCCTTCATCTCTTAGCTCTTGAAATGAGATCACTCTTCCTATGATGATCTTCTTATCTACGAACCTTTTGGTGAACTTATCTTCTACCTCAGCATTGGAGAAGAGATCAGATTGGAAATAAATCTTCTTCCCTTCTACAGCCTTGTCTTTCCCTTTCTTTGAGGACTCTAGTTGAGTCAGGTCTATGTGAACAGGGGATTTAGGAGGTGCAGTTTGGGTGGCTTGGGAAGCAACCCTTTGGGATTTCATCCTAGGAGGCAAATGGGTGCTCTTTTTGGAAGATGTGGATTTGGAAGATGGAGAAGGTTGGGCAGGTTGGGAGGATTGGGAAGGTTCTGTTTCTGTGCTTGGTTGTGGAGATGGAGAACGACTTAGGGTTTCTTGGCTTGAGTGGATGCTCTGTGATTTAGATCATTCTTCTGATCCAGAAGACATCTTTGCTTCTGGGGAGGATGATGACGAAGATTTGTTTGAGTAAGGTAACTTAAGGCCAGTGACTTTGATGCGCATTTGCAGAGGAGAGAAGGGTGAGATGTGGGTTAGAAATGGGCTTTAAATAGAGAGAGAGAGCTGTTGAGAAGAGACAGGAAAATAACTGCACGTAGTGGGAAGTTATTATGACAGTTGAGAGTAGTTGGCACTCCTTTTTATAGCATAACGGCTAGTTTGCCAAGTAGTGGGCAGTTACTAACCGTTGACTAACGACTCTTTCTTTTACTCAGCAACGCACAGTAACATCTCAGTAATTCCATGAGACGTGAGTTGAGATGAGTCATGAGACGCGTCTGATGGAGATGCGTCTGAGACCTTGTCTCTTCACAGACGACCCTTGATTCTTGTTTTCAACAAGACTCTGAGCATATGGCTCAGTACTGGGTTGATCTTAACTTATTATTTTTTATTAAGATTACAAACATTTAATATCTTTAAATTTTCAATGAATCTATCTTCCACTAAAGGTTTTGTGAAGATATCAGCTAGCTGACTCTTGGTATCTACAAAGATTAGTTCAATGTGTCCTTTTTGCACATGATCTCTTATAAAGTGATGTTTGATATCAATATGCTTAGACCTAGAATGGTGAACAGGATTCTTTGCAAGATTTATGGCACTAGTGTTATCACAATAAATGGGAATTTTGGAGTACCTGACTGCATAATCTTGTAATTGAGACTTGATCCATAGTACTTGAGTACAGCATGCAGCAACTGAGACATACTCAGCTTCTGTAGTGGATAAGGCAATGGTATTTTGTTTCTTGCAAGACCAGGAGATAAGACTTTTTCCTAGGAATTGACAAGATCCACTGGTGCTTTTTCTATCCATTTTGTCACCAGCAAAATTAACACCACTGTATCCTATGAGATCAAAACGTTTTCCTTTCTCATACCATAGGCCAAGGTTAGTGGTTCCAATTAAATATCTAAATATTCTCTTAACAGCAGTGAGATAAGATTCTTTAGGATTAGATTGGTACCTTGCACATATTCCCACAGCAAACTGAATATCAGGTCTACTGGCTATTAAATACATAAGGGGGCCAATCATTCCTCTGTAAAGCTTGTCTGAGACAGTTTTGCCAGCTTCATCTTGGTCAATTCTGAGTTGAGGGGTGCATAGGGGTCTTCATAGGTCTAGCCTCACTCATTTTGAACTTGTTGAGCAAATCTCCAGTGTATTTTTCTTTACTAATGAAGATCCCATCAGCCAACTGTTTAATTTGTAGTCCCAAGAAGAATCTCAGCTCACCTATCACACTCATCTCAAATTCTCCCTGCATGAGACTTGAGAATTCTTGACATAGAGACTTATTAGTTGAACCAAAAATAATATCATCAACATAAATTTGAACAATTAATAAGTCTTTGTTAATTTCCTTTTTAAATAAAGTAGTATCAATCTTACTCCTGGTAAAACCATTTTTAATTAAAAAGGAACTCAACCTGTCATACCAAGCTCTTGGAGCTTGCTTGAGACCATACAGAGCCTTGGAGAGTCTGAGCACATACTCTGGATGGTTAGGATCTTCAAATCCAGGAGGCTGTCTCACATAGACTTCTTCTTCTATGATTCCATTTAGGAAAGCACTTTGTACATCCATCTGGTATAATTTGAAGTCTTTGAATGCAGCAAATGCCAACAGGATTCTTATAGCCTCAAGTCTTGCCACAGGTGCAAAGGTCTCATCATAATCTATTCCTTCTTGTTGGTTGAATCCTTGTGCCACCAATCTGGCTTTGTTCCTAATTACCTTACCTTTCTCATTCATTTTATTTCTGAAGACCCATCTAGTTCCAATTATGGATTGATGAGATGGTGGAGGAACTAGACTCCAGACTTGGCTTTTCTCAAACTGATTTAACTCTTCCTACATAGCTTCGACCCAAGATTTATCATGGAGAGATTCATCAATGTTCTTTGGTTCAGTCTCAGATAGCAAGGCCATTAAGTTTTCATTGTCTCTGAAGGAAGACCGAGTTCTGATTCTGTCTGAGGTTTCTCCAATGATTTGTTCTCTGGGATGAGATCTCACCAATCTCCAGCGCCTAGGTAGTTGAGATGCATGTTCATTTTGGATCTCAATATTTTCTTGCCTTGTTTCTTTAATTTCAGTTTGATCATCTGGCTTGTTTTCTTCTTGAAGGTTATGAGACGTCTCAAGGTGGCTGCTTCTGTGAGACAATTCTTCAGATTGGACATTTCCTCTATGCTCAGATTGAGATGGTCTCACTAGCTTTTGGTCTGGTGAGGATCTTCCCTCAGCTTCTTGTGTTGATATTTTCAGCTCTTCCACCATTTCTTCAATCTCTTCATCTAATTATTTCTGAGAGCTCCCCTGTATCTCATTGAACACTACATGCATAGATTCTTCAGTAGTTTTGGTTTTTAAATTATAGACTCTATAGGCCTTAGATGTTAATGAGTAGCCTAGGAAAATTCCTTTATCAGACTTAGAGTCAAACTTGCCTAACTGATCTTTAGTATTTAAAATATAGCAGTCACATCCAAAGATATGAAAATAAGAGATAGAAGGCTTTCTACCTTTCCAAAGCTCATATGGAGTCTTATTCAAGATCTTTCTTATAGTAACTCTGTTTATAATATAGCAAGATGTGTTGACAGCTTCTGCCCAAAAGTATTTCTCAATTCCAGTGTCACATAACAAAGTTCTTGCCATTTCTTGAAGGGTTCTATTCTTCCTCTCAACTACTCCATTCTGTTGAGGAGTTCTTGGACAAGAGAAATTGTGAGTTATGCCATTTTTATCAAAGAATTTTTTAAACTTGGCATTCTCAAATTCTCCACCATGGTCACTCCTAACAGATCCAATTCCATATCCTTTCTCAGATTGAATCTTTTTGCAGAAAGTTTTGAAAGAATCATAGGATTCATCTTTCTGAGATAGGAACAGAACCCAGGTGAACCTTGAGAAATCATCCACTATAACAAAACCATATTTTTTACCACTGAGACTGGTAGTCTTAATTGGTCCAAACAAATCAATGTGGAGAATCTCAAGTGGCCTGGTAGTTGAGACATGAGTTTTGGACTTGAAACTTGATTTTCTGTGCTTGCTTTTTATGCATGACTCACAAATCATATCCTTGTCAAATTTGACTTTAGGTAGTCCTTTGACAAGAGATTGATTGGCAAGCTGACTCATGGTTCTCATGTTGATATGTCCAACCCTTTTGTGCCATAGCCATTTCTCATGGTCATGAGACATGAGACATGTGAGATCAGACAGACTCAAGAGAGACTGAGTAAAGATTTTTATTTCTAGTTCCAGAAAAGACTTTGTTTCCAGTTTTCGAATCTATGATCTCACAGAAATTTGGTTGGAAATTTACATGATAACCATTGTCACATAATTGGCTAATGCTCAGTAAATTTTGTTTCAGACCTTCAACAAAATACACATTTTCAATTTGAGCTGAGTTGGTCTTACCAATCTTACCAATGCCCTTAATCTGGGCCTTATCGTTATCTCCAAAAGAGACAACCCCAGTAGCCTTCTCTTCAAGTGACAGGAACTTGCTTTTGTCTCCTGTCATGTGTCTTAAACAACCACTGTCCAGTACCCACACCTTCTTTGATCTGGCTGCTGCCAGGCACATCTGTCACAACATGAGATTTAGCTTTAGGTACCCATTTATACTTGGGTCCTTCATGGTTAGTGACCTTTCTCTTGGATGCTACATGTCTCATGTAGCATTCAGTGGCCTTATGGCCAAATTTACTACAACAAGAGCATCTTTCCTTTTTTCTGTTCCTTGCAGGAATAAAGAAGTCCTTGTACAAGATCTCACTAGAAGACTTCTCATAGCCTAGTCCAGCTTTATCAAAAATTCCTTTTTGAGACCCAATGAGTCTCTCAAGATTTTTTATTCCTTTAACAAATTTTGCCAGATCATCTATGAGAATTCTGTTTTGTCTCTTGAGACTCTGGTTCTCTTCTGACAGATGCTTTAGCCTTTGCTCATCAGGAGGCTGCCTTATACTTTTTGTAAGTTCAGACAACTTCATGTGAGACAGTATGTGAAGTAAATGGTTGGATCACAAGAAGGGGGGGTTGAATTGTGATTCTTTTAAAATTCTGCAATTTATCTTCTAATAAAATTCTGCTCAAGATAAATTCTTGGCTTTTATTAGAAGATGAATTTCCAAAAGGTGAATTGTAAGTGTAATGCTTATTATGCTGAAAGTAGGATTCCTTTGATGGAATCAATTTAGTTAACACTTACTTAGGTATTAAGTAGTTTTAAAATCTTTTTATGATCATGCAATAATCAAGAGTATAAGGGAAAGAAGAGAACACAAGGAATTTATACTGGTTCACCTTTTCCAACCAAAGGCTACATCCAGTCCCTACCTCAAGTAGGATTTTCTCACTAACCAAACTCAATTACAACCTTGGGTACAAACTACCACTAGTATTCTTTTCCCACAGCCTCTTCAGGCTTTTTGCAGAATCACCAAACACTTAGAAACAGATCCTGTCTTCCTGCAGTACTTTCTGCAGAAGCACGGATCCAGAAATCTGCAGAACTTGTTTCTGCAGATTCCAACCTCTCACAGGCTCACACCAGAGCCTTTACAACCTCTCAAAAACTTCACCTAAACAGTCACTAGAGATTTTACAACCAACTTATCTCTCTGACCTAGTAGAAGCACAGAACTACTAAGGTAAAGTACACAAAGCTCACTAAATTATAATCAGAGCAGCAGCAGCAGCTTCTAGTGAGCAAAGCTCCCCCTCAACAACTTATATGAACTGATGAAAAAGAATCTGAGGAGAGAGAAAATGTTCCAGAAGCTTGCAATGTATGAACAGAGGCTTTCTTATGCTTCTGGAGATGAGAGGTGTGTTTCAATGTGAAGAGAGCACCTCATTTTATAGGTGAGGAGCCTTGTAGTCGTTGGAGATCAGTTCAAAAGGTCCAGTTGTGATGTATTGATCAATCCCTTTCAGGTACAGCAGCAAAAGCTGACAGGTACAGCTGTCCAGTTGACTGCCTTCATGCTTCTGCAGAACTTGCTTCTGCAGACAGTGTAACTTGCTCACTTCTTCACCTATGCTTCTGTGAATGCTTTGAGGATGTTCAAAGGATTCTCTTAAGTGTTTTCAAGCTTGTATTCATTAGCTAATTCATCAGAAGAATCATTTCCTTATTTTGCCTTAATCTGCTGCTTCTGCAAAGTTCATGTGTATAGGCTGCTTCTGCTGAATTCTGTGTATATGCTGCTTCTGCAGAATTCTGCTTCTGATGAACTGTAGTTTGTTTCTCATGCTTCTGTAACCTATTTGAGGTTCCACAGTTGATATGTCTTGAGAATAAAATGTTATTATTGCTTTGTTCTTGAAATCTTCTCTTAAAGTGAATCTCCCTTCTAATATATCTTCATTTGAAGTTCTTTAGAAGCTTCTTCATGCTTCTGCAAGATATGAGAAGTGCTTGACAGCTTCTGATTATTTTGAATGAGTTATTCTGAATTTACTCATTTTAATTTCAAGTTGTCCTTCACAGATTTGTCATTCCTATTTAGTTTGCTGCTTCTGTTAGTTATTGGAATGAAATTTCTCATGTATCTCATGCTTCTCATGTTTCTCATGTTTCTCCTTCTTCAAGATTAGACCTGTTGCTTCTGAATACATACTCAAATGAAATGATTAGTCTTCTTTGAAATCAGAATTATGCTAAGTTGCATTTGATTTGGTTGTCTTGATTAAAACCACTTTGAGGGGATATTTGAACCTTACAATCTCCCCCTTTTTGATGATGACAACCCAATCAAGTTTTACTTAGATAATTCTGATTTTTGATACCAAACTCCCCCTGAATGTTGGCATTCATTATAATTGTAGATTATATGAAAACTGGATTTTAATTTGGATTAATCATTTGCAATAAAGACATGTTTAGTCAAGCTTATGAATATGCAGCAACCAATAGCAATATGCATCAAAAGATATCTTTTGTCATTCATAATCAGCAAAAGTACATCAAAATGATAAAATGATCACAGTCAGATCACAAAAAAAAATTTAGCCACAAACATCAGCCCTGATCCCTAAAATTAAGCCTTAACAACCTAGTACTACTTCTCCCCCTTTGTCATCAATCAAAATAACCTAAGGGAATGTGTGGAGAGAAGCAGAATCATCATTAATCACTTGGATGGGGAGGAGTGATCAGATGATGAAGAGGTAGAAGGCTAAAGCAGATTCTGTGGGGGCTGAAACTGTGAGAAAGGCATTGGAGGAGCCTGAGGTGCTATGACAGGAAGCACAAAATTGTTAAACCAAAACTGATGTTGTGTGAACCTCTCAATCATTTCATTTACTGTGTTTTGGAGAGTGTTCACATTTGAAAACAATTTCTTCATGTCAGACTTGAGCTTCTGGATATTCTTCTCCATGGGTTTTGAAGGAGAAGCAGCTTGAGAAGGTTCAGAAGCAGCAGCATCAGGTTTTGGAGCAGCAGGCTCTTCAGCAGGTTTTTCACTGCTCAGTTGCTGTATGAAAGTGTTCATTGAGGAAAGATGTGAAGAGATAGCAGGCAAATTATCCATAATTGGTGCAGCAGCAGGTAACACTGAATCCATTATTGGAGAAGCAAGGAACTGATTAACCATATCAGTTCCAAATGTACCTGCTGAAGGAGCTGAAGCAGTAGCTTCCTTCTGCACTTCTTCCTTCCCTTTCTTCTCAACTTCTGGAGTATCAGCAGCTGGAATTGTTCTTGTGGGGGATTGAATTCGTTCAAGTGATGCAATTTGAAGGGAGTGGGGGGAATGTGGAATAGTTTGAGCAAGATTAGCCAATGTATCAGCAGCCAAACCTTTTGCAGAAGCACTGATAGTTTCTTGAGAGTCTTCTTGCAAGGGTGCTTCTATTGGTGGTGATTTGGGCTGAGAAACAGCTTCTTCATCTGAAATGGATTCTGAGGACAATGATGTGGAGGATGAGGATTTGGTAGATGTCTCTGGAGTAGGAGAAGGAGAGGAAATCTTTAGGTTCTTGGTTGAAGGTTCTCCAGAAGCACTGATAGAGGCACCTTTTCTCTTTCTGGAGAAAGTTTGGAATTTTTTCTTCTTTGACCTGGGTGCTGCATTCTCCTCTTCCTCACTTGGACTAGAATAGTCAAGAGAAGGCTCAGGCTTTCTTTGCACATTGATCTTCCCAAAGAAGCTACAGTTATCACTAGAAGCTTCATTTTCTAGGGGAATGTTGTTTTGCCTAAAAATTCTTGTAAGAAGCATCCCATAAGGCAGACTTGCGTATGCCCTCTGGGGATTTGCTGATGAGATCATGCTTCTGAGGATGAGGTATGGCAAGGATAATGGTTTTCCAATAAAGAGATGGTAAATAACCATTAGGTCTTGATCAGTGACTCTTTCTAGAGTCCCAGCTCTAGGTAAGAGTGAATAGCAGCAGAGTTTATGAAACAATCTGCAAATGGGGATGAGCTTGCTGGACTGAAGTTGGGAGGAGGATTGGTCAGAGACTTTCTTCTTAACTTCTTCTTTGGTCACTCCAACTGCAGAGAACCAATCATCATAAAGATGAGGATGATCATCTTCACATCCCATAGCTTCTGCAATGGTCTCAGCAGTGATTACCATTGTTGCTTCTTTGACTTCTATAACCAAAGAGTTGCCATCACTTCTATACTGACTTGCAGAAGCATAAAATGCTTTCACAAGTCTTTCATAAACAGGTTCCCTTAAAAGCAGGTAATCTCCCCAGTCCTGCTTCTGGACAAAGTGTCCAATGTCCCATCCACATTTTCTGATTTCTTTAAGGAGAAATATCTTCCCAGGAATGATAGCCTTCCATTCCCATTTTTCATTGAAGATTTTCAGCATCTTTTCATCTTCAAAAAGATCACAGTTGGAGTCTTTTGATGCTTCTGAAGGATCACTTTCCTCCAAGTTTTCACTTGAGCTTTCCTTCTTCTTTTCAACAGTTTTGGGACCTTCATTGGCATGAGAAGGAGCAGCAGTGTGAGTTACAGAAGGAGAGTCAATCTCTATTGGTTTGTTTGGGTCATTTCCTATGGTTTTGAAGCCAGCTTTGTTCCTATCAGACCTTCTTACATATACAACAAAGGAAATTGATTCTTTAGGAGTAGTTTTTATTGGGGGCTTTGGTGTAGTGGAAGGTTTTGAAGGAGTTGGGTCAGATTGAGGCTCAGAGGTTTGAGGAATAAAGGGCTGAGGTTCAGAGGATTTAGGTTCAAAGGGTTGAGGTTCAGAGGGAGTAGAGACTTGCTCTGTGGAGTGGCTCGAAACAGAGGGTTCATTGACAGGGGATTGAGCAGCTTCTGGTTCTTCATAGGGCACAATCTCATTGCCCATTATTTCAAAATCTTCAGACCCTGAGGAGGAATGATCTTTTCTTTCTACAGCTACGTGTTTGATTCTCATGGTGAGTGTGAAGCTTAAAACAGAAACAGAAGGGAGATGACAGAGACTGAGAGGGGTTTGAGCGTGAAGAAGGATGAGCTCCTTTAGCTGAGAGGAAACTTTTAAGTAGTGAACCTCAACTAGCTGTTGCTTTATTTGAGAAAGAGAGAGAGAACAAGGGAGAGAGAAAGAGAGAAGTGCGCAACTTTCAAGGGAGTTGGTTAATGACCAACGGTCATATGCTTTTAAATTTCCCTAATCATGCAATAACTGTCATACCTGCTTTTAGCTAGAGACAAAAGCACACTTTCTTCATTCCTTTTGTAGTTCCTATAGAATGAAAGGTCTACACTTACAGCTTTGACTTTACTTAGAAGAGATGCCCTACATAGAGTTTTGATAGTGACTTTTCCTAGTATGTGTGACTAGTCTCAGTTCTTCGGTCAACTATCACTGCTTTCACGTTTTCTATCTGAGTAAATAAGCAAGAGCACTTTTGACATTGACCTTTGAAGAAGGATGTCTGCAGAAGCTCAGTTTTGGCTTTCTAGTTTTTTTTTTTTTCAAAAGTCTGCAGAAGGTGAATTTTCATGCACCTTCTCAAGACTGATTCTGCAGAAGGATGAATGTTTCTGTAAAGCTCCTCTTAGCTCTGTTTCTGCAGAAGGTGAAATAATAATTTCACTTTCCAGAAGCAGCCTATGCAACTGTAACCTTTACAGTTTAGTGCTTCTGCAGCTAATAGTACTTCTTAGTTCACTTCTGTAGGAATGCCAATTCTTATTAACATAAGGAATTTAATACAAACCTCAATCATCAAGGCATTTCATATTAATTTTATTTCTAAGAAACACAAATCTTTCTTCAACAAGAGGTTTTGTAAGAATATCAGCAAATTGAAGTTTGGTTTCAATGAATTTCAGTTCAATATCATGCTTCTGGACATGATCTCTGATGAAATGATGTTTAATGTCAATGTGCATAGATCTAGAATGCTGGATTGGATTTTTAGACAAGTTAATTGCACTAGTATTATCACAAAATATAGGGATATTAGTGTACCTTAAGCAATAGTCCTCCATTTGGTGTTTAATCCAAAGCATTTGAGAACAGCAGCTTGTTGCTGAGATATATTCCGCTTCTGTGGTGGACAAGGCTATTGTGGGCTGCTTCTTGCAAGACCATGAGATCAATGATTCTCCAAGAAATTGGCAGCTTCCACTAGTACTTTTTCTGTTCAATTTATCTCCAGCATAATCAGCATCACAATAACCTGTGAGCTCAAAATCTGTACCTTTCTTGTACCATAATCCAAGGCTTGTAGTTCCAGCTAGGTATCTAAGAATTCTTTTAACAGCTGCTACATGTGATTCTTTGGGACAAGATTGAAATCTTGCACACAAACTTACAGAGTATAAAATATCAGGTCTACTAGCAGTTAGGTATAGTAAGGATCCTATCATACCTCTGTATTCCTTTTCAGAAACATGTTTACCATTTTCATCCAGGTTTAGGATAGCAGAAGGATGCATAGGTGTCCCCATGGATTTTGAACCTTCCATTTTATATTTCTTTAAAAGATCTCTAGTGTATTTCTCTTGATTTATGAAGATACCATGCTTCTCTTGTCTGATTTGAAGTCCTAGGAAGAACTTCAATTCACCCATGAGACTCATTTCAAATTCACCTTTCATAAGATCAGAAAATTCTTCACACATTTTCAAATTAGTAGATCCAAATATTATATCATCAACATAGATTTGAACAATGAGAAGATCCTTCTTGAAAGTTTTTCTAAAAAGAGTAGTGTCAATTTGACCTCTTGAAAATTGATTTTGCAAAAGAAAGGTGCTTAGTCTTTCATACCAAGCTCTAGGGGCTTGTTTCAAACCATATAAAACTTTAGTTAATTTGAAAACATGATTAGGATACCTTTTGTTCTCAAAACCAGGAGGTTGGTGCACATAGACCTCCTCATTTATGAAACCATTTAAAAAGACACTTTTCACATCCATTTGATAAAGATTAAAGTTTTTAAATGCAGCAAAAGCAAGAAGGATTCTAATAGCTTCTAATCTAGCTACTGGAGCAAAAGTTTCATCAAAATCAATACCTTCTTGTTGGTTATAGCCTTGAGCTACTAACCTTGCTTTGTTTCTAATGACTTTTCCTTCTTCATTCATTTTGTTTCTAAATACCCATTTAGTGCCAATTATGGTGTGATTGTTTGGTTGAGGCACCAGTGTCCAGACTTTGTTTTTCTCAAATTGGTCTAGTTCTTCTTTCATGGCTTCAACCCATGATTCTTCATCAAGTGCTTCTTGTACATTCTTTGGCTCAACTTGAGAGAGAAAAGCAGTGTCATTTGTTCCTGTTAATTGTCTTCTTGTTCTTACTCCTTCCTCAACATTTCCAATTACTTGGTTATGAGGATGGTAAGTTACAGATTTCTAGCTTCTGGGCAGATTCTGCTTCTGACAGTCAGAATCTTCTCCAGAAGCACCTACAGCTTCTGTAGGATCTGCAGCTTCTGCAGATTCAGCATCCTTTTCTGTAGAGCTGTGATTTTCAGAGGGCACATTCTTTGGCTGAATTTCATCATCAGAATCTTGCTTGTCACATGCTTGAGAAGGAGAGTTAGCATCATTGAAAATAATATGCATGCTTTCTTCTATTGTCTGATTCTTGAGGTTATAGATTCTATATGCTTTGGAAGTGATAGAATACCCAAGAAATATTCCCTTTTCAGATTTAGCATCAAATTTCTCAAGGTTATCCTTATTGTTTAATATGTAACATTCACTTCCAAATATGTGAAAATAAGCAATGTTGGGTTTTCTTCCTTTCCACAGTTCATAAGGAGTTTTATTAAGGATGCTTCTGATAGAAACTCTGTTAAGTATGTAGCATGCAGTGGAGAAAGCCTCTCCCCAAAAGTATTTTTGAATACCACTATCACTTAACATAGTTCTTGCCATTTCTTGGAGGGTTCTATTCTTCCTTTCTACAACTCCATTTTGTTGTAGAGTTCTAGGACAGGAGAAGTTGTGAGAAATTCCATTTTCATCAAAATAGTTCTTGAAAAAATAGTTTTCAAATTCCCCTCCATGGTCACTTCTTACAGAAGCTACCTTTTGGTTTCTTTCATTTTGAACTTTCTTGAGAAAGATCTTGAAAGACTCAAAAGTTTCATCCTTAGTAGCTAAAAACAAAATCCATGTGAATCTAGAGTAATCATCTACTATCACAAGCCCATATTTCTTTCCTCCCAAGCTAGGTGTTTTAGTAGGACCAAAAAGATCAATATGTAGTAACTCTAGTGTTCTTTTGGTGGTTATTATATTTTTAGGATGAAAGCTAGATTTGGTATGTTTTCCTTTTACACATGCTTCACACATTTTATCTTTATCAAATCTTAGTTTTGGCAATCCTTTGACAAGTTCTAGTTTGGATAGCTTAGAACTGGACTTCATGTTTAAGTGACCTACTCTTCTATGCCAAATCCATTTTTCATTTTCAAAAGAAGCAAGACAGGTTTGATGTGGGAGTTCCTCTAGACTTATGCTATATAGATTCTTGCTTCTAATTCCTGAAAACAATACCCTTTTAGTAGATGATTCTCTAATCTCACAAAATGTAGGTTGAAACATAACTTCATAGCCATTATCACATAATTGACTGATGCTAAGAAGATTATGTTTTAACCCTTTCACATAATATACATTATTGATTTGGGTAGAACCTTCCATACCTATCTTTCCAATACCTTTGATTTGAGCCTTGTTGTTGTCTCCAAATGTTACTGTTCCACCTTCCATCATGTGTAGTTGAGTGAATTTGCTTTTGTTTCCAGTCATGTGTCTGGAGCATCCACTGTCCAAGAACCATAGCTCTTTCTTCTTGGATTCTCTTGTTTGTTCCTACATCAGAGAACAACAATGATTAGGTACCCAAATTTTCTTGGGTTCTGTGATGTTAGATACCTTTCTTCTGGTACTCCTATTTCTTCTGTAACAGTTTTGATCATAGTGTCCAAATCTGTTACACCAAGAGCAATGAGGAGGTTTCCTTTTGGCTGGAACAAAAACTGTTTTGTGTGTTTTTGTGTTTTTATCTAAAGTAAATCCTAATCCTCTTTTATCAGAGGTTTCCCTACTGTTTCCTATTAGTTGATTTAGATTATGAGTACTGTTAACAAATTTACATAAATCATTTTGAAGTTCATCATTTTTCTTCTGCAGAAGCATATTTTCTTTCTGCAATTCTGCAGTTTTCTCTGCTTCTGCAGAGTTGCTCCTTACAGTTTTGATTTGTTCAGATAACTTAGAGTGAGATTGTTGAAGATAGTAGTTGGTTTTAATTAACCTATTATTATCTTCTCTAAGTTTATCATTTTCTTCTTTAGATTTTACTAATTGTTCTTTAAGAGAAGCACATTTTTGTGCAAGTGTGTGTGAGTCAGATAACAGATTTTCAAAAGCATCTTCAAGTTCTTTATATGCAGAAGGAGTATAGGTAATTACCTCATCTTCTTCATCTTCTCCAGCCATGAAGCATAGATGTGCAGCTTCTGCTTCATCTTCTTCTTCTGTAGAGCTTTCAGAATCATCCCATGTAGCCATCATGGCCTTCTTCTTCTGGAATTGCCTTGATTCTTTTAGCTGTGGACTTTCTGCCTTGATATGTCCTGGTTTGTTGCATTCATAGAAGATTATAGGACTTTTGTTGTTTTCTCCTTTTGGTCCTTCCTTCTTGAAATTGAAGAATTTCTTCCCTCTTCCTTTTCTTCTGATTAGCCTTTGTATTATTTTTATATGAATGCTAGTTCATCATCATTTTCAGAAGATGAAGATTCTCCTTCTGAAGGTTTATCTTCTGCAGAAACACTTCTTCTGGATGTGTTTGCCTTTAGAGCTATTGATTTTTCCTTCCTTGGCAACTCATCCATGAGTTCTTGTTCATGGACTTTTAGAGAACCAAGAAGCTCATCCAGCTTGAGTATTGCTAGATCCTTTGCTTCTTGGATAGCTGCAACTTTTGGTCTCCATATTCTTTTGAGACTCCTTAGTATTTTTCTTACTTGTTCTTGGTTAGAATAGCTTTTTCCAAGAGATTTTAAATCATTTATAATGATAGTAAATCTACTGAACATTTCATCTATAGATTCATGTTCAATCATGTTAAACATTTCATATTGGTGAATAAGAATGTTGATTTTAGATTCTTTTACTTGATCTGTACCTTCATGAGCAATTCTTAAGGTATCCCATATTTCTTTTGCTGAATTGCAGCCAGTGACCTTATCATACTCACCTCTACTTAATGCACAGAGAAGAAAAAAATTAGCTTTAGAGTTTAGAAGATACCTTTGCTTGTCATCTTGTGTACATTCTTCTCTAGGTTTTGGTTTGGTGCTTCTTCAACAATTTTAGACTCACCTTCTGTGGAAGGAGCCAGAACTCTGGTTCTTCTTGTAGTGGGAATGTAATTCCCATTTTCTATAATATCCCACAGATCAATATCTTTAGATTCCAAGAACAATTTCATTCTATCCTTCCAATAGTAATAGTCTTTTCCATTGAAAGCTGGTGGTCTGTTTGTGGATGATCCTTCTGGAATGAACATTGCAGCTCGATGGTTTGCCATCCCCTTGATCTTTTCCTCTCTCACTGTTAAGTGGGTTCAACCCAAGAGGCAAGCTCTGGTACCAATTGAAGTAAATGGTTGGATCACAAGAAGGGGGGGTTGAATTGTGATTCTTTTAAAATTCTTCAATTTATCTTCTAATAAAATTCTGCTCAAGATAAATTCTTGGCTTTTATTAGAAGATGAATTTCCAAAAGGTGAATTGTAAGTGTAATGCTTATTATGCTGAAAGTAGGATTCCTTTGATGGAATCAATTTAGTTAACACTTACTTAGGTATTAAGTAGTTTTAAAATCTTTTTATGATCATGCAATAATCAAGAGTATAAGGGAAAGAAGAGAACACAAGGAATTTATACTGGTTCACCTTTTCCAACCAAAGGCTACATCCAGTCCCTACCTCAAGTAGGATTTCTCACTAACCAAACTCAATTACAACCTTGGGTACAAACTACCACTAGTATTCTTTTCCCACAGCCTCTTCAGGCTTTTTGCAGAATCACCAAACACTTAGAAACAGATCCTGTCTTCCTGCAGTACTTTCTGCAGAAGCATGGATCCAGAAATCTGCAGAACTTGTTTCTGCAGATTCCAACCTCTCACAGGCTCACACCAGAGCCTTTACAACCTCTCAAAAACTTCACCTAAACAGTCACTAGAGATTTTACAACCAACTGATTTCTCTGATCTAGTAGAAGCACAGAACTACTAAGGTAAAGTACACAAAGCTCACAAAGCTCACTAAATTATAATCAGAGCAGCAGCAGCAGCTTCTAGTGAGCAAAGCTCCCCCTCAACAACTTATATGAACTGATGAAAAAGAATCTGAGGAGAGAGAAAATGTTCCAGAAGCTTGCAATGTATGAACAGAGGCTTTCTTATGCTTCTGGAGATGAGAGGTGTGTTTCAATGTGAAGAGAGCACCTCCTTTTATAGGTGAGGAGCCTTGTAGTCGTTGGAGATCAGTTCAAAAGGTCCAGTTGTGATGTATTGATCAATCCCTTTCAGGTACAGCAGCAAAAGCTGACAGGTACAGCTGTCCAGTTGACTGCCTTCATGCTTCTGCAGAACTTGCTTCTGCAGACAGTGTAACTTGCTCACTTCTTCACCTATGCTTCTGTGAATGCTTTGAGGATGTTCAAAGGATTCTCTTAAATGTTTTCAAGCTTGTATTCATTAGCTAATTCATCAGAAGAATCGTTTCCTTATTTTGCCTTAATCTGCTGCTTCTGCAAAGTTCATGTGTATAGGCTGCTTCTGCAGAATTCTGTGTATATGCTGCTTCTGCAGAATTCTGCTTCTGATGAACTGTAGTTTATTTCTCATGCTTCTGTAACCTATTTGAGGTTCCACAGTTGATATGTCTTGAGAATAAAATGTTATTATTGCTTTGTTCTTGAAATCTTCTCTTAAAGTGAATCTCCCTTCTAATATATCTTCATTTGAAGTTCTTTAGAAGCTTCTTCATGCTTCTGCAAGATATGAGAAGTGCTTGATAGCTTCTGATTGTTTTGAATGAGTTATTCTGAATTTACTCATTTTAATTTCAAGTTGTCCTTCACAGATTTGTCATTCCTATTTAGTTTGCTGCTTCTGTTAGTTATTGGAATGAAATTTCTCATGTATCTCATGCTTCTCATGTTTCTCATGTTTCTCCTTCTTCAAGATTAGACCTGTTGCTTCTGAATACATACTCAAATGAAATGAGTAGTCTTCTTTGAAATCAGAATTATGCTAAGTTGCATTTGATTTGGTTGTCATGATTAAAACCACTTTGAGGGGATATTTGAACCTTACAGTATGAGACTACTATTTTTATGATTCAAATTCTCATTTTCTTTTTCCAGAAATTTAACCTTTTCAAGAGCTATATCTAGCTCTAATTTTAAATGGGAGCCTTTTGAAACCAGGAGATTTGAATCACAAAGAAGATTCTCAAAGGCACACTTGAGCTCAGTTAGAGTCAATTCAGAATCTGAGTCACTTACCTCATCATCATCTGATGAGTCACTGTTTGCCATGAGACATATGTTGGCTGATTCTTCACTTGGACTGTCATCTCCTTCAGTATCATCCCAAGTAGCCATCATTGCCTTCCTTTTAGGACTTTTCTTCATCTCTCTTCTGAGCTGAGGACACTCAGATTTCATGTGTCCAGGTTTTCTGCACTCATAGCAGATGAATTGACCTTTCTTTTCTGATTTGATTTCTCCTCTTCTTGATGGAAACCTTTTTCTTCCACTTCCTCTAGCCCTCCACATGCGCCTTATCTTTCTTGAGATGTAAGCTAGCTCATCATCCATTTCACTTTCATCATCATCTTCTTCATCCTCTTCAGTTTCTGTGTCATGAGATGAGTTTAGTGACATCTGTTGAGATGTACTTACCTTCTTACCTTTGGAGTTGCTAGAGGCTGCTTTCAGAGTAGGGATGGCAATTTTGTACTGCAAGTGGGGATACCTGCGGGGACTGCCCCATATGGGGCCCCGAGGTTGGGGAATTTTCCCCCGTGGGGATGGGGACGAGGACTAAAATCCCCCCGAGACAGATTTGGGGATGGGGACGGGGATCATGCTCCCCGCCCCACCACACACGTATATAATTTTTTTATTTATATGATATATATAATATACTATAATATAATATATATAATTTCTATTTTATATTATCCTAATTTTAAATTTAAAAATTAAATTTCTAATTATTTTATATTATTTTTACTAATTTTATTCTTTATGTTATACTTTTTTTATTTATTTTTATAATTATGGGGTCCCCGTGGGGACCCGTGGGGATGCGGGGAGAAAATTACCCCGAGGTGGGGATCGGGGACGGGGACGGGGATAAAATGTGGAGGCGGGGACGGGGACGGGGAGCGGGGAGGTATCCCCCGCCCTCGCCCCGCGCGGGGTGCCATCCCTATTTCAGAGCTATAGTCTTGGGACGTCTTATGTGATCTTCTTCCATCAGTTCTTGCTCATGAACCTACAGTGATCCAAGAAGTTCATCCAGCCTGAGAGTACTCAGGTCTTTGGCTTCCTGAATGGCTGTGACCTTAGGTCTCCAGGGCTTGGATAAGCTTCTCAGGATCTTTCTTACCATATCTTGGTTAGAGTATGTTCTTCCTAGAGATTTCAGGTCATTTGTTATGACAGTGAATCTTCTCACCATGTCTTCAATGCCTTCATCTTCATTCATCTTAAAGAGCTCATACCGTCTTACCAGTATGTTGATCTTGGCTTCTTTGACTTGATTTGTTCCTTCATGTTCAACTTCAAGAGCATCCCATATTTCTTTGGCTGATGTACATCCTGCTACCTTATCATATTCACTGCGACTAAGAGCACAAGTTAGCAGATATTTAGCTCTTGAGTTTAGAACATACCTTGCCTTTTCAGCATCTGTCCATCTGTCTCTGGGCTTAACTATTCTTTGTTCAAGCTCATCAGTGCTGTAAGGTATGTAGGGTTCATTTTCTATGATTTCCCATAGATCAACATGTTGAGACTCAATGAACAGTCTCATCCTATCCTTCCAGTAATAGTAATCAGTTCCATCAAAGGCAGGTGGCCTGTTGGTGGATGCTCCTTCAGGTATGAACAATCTTGCACTAGGTCCAGCCATGGATCTTTTCCTCTTCACACACAGGTGTGCTCAACCCCTTGAGAGGCCGAGCTCTAATACCAACTGAAGTTGGCTGGATGTCTCTAGAAGGGGGGGGGGGGGTTGAATAGAGACTTGTCAAATCTGTTCCTGTAAACACCACACTAAAAATTGATTGTTGAGATGTCCTCTCAAGTCTGTCGACTTGGAGTCTCTGTTAAGACATGTTATATAACTTTAGTAATAGTGTTGATGATTAGATTAACTTCTAAATCTTATCTTAAATCTTAATTCAGTTACTTCTCTTGTTAAATTGTTGCTTCAGTTAATTTAAGATAAGCTTAGTAAAGATCAAGTAAAAGACAAGAGACAGAGATCTTATCCTGGTTCACCCACTCCTTGGGCTACGTCCAGTCCTCACAACCTGTGAGATTTTCCACTATTGACAAACTCGTCAACACAAGTATTCTTACAGCCTCTTCAAGACGTCTCACTCACACTAAGCCTAGGCACCCCTATCTTAGCTGAGCCACAAGTATTCTTACAGCCTCTTCAGGACGCAAACACCTCACTCCAAGACTAAGAATCCTCCTATCTTGGATGAGACAGATTACAGATAAAAGTTATGATGAGTCTAGCTTACAAACATACACGGTATGGATATAGAAGTGGGCAAGCTAGGTAGTTTCTCTACTTAAGTTACAATATAAGAGTGATGCACAGAAGAGAGATGGAAGAGACAGATGTTGATCTCAAGATGTGTTGAGTCTGTTCACAGACAGCTGAGATGTGCACTTGAGATGTCAGTTGAGATGTGATAAGATGCTTGATGATAGAATAGTAATGCAGGCAGTCTCTCACTTGTCTCGGCATTTAATCATGTCTCTTTTATATCAACAGTTAGGAAACTAGTCGTTATGTGGCCGTTGCAAACTGTTAGAGCACAGAGCAACTGGTACAGTCTTCTCAGTAGGTGTGCAACAGCTTTTCAGGCTAAGTCACTGTGTCAGTGTCCTTTTGTCCTTGCTTGATTTTATGCTAATTTTACTTGCTGTCTCTTATCATTGAGCGTGCAATTTGCTTTTGTTCAGATTCTGTTATGATTTTTCTTGCATCTTTGATGAGATCTTATCTTACTGCGTCTGTCCTTGAGACGACGTCTCAAGCTGTTCTTGCATCTTAAGCTGAACTTGCATCTATTCAAGGCTTGCATCTCAAGCTGTGCTTGCATCTGTTCATGGCTTTCATCTCAAGTTGTGCTTGAGTCTCTTTTGGTTTTGTGCTGAGATCTCTTCTTTTCGTAGGATAGCATCTGAACATAGGCTTGCATCTGATCTTTTAAACTGACATGGACATGTTGCAGATTTCTTTGAATCATGGCATTACCAGTTCTGCTCTTGTGTTTCTTTTCCCATGACTTGGCTTATCTTGATGGTCTTTTCAGATCCTTTCTATCTTTTATGAATACCTGCAGTGACTAGATACATAAGGTCTCTGCCATACTTGAGCAAACAATTAGTAACACAAGATGCATCCCATATGTATATTTAAAACTTAGTTAGTTTTTCATATTAAAAACTTCTTGGAGGTGAGCTTGTCTCAACACAGCAAACCCTAAGTTAATCAAGCTTGACTTTGGCCCACAATAAAATAAAATGAGTTTGGCTTTAACCCAGATTATTTGGCTTCGGACCGGATAGTGAGTAGTGGCTTCGGTGTAGTTAACAGGCGGGGACAGTCCCCAAGGGAGATGTTCCTTGTAGTCTGAGCTCAGGTTTAGCCTTATAATCAGTGAAAAGATCCCTTCTACCGGGTAAAAAGCAGGTCATGCACATTACGCATTCTCATGAATTGTGACTGAACTAGTTTTATGTATGAATCGGTGAATTATATGTTGCATCTCATATGCCTGCTCTCCCTATAGTACTTGCATGCATAGTTATACCCACTGAGACACTAGTGTCACCACACGTTTGTGCAATTATTTTAGATATACATGATACTCAGCCGGATGCGTGACCGGGTAGCTTGGGAGCTTATGGGTGGATTGGCACGCTATATTTCTTACGTTTGCTTTGTAGTAACTCCTTGGGATTGTGTATGTTGACTGAACAAGAGATGTTAACAGGGATTATTAGTGTTGTATGTTTGAGCCACTTAGTGGTCGTTGGGTTGTAATAATTCATTAGTTTTGACTATGTTGGGGCTTATGTAATCGTTGGAGTAACCTAAACATTTTATGAGTGTGTTTGTTGTCGATATCAATAATGGTGTGGAATAAATTTCTGAATTTGGGAATTTTGCTTTCAACGAGCATTATTCTTGAATTTAGAGATTAAGACGTTACATACACAACACATCACCAAATATATTTCATTTACACAACTTCACAACACATCTCAATTTCTCATTACAAAATTAAATGCACAACACTTAATCAAGCACACAATTACAAATATGTCACACAACATGAAAAACATACGTATTAACTCACCAAAGCCAAAAACTACCCATCTAAAACAAATGGTCATTATATTTGTAGTCCAATCTTCTCTCACTTCATTAAGTTGGTCCACGGTGTAATTGAGAACAAAATATTATTATTATAGTGGAAAAACATGAAAATATTATTTATAATTGATGCAAAATATATTTACATGTAAAAAACAAAATTAATAGATACTTAAAGCACGAATTATTTTAGCATGAAAGGGCCTTAAAGTATGAATAGAAGTAAGTAGATAATTAACAAAACAAGATATACACAAGAAAAATTAAAACCCTCCTTTTTAGTATTTTTCTATCAAACATTAAGCAAAACATTCATGTACAGCCCTTTTTTAACATTAGATGGAAATAAAATAATTTATTTTAATCTTCATTTTATTTTTTTAATTTATTTTTAAAATTACTCTTCCTAACTTTTTTAATCATCATAATCATATTTGTTTAAAAATATAAATGCACCTCTCGTCTCGTCTCGTCGCATGTGAAGAAGAAATTCGACCAAAAAGTGGAAAAATCATTGGATCAACTTATTTTAATCCAACGGGCTTGGGCCCTTTACGGCCTTATCGTGTGGTGTCCAACAATTATTTTGAGCCGGACCTTGTTGTGGACCTTACGTACTGATTCCTGAGTCCTGTCTGTCTAGTTTTCTCTTCTCTTCTCTTCTCTTCTCTGATTGCATCGTCATAGAGTGAGAGAGATCGGCGGGGAAATACCCGAACTTCAAGTGCGCCGAAAACTTGTATCATTGATAATGTTCGGACGAAGGAGGTTTCTTTCCTTCCCTTTGGTCATTGGTGCAGTCATGTGAGTTTACCTCTTTTTCATTATCTATATCCAATTTCGATGTGCCCCCAATTTACTTACCATATTATGCAATTGATTAATATTACCATTAAAAATCTATTTATGTGGGTTCTCTCATGGTTTAATTGAAGATTTTTAATTAGCTTGGTCTATTATATGCAGTATTGGTGTTGTTTCTGGGAAGGCAATATTTGGACCCCCACTTGATGACTATTGGAAAAAGAAGCGTCAGGAAGAGGCAGCTGCAGCTGCTGCTAGTGCTAAGGAGAATGACTCAGCCTCAACTTAGTTCACTATCATACAAAATCTGGGAAGTTTTTGCTTTCTTCCCATTTATTTTCTATCGGGTTAGATTTATAGAAAATTAACTGTATACTCATTTATCAACCGCCATTTACAAACATACATTAATATTATTGCACTTGGCATCAATGTAAAATTTTGTTATATTCCAATAGAATTCTTTTGCAAGTGTCATGTTACTTGCACAGTCTTCGAGCCCAACTACACTGCAGGGGTTTACTTTCATCTTGTTAGTAAAATGCCAAAAATTATTAGTACAGGTTGGGAACTGTTATATTAGTTGCAATACTGTAATAAGATGCCAGCAGCCACATAAATGTTCATTTTGATTACTGAGATAAAAACTAATTTACGAGATGGAATTTCTGCAGACCTAGTTACAATGCTAAGAACCTTCATGCAAACATTGGAAAGTGATAGAAAGAGAATTCGTACTGGAAAGGGGAATGGATACTTGAGGTGAGAGATGGGAGTTTATGTGAGAATGAATCTTCTTTCTCATGAATAGTTGAATACTCTTTTCTCCTCACCTCTTAGATGTATCTTTTTACCCCTATTTTGTAACTGAGCTAGTCACACTCCTCCTTCTCTATACTGATTCCTTGAATACAATAAAATTCATTCAAGTAATTCTATATTTTCATTTGTTTTTCTCAATTTATCTATCAATTCTGTACTGCCTATTAGATTACAGCGTACAAGGAAATCTAGCAGTCAGTTCGGTCTTGAAACACAGTCCTAAGACTAGAATATCATTCAATTGATGACCTGAACAATGAGCAGTGAGCATGTACACATGCTCAACAGAAATGATGGAATCAACAATATACCGGAATTGTGTGTTTCTTACAAGGTTTCAACATTCCAATTCAAGGATAGGTTCCACTAATTACTCCCTCAAACAAATTATACCCCGCTAGATAATTGAATGCCAGCTTTTCTGCAACTACACCCTTCTTATTGAAACAAGATCCAAATTGGAGCCAAAACTTCCAACGATTTGAGAAGCAAAGCCAGACCCAGCTGATGTAAACAGTTTGTCCACAAATCCTGATAGATACGGCACTGTTTTTTTTGGTAAACTTAAAATTTAGGATGAGGGGATGGTGCCCCAGTCCAAGGTAGGGAAAGCCTCCGGGCTCTTTGAGCACTTACAGAGGTACTTACATTTTACCTCATCCCAAGGGGACGAGTGGGGGTTCGAATCTACGACCTGTCAGATACGAACCCTGTCTTGCTCCACTCGACCAACTCCTTGGGGTTGATACGGCACTGTTTTGATCATGAAACTTGTTGTTCAAAGCACGCAAAACTACCATGGTCACAGCTTGGGTGGTGCTAAAGAATCTGAGAACAGGTGATGTTTATTTTAGGAATTTGCTCCAAGCATTTTGGCACTTGATTAGAATCAGTTGCAATTCCATCAATGGAAATTACCAGTTATAATCTCCGGTTTTTTTCCCTGAACTAATTTGATTCATGCTTGATCGTGGATGGTTTATATTGCTGGGCACGCAACAGAAACAGATTCAACAAGAGAAGTGGCCCTGGAAGATATATATATTTTGTGACGCCAAAAACTCAGAAGAGCGTTGCGAATGAATACATGTAGAAACAGTGGCGTCTCGTGTGTACAATTGCTAAGGCAAATTTGTTTGTTGGTTACAATTACAAACTTACAAAATTCACAGCCAAACCGTTATCTGTTTAACCAAGTCCACCGTTTTCAACTCACAGCCACCACTCAACAAAATTCAATCAATATGTGCTCATATTCCATTGTTTTATATGGTTTATTATTTATTTTTTAAACAATGAATCAATTTAGCACTCCTCATTGATTAAAGATGTGATTTGTTTGATGTGCTAAACTTGAGTATATTAGATTCGTGTAAAGATTTCTCCATAATACAAAGGGTCCTATGTATAAGCAAGCTCATTGAAAATTCCATTTCCGTTCACCTTCCCACTTCTCCTCTGTGGGTTGGCCCTGTCACTCCTCATTGATGGACATAGACTTTGCCCAACCTGAACGGCCCACATGAAGAGATATCCCTGTCTTCTGTTGTGAAGCCCATCTACTTCAGAATGGTTTGATTGGTCTCTAGGCTTTGACCAAAAAACAATTGGTCTAGTGTGGGCTCCAGCTCAAGCTTAACCCGCGGCAGCTGAGGGATGATTAACTACTGTTAGATAATCATGATTTTTTTACCAAAACAAAAAGATGATCATGATTTCGTTACATTTTATTTATTTAAATTTTTGAATTATGCAACTAATACGGTTACTTACAAGGAATGCGATCTCCAATGAATGTTAAGCAGAAGAACGGTTTATGGTGTGTGATTGAGTCACTAACCGGGTAAAAAGAGTCAATTGAAAGGAGCCTCCACAGTATATACTCATAAACATACTTTTGTTAACAGAAAGCTAGAGACTACTAAAGACACGGCGTGATATTATCCCGTAACAGAATCCCAACCACATCTTTAGATCAATTCGTGTCTATCACTCTGAGGAAGAAACAAACCAATGGACCGCAAATTCGTCTGCATTTACCAGGACTGCCACGTTCACAATAGGTGACACGTGGCACAACATTGCAAGGTGAGATCAGATCTCTCTCATCTTTTCCATCGTACTCTCTCTCTCTCAAAATTCTGCTGAGGTGTGCAAAGCCCCTTCAAGAGAGATAAATGATATCAATTGGTTGAAAGCCAACGCAAAAAAAAAAGGGCAGGGGGAGCTGCACTATGGGTGTTGATATATATAAAAATTTAAGGATTTAATTTTATTTAATTATTAGATAAAGTTTAAGTGATGGGAATTTCAATAATTAATAATGACGGTCGCCAAAGCTGTTTAGGATTTTATTTTTTTTGAAGTTTCCAACATTGTGCGCACGAGTAGTTTATACAACTCGATTCCCCCCATATGTTTCGGCTCTATTCTACTAATTTTATGCATGTGTACACACCTATTTCGGAATGTAGACGTAAGACACTACCAAACATAGAATATCAAAGATTTGGTTACCGTCTTCAAGCCATCTCCGTCCCCTTGCTTTCTCTCATGGAAGCCTCTACTCCATGACAATGAATTTGACATCTACTGTAATCCCCATGGGTCCCTGCACCTTTATCAACAGGTGAACCGTACTACCCACATTTATATTTTGTCATAATACTCATTATTCAGTGTAAATTAATGCGGTATATATGCAAACAATTTCTTCCTTGTCTTCTCATCCAGTGGGGCAAAGGTATATATGAGATTGCAAGCTTCATGTGCTTGCTTTGGTGCTCTTTTTTTTTTTTGTACCTCTAAATATGCTAATTCATATTAGAGGCTCTAATATGAATTAATTAGCATATATAAAATTAATTTCCCTGAAAAAGTAATTGGTTTCGAAGTCAAAGAGAAATTGTGGGGAAGACAAAGATCCAAATAATAATTATCAATAATTTTCTTGTTTTTGGGTTTCTGTGTCATGTCTTAGAAAACAAGCAAAACAGCGCTCCATTATCGCCACGTTTCTTTAAGCTGTGTTTTTCTATGTACGCGTAATGCGTTTTGAACATTTCTAAACTACAGCCAGCTGGGAATTTCTATAGATACATGCATTGCTACCTCCACAATGAATTGCTGAGAAACAGCCAACAAAGCTCAAATTGAAGCCTTGTTCGATGGAGATAATTTACCAGCCTCACGTTGACAGGGAGATTGAATCGTTCATAGAAAGAATCCATCCACCCAGGTACCATCTATTAATTATGTGAATATATATCTCCTTAATTGTCTTCAATATTCTTCTTGTTTTCCTACTAAAAAAAATTGAAACACACATTGAATTTTTAGTTTGGCTGGTTGATATATTAATGAATTCATCATTTATGAACTGTGTTTCTTGTTGTTCCATATTTGGGCAGGGTCTGTATCGACAATGATTCCTGCAGTGACTGCTCGGTGGTGAAGGTATGATTCAATTATCTAACTACATTTTAAATTGTTTATATTAAATCACATATCAATCGTACGATGAGTTGGACACTCATCATTATAGTTAAAATTGTGCGGAGTCCACCGTTACACACGACACGCTTTCGCCCACAGATTTTATCCTAGTTGTTCTTTAGGATAATGATAAATCATTGAGCACTAAGATGAGGAACAAACCCAGTAGAGTACACCTTATACAGATAGATATCCAATCCAATCCCAACTTCAGCTTACATATGATATGACGGTCAAAAAATAATAATAATAATAATAATAATCCCACCATTTTATAGAGAGGAAATTAGGTTGCATTTGAGGTGAAAATGTCCGTATCAATTAAAAATTTTCAGTTTAAGTCGGTTTGGGTTCAGCAAATTAAAAGAGAATGTTATCTATTCGGGTCGGGTGAACTTGTTAATTTTGAATCCAAAACCGAAATTAAGTTTTTTTTTTTTCCTTCTAATTGAGTTGGCTTGAGCCGAACTCCGCGTAGTACATTGTTAACAAAATATAGAAGAATCCTACATTTAAAATAAAATAGCTCTCGCACCTAGCTTATTGTAGAACTTGATTTATTCCTGGTTCTCTCCAAAAGGAATACCTATTGTGGTTGGCAGTTTGTAAAAATGTCTTAATCTCCGGTATCAAAGAGATTCGTGGGTTTAGAAATCAGAGGGAAACAATACAGCAAACCAAGAAGCAATTCTTTTTTTTTTTCAGAAACCAAATATAATTTTACAATAATTAGTGAAGATGTTGAAACAATTGCCGTGTGCTTCCGTAACAAAGAGTCTTCGACATTATTAATTATTATTTTTTTATTTCATGAATATTAATTTTAATAAGTTGTTCGTATGATCGCAAACAGATTGATAGTGCGAACAAGTATGGGATATTATTGGAGATGGTCCAGGCGTTGACAGATCTTGACCTCGTCATTTCCAAATCATACATTTGTTCTGATGGTGGATGGTTAATGGATGGTAAGCAGCTCTCTCTGAATAAACAAGAACAAATTGGACATAATTTGTTATTATCATTTACATAAGCTACGGAGAGAGTAATTGAATATATGTTGTTGTTATTTTATTATTCTTATGAACAAAATAATAATATGGATAAATTACTATACTTATAAGCAATAATTTAAAAGATTTTGCCTTTAATATCTTGTATATGGTGGAATCAAGTATCCGATCTCCTTCATGGGTCTCTACATCGCAGTGTTTCACGTGACGGATCAGGCTGGCAATAAGCTCACTGACGAAAGCCTCGTGCATTACATTCAGCAGGTCTCTCTTTGTCTCTTCCATTTTCCTCTCTCATTTACACAAATAATATATAATTAAGCCGTGAAACTTAAATACAAAATCTAAAAACATGATGATTTTGCAGGCACTTTGCAAGACTAGAAACAGCAAAGAAATTTCAAGTGAAATAGAGGTGCGGAGTTGCAGCAAGGGACCACAACAAAAAGCGTCAGTTTCCACAGGGAACGTAGCCATAGAGGTCACAGCGACAGACCGACCGGGCCTGTTCTCAGAGATATCAGCAGTGCTAGTGGGCCTGGGCTTCAACGTGACCTCCGCAACAGCCTGGACCCATAATGACAGGGTAGCCTGCATTATAAATCTCGAAGACGCATCCAAACCGGGGCCCATAAGCGACCCAGACCGTTTGGCCCACGTCGAGGATCAGATCCAGAACGTCATGCGGGCCCATGAAGGGAGAGTGAAGGACGAGAGGAGAAGTGTGAGGTTACGGACCTTTGCCGCCGGCCGCAGCCACACCGAACGGCGGCTACACCAGATGATGTACGACGGTGGGGACTACGAGAGTTGTCGTGCGTGCTATGGTGACAGAAACGGCGAGCACAAGAAGGGTTGTGACGGGACACACGTTTTCGTGGGTAGATACGAAGGGAGAGGGTACTGGGTGGTCAATGTGAGAAGTAGAGATCGCCCTAAGCTGTTGTTTGATACTGTGTGTGTTCTCACTGACATGCAATATGAGGTGTTCCATGCCGCTGTTAGCTCCAAAAGCTCCATGGCTGACCAGGTACCTCAAATTTTGTTGACTAATATTTCTAAATATTTATCTTATTGAGTGAAATTTACGTGACATTAATGCACATGTTACGCAGGAGTATTTCATAAGAAAAAAGGGCGGTTCGATTCAGGAAAAAGAAAGTGAGAGGCAAAAGCTCACTTTATGTTTAATCGCTGCTATAGAGCGCAGGGTTCCGCATGTATGTCCCATGAGTCACACCAATATGAAGGTTTTTTTTTTCTTTTTCGGAAATGCATTAATTCTTCGTGATCACTATTTAAAAAAAGAAATGAAAGTAGTAAAGTGAAGTTGGATATTGTTGTTTTGGTGCAGGGGTTAACGATAGATATTCGTGCTCAAAATAGAATGGGGCTACTATCGAACGTGACACGCGTCATTCGTGAGAATGGTTTGTCTATAACAAGGGCTGAGATTGGAGTGGAGGGTGAGATAGCAGCAGGATCATTCTATGTTACTGATTCTTCAGGTCAAAATGTGAACCCAAATATAGCGGAATTGGTGAGAAGAGAAATAGATGGATCAATTGTTACGGTTCACAATCCACCCTACATGGTCCCTCAATCCAGGACAACTATGCATGAAGCCAGTAGTATAGAGGTTACACCGAGATTTTCCTTGGGAAGCATGTTATGGTCTCAGCTCGAACGCCTTTCCCACAATTTCGGCCCCATTAGATCCTAAGAATCTCTTTTTTTGGTCAAATCCTGAGAATCTCTAAACCATGGTTATACTTCAAGAAATGCATGTCGTATTGTATATAACTGTATATATGGGAAGGGGGAGTGGACTTCCCTGCATTCTTATGGGCATTAGGAGATTTTCATCCACTACTAAGGGAATACAAGAAAAACGTGAATACCAGAAATGTGAAAGGTGAAAAGTTAAAAGATAGCATATCTCTAATGTGGTGATAGCAAATTTAATTTAACATTATATTAGTGGCAAAAATCGTTTACAATTTAGTTCCTACATGTAATAATATGTCAGAATTTTTATTGTTAAAGCTAAAGATAATTTTGTCATAACCAAAGCAATTATGATGTTGGCATGTGAAACAAGTACGGACTCACTCAGAATTGATGATGTGTGAAGGGTGGTGAACGTACTTTCTGAGTTGGGAGACATGGAACACATCATGGATGTTGGTCAAATGGGGAGGCAATACTATTTTGTAGGCTAGAGAACCAATCCTTTGTAGGATTTGGAAGGGACCAACAAATCTAGAGTTGAGCTTTTTGACCTTAATCGCCCTTTCGATACATGTGACAATAGTGATCTTTAGGAAAACATTTTCACCTTCCTCAAACTCTAGGTCCTTTCTCCTTCTATTGACATAACTCTTCTGCCGGCTTTGGGCCGTCCCAAGCTTCTCCCTAATCATCCCAATCTTCTCTGTGGTTTCCTAGACCAACTCTGGACCTAAAAGGTTCCTCTCACCCACCTCACACCAACAGAGCGGGGATCTACACTTCCTACCATACAAAGCCTCATAGGGTGTCATGTCTATACTGCAATGAAAATTGTTGTTATAGGAAAACTCTATGAGGGGTAGATACCTATCCCTTATTAGAGAAATAGTAGAGGAAGGAAGTGTGGTGTTCAGAAGATTCACACAAAATCCAACCTAGCAGATGTCATTACAAAGCCAATCAACTTTGATAAGTTTATGTGGTGCAAATCCTCATATGACCTATCAGAAACATAGCAGCAGGGAACTGGCAAGGTAGAGAAATTTTGATGGCTCACAACAATGACTTTAAGTGGGAGATTGTTAGAATTAGAGTAAATTACTCTAACCTCCCTTCTATTTTATAAATCCTACACAAAACTCCCTTTATTTTCAAAACCTACACAAAATCCCTTCAACTTTAAAAGTACATTACACTTAAACCCAATTTTCCATGATAATAGCTAGTTAATAGTCCATAGTTAACTTTTATGTTAAATTGATCAAAATGTCCTTACTAATTATGGTTTTTTTACTACATAAAAATCTCTTATAATGTTTCATATTTTTTAACTAGAAATATGTTCCCAAATAGCAATTGCAACACCAGCAAGCACTAGTGTAAATATACTGTTTAACGACGCCTAAACGACGACGGTTATATAGGAACCGTCGTAGAAAGGGACGCGGTGGCAAAATTGTAATTTCTGTGCAAGAAACGACGGCGGTTAAAAAACACTCGTCGTTAAAAGTGGGAAATAACGACGGTCATTACAGGACCGTCGTTAAAAGTATGATGAAAATGAAAAAAAGAAAAATGAGGGACTTTTCACGATGGTTCCTGATGGACCGTCGTTAAAAGCATCATAAAAACAAAAAAAAGAAGGGGTGCAACTAGAAAAAAGAAAAACAACGGGTCCCCTTCCATAACCGTCGTTGTTTATCAATTAAAGAGGAGAGGTGCAGCTAACAAAAAAGACAAACAACGACGATCCCCCATAACCGTCGATGTTTTTTTGTCTTATAAACCTACCTGCAGAGACTTCTTCTCCATTAGCTAGCGTCGCGCCTCTCTCTCTCAAACCCTAACATCTCTCTCAATAGCCACCACCGCCACCATAGCCATCGTCCCCCTCACATCTCTCTCTCACTGTCCCGCTCTAACCATCGTGCGCGCAAACAGGAACCACCCTTCTTCTGCCTAAAGGTTTTGAGAGTGTAGCCCTCCTTCTCCCTTCTGGCCTCCTTTTAGCCGTTGTTGCTCTCCGCCAATGACCTCGAGACCACGATTGGAACAAGACGAGCTTTTGTTTTGTCTTTCTGGTTCTACCGCCTCAACACATAGATACACACACAAAACGAGCTCTCCTTGTTTTAGCATTATCCGATAATCCAAAACGCCCATTGATTTCGGAACCAATGACTTCGCCGATGGTTGTGGAGGGCACGACCAACGTGGCATTTCGGTCTTTGAGGTTCATTTGCTCTCGTTAGTTTTGTCTATCATCTAATTCTTCCTTTAAGCATGATGTTCCTTTTGTTCTTTATGTTTTTAAAAACCCTATGTTTCTTGTTTTCTCAATAGACGAAGCTCTATTTTAAGGGGCCACTATTATTCAAGGCTTTGGGGGTTTAATTGCTATGCCTCCGAACTGTTTGATAAAATGTTCGTGTTGGTTACTATTGTGTTCAGGGGTGGCAAAAGATTGAGGGCTAAGAAAATAATAGTAATAAAAACATTGTATTATATGTCCTTTTGCTTAATATTATTGCCATTTACAAGAATACTTCCAGACTACATACAAATTTCTTGAGCTTTCACCACATGCTTTAATACCAATGCATGAGAGAGTTAATCTCTGGCCAAAGCTGATGCTGTGTGGATATCTAAATTATTAACCATCAATCTCTTCCTTTGACTGAACAAGTTTGTAGCTATAGACTTAGTTGATATTTTATGTTAGATTCACTAAGTGTGAGGATTGCTATTATTATTTTCAGGAACCATAGGATTAGGGAAGTTAATATCTTGAAAGCTATTGAAGCTGGAGAGAAAACATTGTTTGATATTGTTTACTTTCTTTCATTATTTTCTTTCATTGTTTGATATCCTCAAGTATTGCTTACTTTCTTTCATTATTTTCTTTCAATTTTTCTTCAATTGCTTGTGCTTTTGCTATTTTAGTATCTTTTCTTTTCTCCATCTGTGTCAGACTTTGTAAATCTTAGAAAAAATTATTAATTAAGTTGCATATAGAAACTAAGGCACTAGATATATTCAAAGAGGGAAAGAGAGAGAGGATCATAATAGTGGTTATGGTTAGTTCCTCCGCTATAATCTTGGGCAGAGAATTCTTCTCTTTGGAATCATAGGCTCTGGGTGTATTCTTTTTTATTTCAGTTTCTATTTTCTGCAAAACCGTATAGTTTGTCTTCTTACCCACAGTTCTTGAACGGCTTTTCCAGCAGTTTGATTTTGAACCGCACAATTGTATAATGAAATGGTAGAATTCAATCATGGGTCAACAACGGTAACTCCAGCACCTTAAATTTTTTGACATGGTTGGTGCAATTTTTGTATTTCAGGTCCACTGTACTACAAAGGTTGGTATCACTTCTTCTACTAGTACAATCCCAAGGGTGCTGTTTGGGGTGACATAGTTTGGGGACATGCTGTGTCAAGGGACTTGATCCATTGGCTTCACCTTCCAGTGGCAATGGTTGGTGATGAATGGTACGACAAAACGGTGTTTGGACTGGCTCTGCCACCATATTACCCAATGGTGAAGTGATCATGTTATACACTGGCTCCACCAATGAGTTAGTGCAGGTACAGAACCTTGCTTACCCTGCTGACCCCTCTGATCCACTCCTTGTTGATTGGATCAAATACCCTGGAAACCCTGTTCTGTTCCCACCACCTGGCATTGGTGCTAAGGATTTCCGTGACCCAACCACTGCTTGGCTCACCTCTGAAGGAAAGTGGCGCATCACCATTGGGTCTAAGCTTAATAAAACTGGCATTGCCTTGGTTTATGACACTAAAGACTTCAAGACCTACGAACGTGTAGAGGGAATTCTTCATGCTGTGGCAGGCACTGGCATGTGGGAGTGTGTAGACTTCTTCCCTGTATCTACCAAGGTTGAAAATGGTTTGGATACGTCCTTTAAAGGGGTTGATGACTGATGTGTAGCATGTGATGAAGGTTAGCCTGGATGATGATAGACATGATTACTACTCACTGGGAACTTATGATCTCACAACCACACAAATCATGTGGACGTAAAACTGAAGCCTCCTCTATAAATAGTGACATCAACATTCAGTTTAAGCATCGAAAACTCAAGCAATGTTCTCCACTACAAGAGTAACAATATTTCTAGAGTGTCCATTGTGAGTTTCTCCTATTTTCATAGAGAGAGTTGTTACTCCTATTGTAAGAGAGAGTGTAATTGTTCTCTCCTTATATTTAAAGAGAAGAGTTGTAATCATCTTCCACTTAGTGAAAAAAAAAATTCTAACCTTGCTTGTGGTTTTTCCCTTATAAGATGAGTGTTTTCCACGTAAAATATTGCGTGTTTGTTCCAATTTTTCTTATCTCTATTTTTAGCCGTGAAATATTATTTTATTACTCGGGTACCAAAGATAATGCCACATTTTTATTTGGTGACTTAATAATACCATATTTTGTTAAAACAAATGAACCTGCACAATTTAATGCAATTGATTCTCAATTCAACAATTCAAGGAAAGATTAGAATATCTCATAACTTGTTCAAATATGCAACAAACTAAACATTGTCTTATATAGAGACCTCCATTTTGAACCACCATTTCACCTCTAATAAATCTATCTATTAAAAATTGGGCACTTTTCTGGAATCCCTCCCCGACAAGGGGTTTGTGCACCCTCTTAATGTGGCCATTTAAACATTGACACGTGGATTAGTGCTCCACCTTAATCTCCTACATGGATTCATAATAATTTTAATTTTTTCAATGTTATATTTATTTTTCAAATTCATGTACCAATTTTACTAGTTACTTTGTCTTCCATAACACTCAATATCTAACTTTTTTTTCTTAACCTCCATTGCAGAAGCTCTCAACCATCATCCCCATTTTTCAAACCTTAATTGGGGATGGAAATAGGTTGAGCAAAACCAGGCTTTGTAAGGCCCAAACTTGGTCTACTTTATAATTTCATGGCCATATCCTGACTTGTTACCTGTCATAGCTCATTCTTTTTCCAGGCATAGCCTGTTTATAAAAATTAAGCAAAAGAATACATTAAACTAACAATGATATCACAGGGACAAACAATCAATTACAATAAGTAAGGGCTAATTGTAGAAACACGGGTAAACACAAGAAGGGGGTTGAATTGTGTTTATTAAATATTTTTACAAATTTTTGAGATTTCCTTCAACAAGTGAGTTTATAAAAGTTCAGACAGGTTTTCAAAGAGTTGTCTAAAGTAATTTCTCTTATCTGAAGAAATTCAGGCAAGAAGTTTTCTTAACCAGATTAGGTTTCCTTAAATACAGAAAAGATTTTATAAATTGGATTCAGATCCCCTTGAGTTAGCTCAAATATATTTAAAGAGAGTTGAGGGATGAGAGAACTTAGCCAAGATATTTATCCTAGTTAACTCACAACCACAGTGAGCTACGTCCAGTCCTAGTGTCAAACTCAACAACTGGATTTTCACTAATCACAAAGGATTAGAAGTATTGTTTTACAGACAACCCTCTTCAGGCTCAAGTACAAGTCTTGTTTTCACACCTAGCCTCTTCAAGCTCTTCTCAAGTATTATTTTCACACTTAGCCTCTTCAAGCTCTAAACAACTAAGTATTTATAGAGAAAGAATTAAACTTGAACTACAACAAAGTTCTCATTAAATAAAATGTACAGATAATGGTGTAAGACACAAGATATGAAAGTTTTGTACAAAAAGTATAGGAGTATTCTACAAAGAATTTTGCAGCGTTTTGGCTTCGTAAAAATAGTGTGAATGTTCTCTATTCGTTTCACGAAGGCATACAACTATTTATAGGCTTCTAGGTCTTGCTTTGAAAACATCCGTTGAGAGTCCGTTGAGAAATAACATTAAATGCTCTTCATCCCATTGTTTTACATCTCTGACAAAGGACCAATATATATGTTTTGTCCCCACGCAAACATGGCAGAGAGCAATCTTCATCTTTGGCTTCTCATGTGTCCTAAAACTCACTGTTTTGTCCCCCACAAGGACATTCAAAATGTTTCTTCTTGCAATCCTTTTGCTTTTTTTTATAAAATTCCTAAAAAACACCAAATCACTGAACAATTAGAACAAAACTACTAATATTTACTACAATCACCTAAAACAATAAACAACTTCAATTTTTTATAGTTTTAACTACAATTTCACAAAATGAACAACCTAAACAACTAAAAATTACCTACAATTAACCTATAAGATCCCACTTGTTTAAAATTATTTCTTAAAAGAATCACTTTTTTTAAAAAATATAACATAAAATTTTTTAAGGTGTTTGTTTAAGCTTTTATCAAGAAGCAGAATCAGAAAAGAATTGATTTTCTGCTTTTGTGATAGATGGGAGAAAAGATTTTTAAAAAACACAAAGGTTTTTTCTTTCGCAAAAATACCCTTACAGAAATTTAAATATGACCGGCGTGTTGGTGGTAGAAAATTCACTAAGTTAAAATTACTAAAGATATTCTTCATAAAGTAGATTTGTTCTTGTATGCGTTTGAGAAGTGGAAGAACAATTTCTGTTCAAATGGCTAACAATTCTAGACAGAATGCGAGTGGAAATACCAATAGGGATAATGCTAATATTACGAATTCTGAGAATTCGTCTCCCCCAAGGAATGAGTCTGTAAATAACAATGATAATGGGGCCAATGGAAATAATAGTGTTACAAGGGAACCATCAACGAATGTTACTACAACCACTACTGCTGTGACAAATCCTGTAGTAAGTCAAATTGGTTCTACGATCCCTATACCCAATTTTATGTCTATGCCTCAAAATGGGCAACCACAGTATGGGTTACCATATGGATTTGTTCCAAATTCTGGAACAACCCCGCCAACTATGTCAACAGTGGGTCCTTTTGTTGTTCGAGAACCCATGTTTAATCCCTTTGTGGGAAATTCTTCTTCATCTATTACAAATTCTACGTTGCAAACTCTAAGGCAACAAATGGATGAAAGTAACCATGAAATGGTGAACATGTTGACAACTCAAATGGCCACAGTGTTCGATCCCCTAGTACAAACAACGAATACAAATTATAATTTGTTGGCTAGGCAAATGGAAAGGATTGAGGATGTGTTTGGAGCACCCACATATCCTATAGTAAGACAAGTAGCTAACATGAATCCTCCTGTAAATCAAGGAGATCAGAATAACCAAATGCCAAATCCTGTGAATCCTGTTGAAAACAGAGAAAACAATACTCCCAGAGTTATCCTGAATAGAAATCAGAATGCTGATGAAGTTCTCGAAAGGATAAGAGCAAATAACTTGGGGGGGCAACAAAATGTTGTTGGAATAATTGAGCAAGTCCTAAATAGACATGGATTCAATGTAGGATTTGCAAACCACCCTTATGTAGTTTCTCCCTTTACCCAAGTGGTATTGCAGACTGAATTGCCAAGGGGATGGAAAGTTCCCAAATTCACTAAGTTTGCTGGAGAAGTAGGGGAATCTACCGTCGAACACATTGCTCGATATCAAATCGAAGCAGGTGATTTGGCAAATAATGAAGAACTTAAAATGAAGTATTTTCCTAGTTCTTTAACCAAGAATGCTTTCACTTGGTTTACAACTCTTCCCCCAAATTCGATTCATACATGGAATCAATTAGAAAGAAGTTTTCATGAACAGTTCTTTCGAGGGGAAACCAAAGTTACATTAATGGATCTAGTGAACATTAAAAGATTTTCAAATGAAACCATTGATGATTATTTGAATAGATTCAGGCAAATGAAAGCTAGATGCTTTACTCAAATTCCTGAATATGAGTTAGTCCAAATGGCTGCAGGAGGACTAGATTATTCAATTCGAAAGAAATTGATAAATCAACAACTTAGAGACATGGCCCAGTTGGCTGATAAGGTTAGGCAAATTGAACACTTGAAAAAAGAAAAAGAGAGATTTCGAAAACCTGATAGAATATTTCAAAAGACAAAGTAGCATATTTGGAAGTATCTGATGATAGTGATTTCGAATATGATATGGAAGATAATGATGTTCATGTAGCAGAACTTAAGCCTGGACCTCCTTATGTTTGTCAATCTTTGAAACCCAGTGGAAATACTGGTAATGATAATAAAGATAGATTTCCCCGAAAAAATTATGGTTTCAACATTTCGAAAGCAGATCAAATCTTTGACATTTTAGTGAAAGACAAACAAATAACTCTAAGTGATGATCATAAAATCCCTTCTCAAGAACAGAGAAGAGGTAGAAAATATTGTAAATATCATCATACTTATGGACATTGGACTAATAGTTGTGTTCGATTCAGGGATATTATCCAAGAGGCGATTAAACAAGGAAGATTGAAGTTTGAGGAAAAAGCACCAATGGCAATGAAGATTGATTCCGATCCTCTTCAAGTGAATGCCAATTATGCTGAACCAGTGAGTATTAACATGATTGAAGTTGAAGACTCGAATTCTGTGGGTCAGGCCACAGAAATGGCCTTAGACGGAGACCAAGAAATTCATGATGTTTATCCAAAAGAAGGAGAATCTCTTTTGGAGTTTCTGAACCGAAAGAAGGCAGAGGATGCCTCAATTGATCTTTGCCCAAGATGTCATGCTGTTTTTGACAAGTCTGCAGCAAAGATCTTTCGAGATTCAGATATGAAAGCACATTATCAACAAGTTACTTCCCACCAGAAGCAAGGTGAGAAAAGGCAGAAGAAGCCTCATCCTTCATATGGAGGATGGATTTCGAAATCAGAATCCATCTCTGGGGGAAAGACTCATGTGAATAGGAGTAGGTTTGATAAAGGAAAGCAACCTATGATTCAAAGGTTCCAAGAAGGTTCGAAGCCAAGAACTTTTGTTCCTCCATCATCTGTACCTTCGAATCAATGGATTTGACCAGGTTTCGTGAAACAGTACAATCATTTCCAAAGTCAGTACCAGAAACCTTACTTTGGGAATAGACAACAGATGACGAAAACCCAATGGAGGAGGGCACAAAGGATAAAAAAAGCAGCTTTCGAAAATCTTGCAAAAAGAAATGTTGATATTGAAGGAAATAAGCAACAATCCAAGCCAGTGCAAGCAAAAAACGCCCAAGTCATTCAGGTGCAGGCAAATACAAGTAATCCATCTTACGCTCAAATGGTTAAAAAGAAACATTCGTTCCAAGTAATTGGAGGGTTTAACGAAAGCGAGGATGACTTGTTAACAGAGAACTTCGAAACTGGATTCGCAGATGGTCTGGATGACATCTGTGTAGTTGTTTCTGTTTTGCCTACAGAGTACGCTGAAGAACTCGAAAGAGGGTTGGATGATGAAGATTTCGAAGAAGATGAAATCGGAGAAGACCCAGTTTGCTATACTTATATTGGCAAGCAAATTTGTCAGAACACATCAGCAGTATTCGAAAGGCCAGTTGAAGAAATGCAACTCCACATGAAACCTCTGTTTATCAGAGCTATGGTTGGGGATGTGAATATTGGCAAAGTTCTGGTAGATTTGGGAGCGGCAGTAAATTTAATGCCGAAGTTCATGATGAAAAAATTAATGAAAACTAAATATGATTTGTTGCCACACCAAATGGTGATTACTGACTTCAGTGGTAGAACTTCAAAGTTTGAAGGTGTTCTATGTTTAGAATTAACCATTGGAACAATTATGAGACCTACCATGTTTGTAGTTGTGGATTCAAAAGCAAATTATAATTTGCTACTTGGAAAAGAATGGATCCATGGTGTGGGAGCTGTTCCTTCATCAATGCATCAGAAACTCTGCATGTGGACCAAGGAAGGGATTCCCATTTATGTGGATGGGGATAAGAACTATTTCAAGGTTAAAGAGGGTGCAGTGGATGTTAGGAGCACTGAGAAGAAAGTCATGAAAATAAGACCTTACGAGGTAATTGATAAATACATGTTGGTGCTTACCAAGGTACCTTATTCTTTGAGAATAAATCCAAACTATGGATTTATGTTACAATGTGATGTCGGCCCCTTCGAGGCCGCAGAAATATCCGAATGGTCGGATCCAGAGTAGATTCAAGCTTCTGGGCTCGAATTTCGGCCTATATGGCCGAAAAAAGGGTTGAAGCGGCTTTCGAAGCCGAATTCAATGAAAAAAAACAAAATGAAGAAGAAACGGCCCCTAAGGCCGAGTGGCAAGAAGGAAGGATAATCATTAAGGAAATAATAGAAGAAGAAAATTCATTTGAAGTAGAAGGTGATTCTTCTAAAAGGGTTAAAATTTCTTCTAAGGAAAACAAAGATTCTGGAAAAGAGTATTTTGAGCAAATGATGAAAAGGGTTGAGATTTATGTTCAGGAAACACAAGAGCCTGAGTTCGAAAAACTGGATTGTATTTATGATGACTCTCCCTTGGGTTTCGAAGGATTTTTCTATCAAGGTATCAAGAAAATGGAAGCTCAAAATCCTTTGGAAGAAATAAACGTGGGTGATGCTAATAAAAAGAGACCCACGTTTATTAGTCAGAATCTCGAAGGTGAATTTAAGGAAAAAAATCATTGACTTGTTGAGGGAATATAAAGATTGTTTCGCTTGGGATTACCATGAAATGCCTGGTTTGAGTCGAGAATTGGTAGAACATAAGCTTCCAACCTTTCCAGAAAAGAAACCAGTGAAACAGGCCCCAAGAAGATTTGCTCCAGAAATTGTTTCAAAAATCAAAGAAGAAATTGAGTGTCTTCTAAAGGCCAAGTTCATTCGAACTGCCAGGTATGTTGATTGGATTTCTAATATAGTGCCTGTTATTAAGAAAAATGGATCTTTAAGAGTATGTATTGATTTTCGAGATCTTAATAATGCAACTCCTAAAGATGAATACCCAATGCCAGTTGCTGATATGTTAATTGATTCGGCAGCAGGAAATGAATTATTAAGTATGTTAGATGGGTATTCAGGATATAACCAGATTTTTATTGCCGAAGAGGATATTTCGAAGACAGCTTTTCGGTGTCCTGGTGCAATAGGTACTTATGAATGGGTAATGATGCCCTTTGGCTTGAAAAATGCTGGAGCAACTTATCAAAGAGCCATGAATTCAATTTTCCATGATTTAATAGGAAATTTTATGCAAGTTTATATTGATGATGTTGTGGTTAAGTCTGAATCAAAAGACTTGCATTTGAATCATTTAAGACAAGCTTTCGAGAAAATGAGAAAGCATGGTTTGAAAATGAATCCTATTAAATGTGCTTTTGGTGTATCTGCAGGCAATTTCTTAGGCTTTCTTGTGCATAAGAAAGGTGTTGAGATTGACAAGAATAAGGCTAAAGCTATTCTCGAAGCATCTCCACCTACAACCAAGAAACAGTTACAGTCTTTTCTGGGAAAAGTTAATTTCCTTCGAAGATTCATTTTGAATTTATCAGGAAAGATAAGAGTATTTTCCCCTTTGTTGAAATTGAAGAAAGAAGAAAACTTCAAATGGGAAGATGAGCACCAACAAGTCTTTGAGGAAATCAAGAAATATTTGACAACTCCTCCGATTATGACTCCTCCTTTACCAGGAAAACCTTTAAAGTTGTATATTTCTGCTTCAGAAGCCACAATAGGAAGTATGTTGGCTCAAGAGGACGAAAATGGTGTTGAGAGAGCTATTTACTACTTAAGTAGAGTCCTTAATATGCAGAAACTAGATATTGTGCTATAGAAAAGTTGTGTTTATGTTTGTACTTTTCATGCACTAAACTTAAATATTATGTGAAACCCCATGATATATTTGTGATTTCACACTTCGATGTAATAAAGCACATGTTGTTAAAACCTATATTGCATAGTAGAATTGGAAAATGGGATTTAGCTTTAACTGAATTTTCACTAAAGTTTGTTCCATTAAAAGCAATGAAAGGACAAGTAGTTGCAGATTTCTTAGTTGATCATCCTCCTATTCTAATTGAGGAATCAACATATATAGGGTTGGACCCTTGGAAATTATATTTTGACGGATCCAAACATAAGAATGGAGCAGGGATTGGAATGTTACTAATTTCACCCAAAGGGTTTCCAACTCGAATGATGTTTGAAATTAAACATCACTGTTCAAATAATGCAGTAGAGTATGAAGCTCTTATTGCTGGTCTCGAAATTTTAGTTTCTATGAATTCGAGAAACGTTCATATTAGAGGAGACTCTCAATTAGTTATTAAACAAATAACTAAAGAGTATAAATGTTTAGATCCAAAATTGGCTAAATACTTGGTTCAAGCCAATAGACTTTTGGAAATGGTTGATGAAGTGAAGATTGAACATATTCCAAGGGGTCAAAATTTCGAAGCCAATGAATTGGCTCAAATAGCTTCTGGATATAGAATTTCTATTGGAACTCTTAGGAAAATTAGTGATATTCAAAGAAGGCTCCCAATAAAAGGATTCGATATCCATAACATAAATCTCTTAGAACAGAATGATTGGAGAAATGAAATTATGAGTCTTATCCAAAATCCTTCCTTGGTAAATAAGAAACATTTGAAATACAAAATCCTGAATTATTGTATTTTAGGAGAAGAACTTTACAAAAAGGCAATTGATGGGAATTTACTTCGATGTTTGGGAGAAACTGAAGCTTACTTAGCTTTAGTAGAAGTTCATGAAGGAGCTTGTGGTGCTCACCAAGCAGGAAGGAAAATGGAATGGATTTTGAAAAGAAAATTATTCTTTTGGCCTTCTATGGCCAAAGATTGTCATAATTTTGCAAAGTCTTGTGGAGAATGTCAAAAGCATGAAAATGTACAACAAGTTCCAGCAAGTGAATTGCATTCAATCATAAAGCCTTGGCCTTTTCGAGGATGGGCTTTAGATTTAATTGGAATGATACATCCAACTTCTTCGAGAAACCACAAGTTTATTTTAGTTGGAGTTGATTATTTTACTAAATGGGTAGAAGCAATTCCTCTAAAAGAAGTTACCCAAGAAGATATCATTTGTTTTATTGAAGAAAACATTATATTTCGGTTTGGCTTACCAGAAACCATTACTACAGATCAAGGAACAATGTTTACTGGGAGGAAAATGGTTAGGTTTGCTGAATCAAAAGGAATAAAATTACTTTCTTCTACTCCTTATTATGCACAAGCCAATGGTCAAGTTGAAGCAGTTAATAAAACTATTATTGCTTTGATCAAAAGACATATTGGACAACGTCCTAGAAATTGGCATGAGACATTGAATCAAATTCTTTGGGCTTATAGAAATTCTCCAAGAGAGGCAACTCGAACTACTCCTTATAAATTGGTATATGGTCATGATGCTGTGTTACCAGTTGAGGTGAACTTACAATCATTAAGAGTTCAAAAACAATATGAGTTACTTTCTCAAGATTATTGGAATTTGATGTTTGATGAATTAAATCAACTTGATGAAGAAAGATTGGTTGCTCTTGAAAACATAATCAGACAAAAAGAGCAAATAACTCGTTGTTATAATAGAAAAGTTAAGAAAAAAGAATTCCAAGTTGGTGATTATGTTTGGAAGTTGATTTTGCCAATTGATAAAAAGTCAAAGAAGTTTGGTAAATGGTCACCCAATTGGGAAGGACCTTTTGAGATTGAAAAAGTGTTTTCCAGTAATGCATACTCAATTCGAGAATTAGTTGGGGATATCAATAAATGGAAAATACTTAAAAGAATATAAACCAAACTTGCAGGAAATAAGAATTGTACATAAAAGAAAATAAAAGTTTGAAAAACAATCAGAGTTCGAGCCCTGTGCTCGAAATAAAAAAAAAGAGTTAAAACAAAAAGAAACTAGAGGAAGCTAAAAGGGAGCTTCATTCTTCAATCTTGTGAAGTCATGTCTGAGGTCTTCATAATAAGTCTTAAGACTTATGTCTTCTTTCTCCAGATGAGCATTAGCATTAACTGAATTTTCGTTAAAATTTGTCCCTTTGAAATCTATGAAAGGACAAGTGGTTGCAGATTTCTTAGTTGATCATCCACCAATTCCAATTGAAGAATCAATATATGTAGGTTTAGAGCCTTGGAAATTATATTTTGATGGATCCAAACATAAGAATGGATCAGGAATTGGAATTCTATTAATTTCACCCAAAGGGTTTCCAACTCGAATGATGTTCGAAATAAAACATCATTGTTCGAATAATGCAGTAGAGTATGAAGCTCTTATTGCTGGTCTCGAAATTCTGGTTTCTCTAAATTCGAGAAACGTTCATATTCGAGGAGATTCCCAGTTAGTTATCAAACAGGTAACTAAAGAATATAAATGTCTAGATCCAAAATTGGCTAAATATCTGGTTCAAGCTAATAAACTTCTGAAAATGTTTGATGAAGTAAGAATTGAACATATACCCAAAGGCCAAAATTTCGAAGCCAATGAATTGGCTCAAATAGCTTTAGGATATAGAATTTCTATTGGGACTCTTAGAAAAATTAGTGATATTCAAAGAAGGTTTCCAATGAAAGAATTTGATATCCATAATATAAATCTTTTAGATCAGAATGATTGGAGAAGAGAAATTGTGAATATTATCCAAAATCCTTCCCTGGTAAATAAAAGACACTTGAAATATAAAGTTCTGAGTTATTGTATTTTAGGTGAAGAGCTTTATAAAAAGCTATTGATGGGAATTTACTTTGATGTTTGGGAGAAACTGAAGCTTATTTGGCTTTAGTTGAAGTTCACGAAGGAGCTTGTGGTGCTCACGAAGCAGGAAGGAAAATGGAATGGATTTTGAAAAGAAAATTATTCTTTTGGCCTTCAATGGCCAAAGATTGTCACAATTTCGCAAAATCTTGTGAAGAGTGTCAAAAGCATGGAAATGTACAACAAGTTCCAGCAAGTGAATTAGATTCAATAATAAAGCCGTGACCTTTTAGAGGATGGGCTTTAGATTTAATTGGAATGATACATCCAGCTTCTTCGAGAAATCACAAATTTATTTTAGTTGGAGTTGATTATTTTACCAAGTGGGTAGAAGCAATTCCTCTAAGAGAAGTTACTCAAGAAGATATCATTCGTTTTATTGAAGAAAATATTATATTTCGATTTGGCTTACCAGAAACCATTACCACAGACCAAGGAACAATGTTTACTGGGAGAAAAATGGTTAGGTTTGCTGAATCAAAGGGAATAAAATTACTTTCTTCTAGACCTTACTATGCACAAGCCAATGGTCAAGTTGAAGCAGTTAATAAAACCATTATTGCTTTGATTAAAAGACATATTGGGCAACGTCCCAGAAATTGGCATGAGACTTTGAATCAAATTCTTTGGGCTTATAGAAATTCACCAAGAGAAGCTGTGAAGTCTATAAATCAGTTTAAGTATTTAAACATGATTATAAGACTTAACATCCTTTAGTTTTAATGATTAACGAATAAGATTATATAAAGAACAAATAAGATTATAAAGAACAATTAGATTATATAAACAGGTTCTACTGAGAAAGGTATTGGTTTGTTAATTATGTTTCAGGATGGAATACTCTTTAGAAGAAGAAGAAGATTTTGTGAACAGAATCAGAATCAGAAGATCAGAATCAGAAGAACAAGAGTACAGAATCTGAAGAAGAATAATCCTTAACAGAGTTGAAGCAACTGAAGAATAGAAGTGAAGACTTGAAGACTGTCTGAAGAAGTGAAGACTTGAAGACTATCTGAAGAATTGAAGACTAAGAAGACTATCTGAAGAACTGAAGGCAGAAGATATATGAAGAAGTACAGATTCAAATATACACCTGTCTGAAGAACAATAATGAACTGAAGAAATGAATACAAGATGAAGCGGACTGAAGTATTGAAGCTGTCTGAAGTACGCAACATGTCTTAAGTATTGAAGCTGTCTGAAGTACGCAACATGTCTGAAGTATTGAAGCTGTCTTAAGTGTTGAAGCTGTCTGAAGAGCCAAGCCGTCTGAAGACTCGAACATGTCTGAAGACTGGAACCTGTCTGAAGACTGGAACCCGTCTGAAGATTGGAAGCCGTCGGAAGCTTTAGTAATGACGTGGCATCTTTGCTGAAACCTTGCGTGAAGACTTTTCTGAGTCTCTGCTGCTCGTACGTTTTGGAACACATTTTTGGCAAAGTCACAGAGACCTTTCCTGGTGCATTTAAATTTCATACACTACTGAGGAAATCTCTGCAAACGCAGCAACGCAGCAATTCCTGAAGCAGCCTTTTGGCAGACGCAACGTTGTACTATGTCAGAACTTTCCAGAAGTATGTCTCACAACGGATATCTCTAAACGGTGGTATCACAATGGATATATCATCATCGCTAATCCGAAAGAAAGCAGAAGAAAAGCTCAGGAGACTAAGCAAAAGCATTAAGGAAGATGTTTGAATAAAATATATTCAATTCAACATCTTTATCTAAATCTCAAAAGAGGAATCTGCAAACAACGACTATTGGACAAGACATCTCATTCAAAGAAGTAATGGTGTCAGGAGCAAATGAAAAAGAAATATATGTAGAATAAGCAAAAAGACAAATTCAACGGATACCTACTCCCAAGAAAATCAGAGGAAATCTGAAGAAAGCAGATGAACGCAGAAGAAAGCAAGCAGATGCAAGCAGATGCAAGATAATGCAAGTTGGAGCAAGCAGATGCAAGCTGGATAAAACAGATGCAAGAAAGCAAAAGGAATTCAAGAGAGAGAATATACATAATCATCAAAAGCTCAACGGTATTATGAATTATCTTCAACGGCTATATTAAAGAAGAACATATAAGTAGCCTCAAGATTGAAGTTGAAGACGCAAGCTGGTTGGCAAGCTGGTTGGTTGGAAGATCAATCAAGCCAAAGTTGTTGTCCTCTACAATCAATCAGGTTGTTGGAAACAACCATGCAGCTGCTGTTGCAACCAAGCTGGTCAATTGGACCAACCATATTGGCTATGCTTGTCATTATTGTTCGGGTGAACAAATAGGCAGCTGTTATGCTGGCCAAAATGACAGTCAACCTAGAATAGGTTGAAGCCATGAACATACCTTGGTATTCCAATGATACGGGTGAGAATGTAGCCCTTGGAATCCAATGGTCAGAGAACTAGGATAGAGCTTAAATTTCAACATCTACTTAGCCAATTCTCAGAGGACGAAATTCCTCATATTAGAAGATAGGATTGTATCCAAACCTATACACTTGTATCTCTGTCTTACCCTTGTACTTAGAATTCATTCATTGTATCCTGAGTAGTACTCAGTCAACCTCTAGTATAGGAAGAGATTAAGTTTATGTTTCATGGAAACTTAAACTTAGTTTAGTTTGTAAACACTTAGTTAAGTGTCTAAGAGCCTGGAGAGGCTTGATGGAAGAAAGAATACTCTACACTTAGTTAAGTGTCTGAGAGCCTGGATAGGCTTGGCGGAAGAAAGAATACTCTACACTTAGTTAAGTGTCTGAGAGCCTGGAGAGGCTTGGTGGAAGAAAGAATACTTGTATCTGTGGTTTCAGATAGTGGAAAATCCAGTGGTGGTTTGCCTCTGGGACTGGATGTAGCTCACGGGTTTGTGGGTGAACCAGGATAAATTCTGTGTCTAAGTTTTCTTTCTCTTAATCTCTTTTACTTACAGTTTTCATATTTACGTTGGGGATTGAAAAGTACTTTTCATAACAAGCTTAACTCAAGGATTTCAATAAAACAAGTTTTCATACAAACATAACATTAAAACGTCTCTAGTGTAGGTTGAAGTATTATAGAAGAATATATTCATAGGGATGTCTGAAATATTTTTCTGAAGTGAGCCCAATAGGAACTCAGTTCATACACATGATATAGATGGTCTCTGATCATCTAAAGTATTTCAGAAATAGTTCTGAAGGTACTCTTAGTAATATTCTTCAGAAGACACTGAGAGAAGTTTCTTTTTTAAATCAAAACAATCTTAAGTATAAAGAAAGTTTTTTAATCTAAATCTTTCATATATTCCGCATGTATTTAAAATAACTCTGATCTTAAGATTGGTTTTGCACAATGATCACTTAACGTGATTGGTTTAATTAAAGATTTCCAAAATAGTTTTAAAATTGTCTTAAAATGTCTACAACACTATTCAACCCCCCTTCTAGTGTTGCCTGTGGTTCTAACAATTGGTATCAGAGCTCACCTTCGGGTTGAGCATCTAACAAATGCAGAAGGAGTAGATCCTCAGAAGATGGAAATCTCACCAGGCTGAAGCAACTCTGAAGAATGATAATGAGAATAGGAAAATTATTTTCCAATACTCATTATTCATAAGGCTAAAGCACAGGACGCAACTGGAAAAGGAAAGTGAATCTATCTCTAGATCACAAACGGGTAACACATTTCCTATCTGTATTTAAGTTTTAATTTTAAATATAGTTATTAATCTGTTGCATGATTTGTTTTATTGAAATTATGTAAATATATGTTTGCATGCTATACTTGTTTCATGAATGTATGTTCTAAATTGTGTTAAAATAAATCACTGCATGCTATGTGTTTTACTATGTTTACTGTGTGAAATTTATGATTCATTTTATGTATGCTTTACTTATTTAAATATATGTGTTGAAGAGTCACACATGCTTAGTAAAGTAATAACTGTGTTTTTAAATTAAGTAAATGAAGAGTCGTGTGTGTTAGTCATAACTGTTTTTGAAAACATGTGAAACGGCACGATGTGAATCATTGAATCATTAACTCATTTCTCTCAATTGACACGATGCACATCTCTCCATAACTGCTTAGTGGATGAAACTGCTCCTTTCATGAAATGAAGCAATGCTTGATTGCCTATTTAAAGGATTGGAAGATCATCAAAAGAACCTCATAGTTCACTTCCTTCCAATTCATCTTAATCTATCTCAATGGCATCAAGATCAGCAATCTCATGTGCTCAAAGTCTACGCAAGTATGATGAAAGAATTATTCCCACAAGGGGAGTAAATTTAAGCGACTTTGACAAAGAAGGACTAAAAATCTCTGAGTATTTCAAGGATGCTGGCTGGATTTCTTATCTTGAAGAGGCATCGTTCCCCTGGCATGAGCAGAGTGTTCTAGATTTCTGGAACAACTCAGAAGTGTTTCTTGAAGAGACAAGTGGTATAAACACTTCAGTAATGGGAATGCCTATCAGAGTGGACTTCAAGGTTCTGAAGGAAATCATTGGGGTTGAAGCAACCGGAATACAATTTTCTTCTGATTGGGAGATCAATGATAAAAAGGAAGAGATTCATGATCAAATTTTATTTGGTCGCAGAATTTCTCAAACCCCAGTATGTTCACAACTACTGGAAATTCCCAAAATTCTGCTGACAATCATTAATTGTTTTATTCTACCCAAGAGGAAGGATACAATCATCATCTCTGATATGGAAAGATTTGTGCTGAAACATCTCCTTCAAAGAAAAAGATTAAATCTTCCCAGAATCATCCTCTATCATATGATGAGAAGAAAATTAGAAGAAGTCAAAAACTTTCCTCACACCACACTGATTATGAAAATCCTGCAGTACAGAGGATTTCCTATCGAAAGATTCTTCGACCAAAAGTTATCCTCTTCCCTCACATTAAAAGAATATGAGCATATCAAGGGAACATCAGCAAAGGAAAATGAAGCCCAAAGCCTTTCGTCGTCAACCCAAAGCGAAATAGAATCTTCTGACTATCTAAGTGTTCATGGAAATTTAAGAGAAATATTCAGAAGAAGTAAGATAAAGAGGTTGGACAAATGTATTGAACATCTGGGAAAAACACTCAGATTTTACCAAAAGAAGCTACGATTGCTGAAGAGAGAAAAGGGGAAAGTCAATACTAATGAGAACAAACCAATCTAATGATCAATGATATACTTGTGTGGTGTTTGCCTCTAGATCTTTGTGTTTATATCTTTATATATATATATACATTATACCTTGTTTCAAGTTCCTCTTTGTTTGATTTCTATGTATTCTATCTGTATAGTTGTGTTTAAATGATTTATATGTGCCTTTCTATATTCCCATTCTTAACTGTTTAATATATATTGAAAGGTGTGTGTGAAATACATGTATCTGATAATCAAAAAGAAGTCTCTTCTCAAATCAGAAAGAAAATAACATTTTATGGTAATATCTCTCCTCATTTAACTTAATATATCTGCATATGAAAATACGTCTCTTTACATAAAGTAGGTCTCTCGTAAATGGGTAAAAATCGCGGCGCTTCATCTGCTTCTCACTCCTTCCAAGGAGGCGCTGACAGTATCATCATTAACTACTCCTGTGTGTATATTAATACCACATCCTTTTTTATTGTCTTCTCCATCTCTTGCTTCAGATTTCTCTGAAACTCTTCCAAGACCTTTCTCTTTCTCATCCTTTTCTCAAATATGTCTTCCTCTATCCCTATCCTTCAAACTCTGACCGTAGATTTTCAAAAACTCTCTAAGGATTGCCTCAATGTAACCTCCCACTTCGAAGCTGCTGGATGGCTACCCTTCTTTGAAGCCATTGATTGTCAATGGCATGATGAAAGCGTACATCAGTTCTGGAACACCCTATCTCTGGATAACTCGGAAAAAGAGACTTGCCTCATCGCTCTAGTACAGAATCAAAAGGTACATGTAACAACTGAGATTCTTGAAAGAGCACTTGGAGTAGAAGCAGAAGGGGAGCAATTCTTTTCAGACTGGAAAGACCAATACCGCGGGACTAAAGGACCTGATCATCTAATCTTCAACAGGCGAGGAATGAGAGCTATTCCCAATGTTCTCTTCACCATTTTGGAAAGTTGTGTGATTCCACACCTCAAGGTTAATCATAACCATGAAATGAAAAAGTTCTGTGTTATAAATCTTCTGCAAAAGAAGAAGATTAATCTTCCGTGGATCATTCTTTTCGATATGGCAAGAAGAAAACTGAGAAATTCCACTACCCTTGCTCACAATACTGTGATAATGAAGATTCTTGAGGTTAACAACGTAGATGTTGGTCATCTATACAATCATAGACACCCAGGACTCCTTAGGGTCAATCATCAGCCTTCAGAAGACACCGATGACATGTCTAAGATTCAAAGACTGAGGAAGGAGAATGCTCAACTGCGTCGCAAGATAAAGAAGATAAGGAAGAATGTGCTCAAGATCTCTAATAATATCTAGTGTCTAACGAGCAATCTTATGGAAATTAGTTCCCTCTATCGTCTTTAAAACTTATCTGATGTCAGCTTAAGTGTCTCTGTTCTTCTGTCTCCATTATCTAATGTGTTTTCTTCTGTGAATTTAGTTGTTCTCTTTCAATCTCAAAATCTTCTCTGTTTAGTTTCTTTTATGCTTCATAACCTCTTGATAATTGTTTAACAAAATTTTAATTGTAACGAGAAATTCTTAAAAGATTGTAGAAAACTAATCAACTTAGGGGGAGAAACCTCAGTATTAAGAAGTAGATCTTTAAGTGTAACAAACTTAGGAGGAGAAATATATCTGTCAAAATGAAATATATCTATCTGTCAAAATGATACATTAAATTAACTTTTGGTATAGGGCAGAAACACGATAACAGTAGGATAGCAATTAGTATAAGAAGTTGTTTTATATTTATTAACAGTTGATTTTTATTGTGTGGTATCTGAATAAAAATGATAACAATGATGTAATTATAATATGAACCTTTTTAATTAATGACAAAAGGGGGAGAAATATAAACTAACAAAATACTAAAAAGAATGTAACAAAAAGGGAAATATATAGGGAGATTATAGGAAGAAGAAATAAATAGCAAAGAAATATAAAATACAGTAAGAAAGAAGATAACAAACTAAGAGTTCTAATAATAAGTAAGAATAACAATAAGTCTTAACAATAGGTGTCTAAAATTCTAACAAGTAAAGATTTTAGTGTTCTAATAACAATAGGTATCTGAAATCTTAACAAGAAAAAATTTAACAATCGTTTATCTAAAAAATCTGAAATATTAACAGTAAAGATTTAACAGTTGGATAATAAAGATTTAACAATTGGTATCTAAAAGACTTAACTAACAATTGGTATAGAAAAGATTTAATTGTTTCAGAAGATAACTAAAAGAATCAATGTCTGTCTCAGGGGGAGTAATATAGATAGGGGGAGTAATAAAATTAATTATCTTATTTTATTATCTCTCATTTCTTTTTATACCCATTTTGTCAGTAATATATAATTTATTTCTCATCATTAAAAAGGGGGAGATTGTGAAGTCTATAAATCAGTTTAAGTATTTAAACATGATTATAAGACTTAACATCCTTTAGTTTTAATGATTAACAAATAAGATTATATAAAGAACAAATTAGATTATATAAACAGGTTCTACTGAGAAAGGTATTGGTTTGTTAATTATGTTTCAGGATGGAATACTCTTGAGAAGAAGAAGAAGATTTTGTGAACAGAATCAGAATCAAAAGATCAGAATCAGAAGAACAAGAGTGCAGAATCTGAAGAAGAATAATCCTTAACAGAGTTGAAGCAACTGAAGAATAGAAGTGAAGACTTGAAGACTGTCTGAAGAAGTGAAGACTTGAAGACTATCTAAAGAATTGAAGACTAAGAAGACTATCTGAAGAACTGAAGGCAGAAGATATATGAAGAAGTACAGATTCAAATATACACCTGTCTGAAGAACAACAATGAACTGAAGAAATGAATACAAGATGAAGCGAACTGAAGTATTGAAGCTGTCTGAAGTACGCAACATGTCTGAAGTATTGAAGCTGTCTTAAGTGTTGAAGCTGTCTGAAGAGCCAAGCCCGTCTGAAGACTCGAACCTGTCTGAAGACTGGAACCTGTCTGAAGACTGGAACCCGTCTGAAGATTGGAAGCCGTCTGAAGCTTTAGTAATGACGTGACATCTTTGCTGAAACCTTGCGTGAAGACTTTTCTGAGTCTCTGTTGCTCGTACGTTTTGGAACACATTTTTGGAAAAGTCACAGAGACCTTTCCTGGTGCATTTGAATTTCATACACTACTGAGGAAATCTCTGCAAACACAGCAACTCAGCAATTCCTGAAGCAGCCTTTTGGCAGACGCAACGTTGTACTATGTCAGAACTTTCCAGAAGTATGTCTCACAACGGATATCTCTAAACGGTGGTATCACAATGGATATATCATCATCGCTAATCCGAAAGAAAGCAGAAGAAAAGCTCAGGAGACTAAGCAAAAGCAACAAGGAAGATGTTTGAATAAAATATATTCAATTCAACATCTTTATCTAAATCTCAAAAGAGGAATCTGCAAACAACGACTATTGGACAAGACATCTCATTCAAAGAAGTAATGGTGTCAGGAGCAAATGAAAAAGAAGTATATGTAGAATAAGCAAAAAGACAAATTCAACGGATACCTACTCCCAAGAAAATCAGAGGAAATCTGAAGAAAGCAGATGAACGCAGAAGAAAGCAAGCAGATGCAAGATAATGCAAGTTGGAGCAAGCAGATGCAAGCTGGATAAAACAGATGCAAGAAAGCAAAAGGAATTCAAGAGAGAGAATACACATAATCATCAAAAGCTCAACGGTATTATGAATTATCTTCAACGGCTATATTCAAGAAGAACATATAAATAGCCTCAAGATTGAAGTTGAAGACGCAAGCTGGTTGGCAAGCTGGTTGGTTGGAAGATCAATCAAGCCAAAGTTGTTGTCCTCTACAATCAATCAGGTTGTTGGAAACAACCATGCAGCTGTTGTTGCAACCAAGCTGGTCAGTTGGACCAACCATATTGGCTATGTTTGTCATTATTGTTCGGGTGAACAAATAGGCAGCTGTTATGCTGGCCAAAATGACAGTCAACCTAGAATAGGTTGAAGCCATGAACATACCTTGGTATTCCAATGATACGGGTGAGAATGTAGCCCTTGGAATCCAATGGTCATAGAACTAGGCTAGAGCTTAAATTTCAACATCTACTTAGCCAATTCTCAGAGGACGAAATTCCTCATATTAGAAGATAGGATTGTATCCAAACCTATACACTTGTATCTCTGTCTTACCCTTGTACTTAGAATTCATTCATTGTATCCTGAGTAGTACTCAGTCAACCTCTAGTACAGGAAGAGATTAAGTTTATGTTTCATGGAAACTTAAACTTAGTTTAGTTTGTAAACACTTAGTTAAGTGTCTGAGAGCCTGGAGAGGCTTGGTGGAAGAAAGAATACTCTACACTTAGTTAAGTGTCTGAGAGCCTGGAGAGGCTTGGTGGAAGAAAGAATACTCTACACTTAGCTAAGTGTCTAAGAGCCTGGAGAGGCTTGGTGGAAGAAAGAATACTTGTATCTGTGGTTTCAGATAGTGGAAAATCCAGTGGTGGTTTGCCTCTGGGATTGGATGTAGCTCACGGGTTTGTGGGTGAACCAGGATAAATTCTGTGTCTAAGTTTTCTTTCTCTTAATCTCTTTTACTTACAGTTTTCATATTTACGTTGGGGATTGAAAAGTACTTTTCATAACAAGCTTAACTCAAGGATTTCAATAAAACAAGTTTTCATACAAACATAACATTAAAACGTCTCTAGTGTAGGTTGAAGTATTATAGAAGAATATATTCAGAGGGATGTCTGAAATATCTGTCTGAAGTGAGCCCAACAGGAACTCAGTTCAGACACATGATATAGATGGTCTTTGATCATCTAAAGTATTTCAGAAATAGTTCTGAAGGTACTCTTAGTAATATTCTTCAGAAGACACTGAGAGAAGTTTCTTTTTTAAATCAAAACAATCTTAAGTATAAAAGAAAGTTTTTTAATCTAAATCTTTCATATATTCCGCATGTATTTAAAATAACTCTGATCTTAAGATTGGTTTTGCACAATGATCACTTAACGTGATTGGTTTAATTAAAGATTTCCAAAATAGTTTTAAAATTGTCTTAAAATGTCTACAACACTATTCAACCCCCCTTCTAGTGTTGCCTGTGGTTCTAACAGAAGCTACTCGAACTACCCCTTATAAATTGGTGTATGGTCATGATGCTATATTGCCAGTTGAAGTGAACTTACAATCATTAATAGTTCAAAGGCAGTTTGAGTTACCTTCTCAAGATTATTGGAATTTGATGTTTGATGAATTAAATCAACTTGATGAAGAAAGGTTGGTTGCTCTTGAAAATATAATTAGACAAAAAGAGCAAATTACTCGTTGTTATAATAGAAGAGTTAAGAAAAAAGAATTCCAAATTGGTGATTATGTTTGGCAGTTGATTTTGCCAATTGATAAAAAGTCTAAGAAGTTTGGTAAATGGTCCCCTAATTGGGAGGGACTTTTCGAAATTGAAAAAGTGTTTTCCAGTAATGCGTATTCAATTCGAGAATTAGTTGGTGATTTGCGCATAATGTCAATAAACGGAAAATACTTAAAGGAATATAAGCCAAACTTGCAAGAGATTAAAATTGTGCATAAAGGGAAATGAATGGTTCAAGTGACAACAGAAATTCGAGCCCATGCTCGAAATAAAAGAGTCAGAATAAAGAAAACAAGAAGAAACTAAGAATAGGCTAAAAAGGAGCTTCACTTTTCAGTTTAGCGAAGTCATGTATGAGGTCTTCATAATATATCTTGAGACTTTTATCGTTCCTTTCCAGATTCTCAATATCTTTGGAAACTCGAACAACATCTCTGGAAATACCTCAAACAGAATTCAGAATATCTATTCGAGTAGACCTTTCCTTCGAAAGTGTGGTTTCGAGCTCACTCTTAGCCTTCTTGGTTCGTTCGAGTTCTTCTTGATATTGCTTAATAAGGCCTTCGAGCCTTAGATTTTCTTTTTCCAAATCTTCAACTCTCAAAGAATTCTGTTGAATGGATTGTTCATATTTGTTCACTTTGACTTTACTATCCTGCATCTTATCAACCAACTCAGCTTGTTCAGTTTTCTGTGTGACCAATTTAGATTTGGTCTATTCGATTTGGTTAACAGTCCCAATGCTACTTTGATAGAGTTCAGCAAAGCTTTTGATCCATTTTTGTTGGGACTCAGAAAATTGAGAATTCTTTTTGTCGAAATAGATGAGATAACTTTCAATCTCTTCTCTATAGAGACGATCCTTGTGGATTTCTTTCATCATGGGTTTCTCGAAAACCAACTTCTTGAAGTTTTGGAGAACTTTGTCAGTAGAGTCTTCCTCATTCAATGGATTTTGAACTGTGGCTTCAGAGTGAGCAGATGATAAAGAGACTTCCCCTGAAAGCACTTCCAGAATCAAGAACGGATTCTCATCCAGGTCTTTGAGGCAGTCATCTAAGTCTTTGGCATTATATATTGGTGTTGATCTAGATGAATCCCTCGAAAACCCAGGAGCCTGTTCAGGAGTGCCTGATTTAGTCTGAGTTGTTTGAATTTCCTTTAAGGCAGAATCCTTGGTTCCTTGAGAATCCGGATTTGGAGAAGTTGATGGATCATCTCTTTCTTCTTTTTCCATCTGAGCATCTTCATTGGAAGGATTTGAAGGAGATTGTACTTCTTCTTCTTCTTTTTCTTCTTCTTGTTCTTCACCACTCTCTTCGATATTGTCCAAAGGTGTTTTCTGTGGTAAAGATTTCTTCGAGGAAATAGCTTGAAATGGACTCTCTATGGTTTTCTCTTCATTACCACCACTTTCAGCCTGGGAACTCGAAGAGAGGTTTATCTGAAAATCAGCAAACAATCTAAGTTAGATGAATAACAAAGTGAAGGAAGAAGTTGATAGTTGATGTTTTTCTTTCGAAAAGAAAAGTTAAAAGGTTTACTTGTTCAACAACCCCACTTGGGATTTGTTCCTAATAGGACTTAACTTTAAACCTTTGGCCTACTCTCTGATATTTTACATAAAGAAAACAGATTCCAAAATCAAAGAAAAGAAAGGAAAAGTTTCAAAGCTAAGTTTAAAAGAGATAAGAAATTGGAACTTACTGCTCCAATAGTTTTTCCTGGAGGGATAATTGAAAGGATTTTTGGTTGGGGAGTTTTCTTTTCTTTCTTTGGAAATTTTTCTCTCAAAGGGACAACTTGTTTTTCAGGAGTGCTTTCCTGTTAAAGGTAAAAAGAGACATCAGATTTTCTCGAAATTTATAAAATCTTGAAAGTTGATGATAGAAATTCGAAATTACCTCTGAGAGAGATTTTTCTTCAGATCCTTCAGGTTTTCTCTTCTTTTCACCTTTTACTGTTGTTTTCTTCTTTGAAGACTTAGAAGCATCTGCTTTATCCTTCTTACCCACAGAAGCAGATTGGCTTTTGTCAGAAGGTTCGTCATTCTTTTCGACCTTACTAGACATATCTTTCTTCCTAGATTTAGAAGCAGTAGTCTAAAAGAAAATAAAAGGAAAAGATTTGTCAAGATTTCAAAATCCTAGGATAACACAAGTTTAGATTTCAAAAAGAAACTTACAGAAGGTTTCTGAGAAGAGGATGGAGCTTTCCTTTTCTTTGATTTCCTTTCAAGGACTTCTTCCTTCTCACTTTCCCAATCTTCTTCAGCGTCCTTTGAAAGTTTACACTCTTGAGCTGAAATAAGAAAGGAAATTATAAGTATAGAATTGGGATAAGTGAGAAATATAAGGAAAAATGTTTCATGTTATTACCTTGAACTATAAAGTCCTTTGAAATTATTCTCACATGTTCTATATCCACATGAGGTACAAAAGGATAATTGTCCAAAGTATACTTTGTTAAAGTAACTCTTTTCGAAAGTGGTTTAAGACTATTGAAAAGAAAATCAAGACTTGCAGGTCTAGTCCATTCAGGACCATATAAACTCTTTGCTAAACCAAATTTCGTTGTTGGTAAAGAAGGAAACTTTGGACAATACTTTTCAAAAACAGTAGTATTTGGGATTTATAAGGTTAAAATTTTGTTGATTCGAAGAAATTTTTTCTTTTAAAGAAGAAGCTGTTTCACAAATAGTTCTATGAATTTTATTGGGAATATAGAACACATGAAAATATTTTTCGAAAGCTTCAATTTCTCCGATATGCATACCTTTAGACTTCTTGATGGCTTTCTGCGAAGGAACAATGTTGTTGGTTAGTCTCGAAAAGCAGGTATCTTCATCTACTTGAATACTAAGAAAGTATTGAGACCACCATTCTTCAAAAGATAGGGTACAGTAGTATGAAGGATCGAAGGAGGCTGGTTCGAGAGACAAAGGCTTTTGAGCCTTCGAGAGTTGTAATTTCTCGAAACCTTCTTCACCATCAACTAAATATTCAATCAGAATTTGGTCTCTAGAAGTGTAGAAGGGTGTAGGTCTAAATTGACTCAAACCAAATTGACGAGCAACAAGTTGTGGTTGGTAATGAAAGACTCGAAAGTCTTTAAGTTGGAAACCACAGTAAAGAAGGTCTGGGGACAAGAACTGTTTCCAAATCTCTAAACTCTCAGATTGTGCACCTGGGGTATCGCATGGGAACTTTCGAGTAAACCATTCAGGTCCTCGAGTTCGAGAAGCAAAGGGTGCAAGATTTGGGGAATGTTGTTTGATTTTCAAGAAAGAAGAAATGTAAGATTTGAAGCGTTCGAGACGGTTCTTCTTTGAGGTAGGTGTGAGGTAAGACAACCTATAACCCTCAATAGAATTGGGAAGTTTTGACTCAGCAGGTTCAGAACTCTCGAATTTATTTTGAAAAATGGCATTTAGCCAAATTCGAAGGAACCAGAAAGGACCACAAAGATTTCGAACAGGGTCTTTTTGCTTTAGGGTATAAATAGCTTCAGAAAGCATGTCATAGACATGAGCTAGCAAACACCTGTTAAGATCTATTCGAATACCTTTGACTAACATCTGAGCCATGGGAAGAAAAGATTTGAGAATTTGGTTGGACCTGGAACAGAAAACAAAAGAAGACAACCAATAAAGGAGAAAGGCAACATGTTCATTTTCAGAAACTTTACCAGACTTGGCATTGTTCTGAATGAAATTCGAATAAGTCAGTTTATCGAAATTTGGCTCAACATGTGGTTCAGGAACTTGCATGAAAGGGAGAATTAATTGGCCTTCAGGTCGAAGGCCAGTGATGGCAGTAACATCAAAGAGAGTAGGAGTAATCATGCCATAGGGAAAATGGAATGAATTGGTAGATCTTTCCCAGAAGAGTGAAGAAGAAAGAATAAGGGAAGGGTCGAAACTAAGATCAAATTTACTTAGTTGAATAAGATCAAAAATACCAAGTTGCTTCCATAAAGCTCCCATAGTACTTTCGATTCTATTCAACCACATGACATAAGAATCTTTTCGAGCGGGAGGAGATACTCGAAAAACATCAGTAAGGTTTTCAACATGGTCAGTTCGAATAACAGACTTGAATATTCGGATTTTCTCCTCTGGTAAACTTGGGAAAAACTCATCATATTGGTCAAGGGAAGAAGGAGGTGTGTATGGACCAAGAAAAGCATATTGTTTCTTCCTAATGGAATAAGGGATGAGTACCTGAGAATTCCAGATAGCCAATTTTTCTTCAGCATTTTCAGGCTCAGGGACATAAACTTGGTCGTCCCTAGCAAGAAGGTCACCTTTGCAAAAAGCAAAGGGCACTGGAACAGAACCTTCAGACGCCATTAATGGTACTTCTTGGAGTTCTTGAGAGAGAAAAAAACACAATGCAACAGTGAAAAGAGCTGAAAATGCACCAAGAAAGTAAAGTTAGAATCTTTGAGATGTTTAATCAGTGAAAATCAAGATTAAAACATCAAAAAACTGATTAAAAGGCATAAAGATTATACCTTGAAGGAGAAGGAAAAGACGCTGTGAGAAAGAGAAAAATAAGAATGCTTGAGGTTGAAAATGAAAAAGTGAAACTGAAAGGTTTTCACTTAGTACTTATATGAGAGAAAAATAAGATGATTACAAATAAATTTAAAAGTAATCATGATTACACATTTCTTGGAACTTTGAGCTAGTATCCCAAAAACGTGGGAAAGTCAGTTAGCTTTCAAAAGTAACTGAAATATTAATTTAATTGGAAAATGAAAGGTTTATCTGAAACAGATATTTAAATTTTCCTTTTAAATTTTGAATAATTGTTATAAGGAATACCAAAGGTTTGTTCCAAAAATATCTCTTTTGCAAAAAATTATATTATTTACTTAAAAGAGACTATTTTTGGGGGGGCATCTGTTGGGATTTGATTTTCAAATATTTCGAATTCCACAAGTGACAAAAGTGTGATGCTATTTCGAATTTACAGAAAAGGTCAAATAACCTTATTTCAAATTCGGACAAATAGTTTATTAATTTCGAGAATTCTTGATTGAAATTAATGCAAAAGACTTTAGGGATTCGAAAGAGAGATAAGAGTAAATTCTAGAAACAAATACATTATAGGTATTCCAAAAGGTACAAGATAATTCTGTTATTTATCATTCCTAATTCGAATTACATTAGTTCTAATACAAAGGAAATGCATTAGAAAGAAAACTGGCCTAAGTACCTAAAACATTAGAAAGAGAACTGTCCTAAACTAAAATGAGTCCTTGACTCATGTCTTCCATGCCACTTTCTCTTCTTTCTCCCCCACAAGTTTTGATTGAGCCAAGGCAAAAGGAAATTTATTTTCCAATCTGTTGAACCACCTTCGACTTAGGTAAGAAATCAAGATGAACTTGGGGAACAAACAAATAAATTCATTTATTTCTAAATGAATTTGCATTTGGCTATTACGTACAATCCAAAAGAAAACCTTCAAAGAGAAAGGTTAGAAAAGCCAATAGCTTTGGCTATTCCGTCAATCCCATCAAAAATGAAATCATTCCAGATAGGATTGAACGCAATAGCCAAAGAGATTAACTTCTTCATATTCTTTGAAGAAATTCTTTAAGAGAATGTGGAAAAGGAAGAGGAAAAGATAAAGAATTGTGAAAGGATTGTACAAGAGTACTCCTATTTATAGGAGTAAAAAGGGTTAAGTGTCATTAATAAGACCATTTTAACGTCCAATGAAAAGCATTTTCACATTGAAATTGAGTGGACGGTGGTCGGTGGTCTTCATGAGCTGTAACTTGGCTAAATGAAAATTAACACATGACACAAAGAAAAGTGTAATCAAATCTCGAACATGAGAAAAGATTCAATAAGTTCAAGTATCAAGAAAAGACTAAGTGTTAAAGTTGAAGTTATTTCTGAATAAATGAGTTCAAAATCCTCGAAAACAGATTTCGAGAAATCAGAAAGAAGACTTCGAAAAGCAGAAAGGAGATTTCGAGAAATCAGAAAGAAGACTTCGAGAAAGCAGAAAGAAGATTTCGAGAAATCAGAAAGCAGGATTTTGAGTAGCAGGAACAGAGAGTTCGAAAAGGCAGAAGACAAAAGAAGATAGTTATTGAAGATGAGAAACGGTTTTCTGGTTAATAGAAGACGTGGCAAGCATGTACGCTGCTAGCACATAGGGCTAGATGACGTGTCACACGTACATTAGTTAGCCGTTAGGATTAGGAAACTATAAATAGGTGAACTTTTGATGTAAAAAAGGTGGGCAATTCATTACACTCATACCCTTAAACACCTTCACGTCCGATCACAAAGCGACTAACAGGTTTACGAGGATTGACTGTATGTGATGAACCCATCGACCTTTCAATTCATGCAATTTGTTATTTCAATTCCTTTACTTTCTGCACTTTACATCTTTCATTTTATCTTTTCAAGCAATTTTCTTTCTTTATTCTGAACTTTACGTTCATGTTTCTTTGAATTTAAAAGAAGTCAAGTGAAAACTTAGAACTTTGATAAAATTATGAATCAAATGGTTCTAATTCTTTTAAAAGATAAATTATTTAATGAATTCTGAATTTAAAACTTCTGAAACTTATCATTTCTGGATTTTTAAAACATAACAAGTAATTTGGTGAAATTCTGTACCAAACCATCATTTTTTCCAGAAACTTGAATTTTTGAAAGTCTTTGACAAATCTAAAACACCATAAATCTACTTTTTAAAAAGAGTCCCGTAAGAGGATCTGATTCTAGTCCCCAGATTGTTCTTAGAATCAAAGTGATAAAGTTTAATTTTGGAAATTAGATTTTCACCACAAACAGTCTTAAGATGAATCCAATCAAATGTGCTTTTGGTGTTATGGCAGGTGAATTCTTAGGTTTCTTGGTTCATAAGAAGGGGATTGAAATTGATCGAAATAAGGCTCAAGCCATATTCGATACAAAACCACCTTCAACCAAGAAGCAGTTACAAACTTTGTTAGGTAAGATAAACTTCTTGAGAAGGTTTATTTCAAATCTTTCAGGAAAAACTAAAATCTTCTCTACCTTGTTAAGGTTGAAGAAAGATGAAGAGTTTATCTGGGAACCTAAGCATCAAGAGGCTTTCGAGGACATCAAGAGATATTTTACGAATCCTCCTGTAATGGCTCCTCTTGTTCGAGGAAAACCTCTCAAGTTATATGTATCTGCATCAAATGAGACCATTGCAAGTATGTTGGCTCAAGAGAATGAAGATGGATTCGAAAGGGCTATCTACTATATAAGTAGAGTTCTGAATAATGTAAAAACTAGATATTGTAATATAGAAAAATTATGTTTATCCTTATACTTTGCTTGTACAAAGTTGAAGTATTATATAAAACCTTTCGAGGTTATTGTATTCTTCCATTCTGATATAATAAAACATATGTTATCGAAACCTATTTTGCATAGTAGAGTGGGAAAATGGGCATTGGCCTTAAATGAATATTCTTTAACTTATCAACCACTTAAAGCAATTAAAGGTCAAGTTGTTGTTGATTTTATGGCTGATCATTCGAATCTAGAATTCAAAGAAGTAAATTATGTGGGTACTAAACCTTGGGAACTTTACTTTGATGGTTCGAAACATTCAGGAGGTTTAGGAATTGGTGTGTTGATAATTTCACCAAATAAAATTCCCACTAAGTTAATGATCGAAGTAAAATATTCTTTGTCAAATAATGAGATAGAATATGAAGCTTTGATCTTAGGACTCGAAATGTTGTTATCATTAGGTGCTAAAAATGTTATAATTCGATGAGATTCTCAGTTGGTTGTAAAACAACTAAATAGAGAATATAAGTGTATCAATGAAAGACTGATTAAGTATTTTTCTCGAGCAGCAAGACTGATATTTGAATTCGATGAGGTGATAATTCAGCATATTCCTCGAATTGACAATGAAAAAGCTAATCGTTTAGCTCAGATAGCATCAGGATATAAAATTTCGAGTAAGAAACTTCAGAAGTTGATCAAAATGAAAGAACAACTTCCTTATGAAGTTCAAATCTGTTATAATGGCCATGACTTGGATTCGAATGATTGGAGGAAAGAAGTGTTCGAATACTTAAAAAATCCAAGTGGCCAAGAAGATCGAAAACTAAAATATAGATCACTCCAGTATACAATCTTAGGAGATGAGCTATATAAGAAATCAGTAGATGGAAATCTTCTTCGATGTATTGGAGAAAAAGAAGCTTATTTGGCTTTGGAAGAAGTTCATGATGGACTTTGTGGAGCTCATCAATCTGGAGAAAAAATGAGATGGGTTTTAAATAGGCGAAGATTATATTGGCCTATTATGATAAAAGACTGTTTGAAATATTCTAAGTCTTGTGAAGAATGCCAAAAACATCCTAACATTCAACATGTTCCAGCAAGTGAGTTGCATTCGATTATTAAACCTTGGCCATTTCAAGGTTGGGCTTTGGATTTGATTGGACAAATACATCAACCTTCATCCAAGTCTCATAAATATATCTTAGTTGCTATAGATTATTTGTCGAAATGGGTTGAGGCAATTCCATTGAGAAATATTGATCAGGATGATGTTATCAATTTCATTGAAGAAAATATAATTTTTCGATTTGGAATTCCTGAAACTTTAACAATTGATCAAGGTTCAGTTTTTACTGGAAGAAAAATGCAAAACTTTGCAGAATCCAGAAATATCAAGTTATTAAAATCAACTCCCTATTATCCTCAGGCTAATGGACAAGTTGAAGCAGCCAACAAGATTATTATTGGTTTAATAAAGAAACACATTGGTAAAAAACCAAGAAGTTGGCATGAAACTTTGAACCAAATACTTTGGGCCTATCAAAATTTTCCTAAAGAAGCAACTGGAACTACTCCATATAAGTTGGTATATGGTCATGAAGCAGTTCTTCCAGTCGAAATCAATTTGCAATCTATTCGAATTCAAAGACAAGAAGAATTAACTTCAGAAGATTATTGGAACTTAATGTATGATGAATTGAATAATCTTGATGAGGAAAGATTGATTGCATTAGAAAATATTGTAAGACAAAAAGAGAGAATTTCAAGGTTTTACAATCGAAAAGCTAAGTTAAAAAGTTTTAAGGTTGGTGATTTAGTTTGGAAAGTTATTTTACCTGTTGACAAGAAAAGTTCTGGATATGGAAAATGGTCCCCAAATTGGGAAGGACCTTTCGAAATTGAAAACGTTCTTTCAAGCAATGCGTATGTTATTCGAGAGTTAAGTTCTAGTCGAATAATCTCTATCAACGGTAAATACTAGAAAGAATATAAGCCCATGATGATGGAAGTACGAATTCCATAAAGGAAATTGTCAAGTAAGTCTTACAATAATCCAGTAAAAAGTTCGAAACATAAACCAAAGTTTCGAAACAAAAGATAAATAAAAGAAGCTAAGACAAATCAGATTTCAGAGCTTCGAGGGATCCACGTAGAAGCTGAATGGTTGAAGCTACTGATTCCTTTTCGAGAACTATATCTTTTGCTTGCTCCAAATCTCCTTTAACTTCAAAATTCTTAGCTTTGATTTGAGCAAGTGTTTCCTTCTGCTTGATGGTACATTTCTTCACACCAGTCTCGAGGCCAGCTTTCTTCCTCTTTGATTCCTCAAGATCAGTCTCTAATATATGGATATGAGTATCAAGCTCTGAAATTTTGGTCGTCCCAGTCGAAATATGTTCTGAAGCTTTGTCATAAGTCTCCTTCAAGGTCATAAGTGCAATACGACCACTCTTATATTTTTCAGTGAAGGAGGTTTCATTAATTTCAGCATTCGAAAACCTCAAAACTGTTGACTTTGACTCAGAGATAAAAGCATTCAACCGGATAAAAGGCTTGTAGAAGGAGATGGGAGCTCACTAAATTTCGAACTGATTGCAGTAACCAACCTGTCCAACTTTTGTCTGAAATCTTCTTTCTGCTAATTTTCGAAGTAACCTGCAGAGAAAACCATGGTCTTCAAGTCATAAAGATAAGGAAGCATAGAAGGACCTTGAATCTTCTCTTCGAATTGGTTGGAAGATTGATGTGAAGAAATGGGAACATCTGTAGAAAAAAGTTTGTCCATAGCAGCTATAGGATCTCCATCAAAGAGCTTATCTAAATCAGTAGCTGCAACAGGTTGATCAGATTCCACATTTGAAGTTGGATGGAATTGTGGATTCGAAGGTTGATATGAAGAAGTGTTGCCCGAAGAATTCTCTTCAGAATCTTCAGATTCAGAATCTTCTTTTTCCTCTTGTTGCTCATCCTGTGGAGTAGAATCAGCAAGTGCTTCAGTCGTCTGAAGAAATTTTGGAGAAAGAGGTTGAATCATCTCAGGCATCTGTTCAGAAGCTGAATTCAAAATTTGTTCCAAACTTGGAAGACTCTCTTTAGTATTTGCAGTCGAATGTGAAGCAGCCTTATATTCTTCACCAGTAAGTTCAGCAACCTTCGCCTTTTCCTTTTTCTTTTTCAAACCAGGAGTGGATTTCTGTAGAAGAATACAAGTTGAAATTAGAAAAAGAGGATTGGAATATATAGATTCAAAACTTTGTAAAGAAAGTTACCTTATTTCCATCCAACTTAAGATTCTTTTCAGCAGGTTGTTTCTCTTTAAGAGTCTTTTTCTGAAAGATAACAGAAATTTGAATGATAAACTAAGGTAAAATATATAACAAAAAATCATCCAAAATACTCGAATTGTTACCTTAGCCAACTCCTGAGTATTCGAAACCTTGGGTGAAGTAAGACTAGTGATTACATTCTTAGAAGCCTGTAAGAGATATAAATCAATAAAGGAAATATGATGAAATTTCTAAATAAAGAAAGAAGAAAACTTACAATGGAACTTCGAGAGGAACCGGAAGCAGAACCACCAGTTGTTGCTGCAGAAGAAGAATTCTTAATCTTTATCCTCTTAACCTTAGGTTGGAAACCTTGATCACTTTCCCAATCTTCTTCATGAGGATGGATGAAAACTTTTTCACCAACAACTGAAAGAAATAGAGAAAATTTTCATTTCACCAATCGAAATGTTATCAAAAAATTTGAAAATGATAAAAAGATAACTTGAGAAAAATTAACAATTTTTCTACCACATGAACTACATCTTTTGGGTAAGAAAAAGGATAAGTAAAGGTATTATGTTTGGTGGAGGTAACTTGTTCTTTCAAAGGTATTTTGTATAATTCTAAAAGAAAGACAGGTTTAAACCAAGAAGGAGAAGGTATAGGTTTAGCTAAAGCAAAATGTGCACTTGGAAAAGGGGGAAATCTTGGATAAAACTTCGAAAGGGTATTTGAGATGTATAGATCCCCACAGAAATTTGAAAGCTTGAAAAGTAACTGTCCCACCATTCTCGAAAACCAACGCTTGCATAGAAAGATGGTTCAAAAGAAAACAAGACTAACTCTAGTTTCTTTGTTCTATTAAAGTGTTTAAGGAGAATTTTGACTTTCTCAGGATAAGTGTTCGAAAGACTTATCTTTTTTGATTCTTTATACATGGGACAAGGAAGAGTTTGAAAAATACCAAACTGTCGAGAAACTAAGTTTGGTTGATAACCATAAACTCTAGGAACCTTTTGAGTACTTGAACAAATGGCTTGGCAACGAAAGATTTCATGCCAAATATCAAGATTTTCTTGATGAGCTCCTGGAGTTTCACAGACAAATGGACGGGTAAGCCAAGCAGGTCCATTTTTCCGAGAAGAAAAAGGTGACAAGTATTTGGAATGCTTCTCTATGTTTAAGAAATATATGAAGTATTTCTTGAAACTGGCTTCAGGATTAGATTTCGAATTTTGAGGAGTAAGAAAAGATAGCCTAATGCCCTCAGGAAAAACAGGAATTCGACCCGGAGGTCGAATGCTACTCTTATCCTAAAAAATAGAATTCAACCAAAATTAGAGTACCCAAAAGGTACCACAAAAGACCCCTAATGGTTTGGGTTGCTTTAAAGCAGAAACTCCATCATCAAGAGAATGATATAAACTTTCCAAAAGAAGTGTGGCAAAATTTATTTTAGTTCCTTCAGAAAGAATTTGAGCTAAAGGAATTAGAGACATAGGAACTTGAACTGACCTAGAACAGAAAACAAAGGCTGAAAGCCAAAGAACTAAAAAAGCAACATATTCTTGATCAGAAACCACATCAGATGTAGCCATGTTGGCTAGGATGAATTGATTATAAGTTACCTTTTCTGTTTTTGGCTTAATGTCAGGAGTGAAATCATACCATAAGGAGTGAAAAAAGTATTGGTGGTTCGATTCCAGAAAAATATTGATGCCATCAACATAGTGTAGTTATAACTCAAGCTATATCTGCTAAGTTGGATGAAATAAAAAATTCCAAGTGTTTTCCACTCTTCACTTTTAACTTTCTCAATTCGATCAAGCCATGTAATATATGAAGTTTTGTTCGAAAAAGGAGCAGTTTTAAAGACCTTATGCTAAAGATCATTTAAAAAATCCATCCGAATAGGATTTTCACAGGCAAGAATATGTTCATTCGAATGAGCAGGGAAAAAAGCAGAAGAATTCCTAAGATGATCAGGGTCATAAGGACCCATGAAAGCTAAAGCTTTTTCAACAAGAGAGTAAGGAATAAGTACCTGAGATTTCCAAAGAGAAAGTTGTTCAATAGAAGCTTGAGGTTCGGAGACACATTCCTCTTGATTTCGAAGAATAATCTCTCCAGGAGCAGGATCATCAGTAGGATTCGAAGGATCCATCACCAAGGATTTTGAATGAAAAGGAATAGGAAAATTCGAAATTGGAACCTTAGGATTCGAAAAGATGGAACCAAGGATGCTAGGAAGAATTCGAAAATGAGGAGAAGGAATTACCAAGAGTGAAATTTGAAGTGGTGAAAGTGAAAAGGAGTCTTGGAGTTTTATAGACACTTTGTAAGTTGAAAAGATAAAAATGTAGGAGAATCCCTACAAAAGAGGTGTGTAAGATAAGCTTCGGTGCCTTGGGAAGGTAAAAAGGTAAAAATTATCTTCTTTAGGAAGATTCATAATTTGAAATTTGAAAATCAAAATTCGAAATTTGAAATTTTCAAATTTCCCTCCAAATCTCATAAAAGAAAAAATATTCTATTTCTCACTTACATTTCGAAATTAGAATATTTTGGGGGGCATCTGTTGGTGGTAGAAAATTCATTAAGTTAAAATTACCAAAGATATTCTTCATAAAGTAAATTTTGGATCAAATTTTGGTGAAATTTTAACCGTGAAAATTTTACTAAGTTAAAATGAATTCAAACCTTATTTCTAATGAGATTTTCGAATGAAAGTTTCCTAAAAACTCATAGAGATTCGAACTTGAGACTGTAATATGTCTGGAAATTCGAATTCTAGCTCTAAAATATCATCAGAATTCGAATTTCAGTGTCAGAATTCGAATTTCAGCATCGGAATTCGAATAACATCATTAGAATTCGAATGACATCATCAGAATTCGAATTTCAACAGCGGAATCTGAATTTCTTCAATAGAATTTGAAACATGACTTATAGAATTCAAATTCTTATAAATAAAAGATTTGTACAAGAGGTCAAAAGAATCTGTAAGATGTTTTATTACAAGGTGGAATTCGAATTACAAAGAGGCTTTATTACAATAAAAATTCGAATTACAATCACAGATTACAAAGAAAAATAGTTCAAGACATAAGATCTTATATCTTGGTTTCCTTGGACTTTACAATTATCAGATTCTCTTTTTCTTCTAAATTCTTCAGGAGTAAAAGAAGAAACAAGCTATTCAGAGGATAAGTCTTCTGAGAAGACCCCCACCATCTGTAGCTTCTGTATAAATTTTCTGAATAAAAGAGGGATTAAGCACGGTGAGGCCAAACAATCAAATATTCCTCATCATTCAGAAAAGTAAGAAACCTTAGGTTGAAGTCTTCAAGATTTCTTCAAAGAAGACATATTCACTTCTCCCTTCAACCTAAGAAAAGAGACAAATATCACCTCTCCGCATCTTTCAAACTTCCTTTATCTTCCCCAAGAAATAGAAATTTAAAATGCAAAGATTAGAGGAACTGGAAGTATCACAAAAGACATAGATAAGTCCCAGTTGATGGAGAAATCAAAAGGGATATTAGAAGATAATGTCTCCAGAATAAGGAAATTTGGTTATAACGTTCGACCTGAAGGCCAAAAAGACTTAGAAACATTCTCAACATTGGCCATTACGTCGATCTAAATCGAATGAAGTTACTCGAAACTTAGATCGAACGTAATAGCCAATGCTTAAAACCTTTCTAGTAAAATTGAAGGAAGAAAGTTCGAATGAAAGATTCGAATGTAGAGAGAAGAAGAGAAAGGTTAAAATGAGGCGTAAATGAAAATGAGAGGAAGGAGGCTATTTATAGAAAAAGGTCATAAAGACACGATGTTAATGACTGCCAAAAGAAACAGTAAAAAGTTAGCAATTAAATGTACAGAAAAAATAAGATTAATGGGAGATTGACACATGGCGTACAAAGAAGGCATACATAATGTGATTTCGAATTTACTGTGTTAATAAAATATAGAAATTCTTTAGACTTAGAATATTTTTTTCTCTGAGACTTCAAGTTATTAGAATTTCGAATTCTCTACAACTAAGAATATTGGAAGATTTTGAATCCAAGGCTTAGCCAAATATATTGAGAATTTCGAGTGAAAGACTTAACCAAATTGTCTGAAGATTTCGAGTGAACGACTTAACCAAATGTCCTAAAGATTTCGAAGCAAAACTCATCAAGATTTCATGAAGATTTCAAATCAAGAGGGAGATAGTTACATGAAGATTCCGAATGAAGACTTGGACAAGTTACATGAAGATTTTGAGTCAGAATTCAAACAAGAGAAGACACGTGGAAGACATCTAATGAAGACAGGACACCTGTGTGGTCATAGATTAGGCAGTTAAGATTCTGTCTTACGTGTCATTTGTAAATTAGTTGATCGTTAGGGTCAAAAGTCTATAAATAGGGCGAAGTCATATGTCCTAGGGACGGATCTTTCTCATTTCTACATACTTAAGACAAATACTCAAAAAAAGCATACTGTCTACCATATTTACGACTACTTGCTCATCCGAGAAAACTCGAAAAGTATGTCAGTTTGAGGATTTCGTCAAACTTTTTACATTATTCTTGAACTTTTCAATACATTTTCTTTAACTTTTCTTTCACTTTCTTGCACTTTATTTACTTTCAATTTACATTATTTCTCGCTCCTTCTTTTCTCTACCTTTTACTTGTCAATTGCATGACTCTATTTTTGAATCCACCATGAGGACCTGATTCTAGTCCCAGATTGTTTACAGGAATCTTTATGTTTTTTTTACTAAAAATCACCACAAACACGGCGCTGCCCTTTGGAAAAAGCTTTTCTTCTTACTCGTAAGTAAAGCCCTATTCTCCCATCTTCTTCCTTGATTTTCTGGTTCTGTTCTCCATCCGGTTTTGCTTCGATTGTCTCACAAGGTGAGTTTTTACCCCTTTATTATTTTCTCTGTTGTGTCCGACTCTATTGTATTTCACCTTTCTCCTTCAATTTTATTATATGTACTGTAATATTGGAACTAGGTTTTGGAATTTTTTTTATAAGTAGTTGCAGTGGTAGTGTGGCCAATGGTCGGTACATGTTGCAGTGGTTTTGCAATATTTGTATTTGGATATTTGAGATTTATTTCACTACTTTGTTTACTCTACTATGAGATTATCATAACTCCTCTGTATTTGTCATCTATTTTAATACTCTGTTTCTTGGGGTCTCAGAAAATGTAAATGTCATTTGTATGGATGGAATGGAATGGGATGGGATAGTATTGGTAATTGGGTACGTCATGGGGTCTTTTCCATTGTAGATGCCTAATTGCTACCACTTTGTAACAAGTTTGTTTGAAAACAATTTTCAGTTCTTTATTGCTCATAAAGAAGAATGTCTTTGTTGAACCTCTTCCTTTCAAACAAAATGATACTTTTTTATTAGTCTTGAAGAGAGACAAGAATTTATGTAGAATATTAGAGATGTGACATGATATAAAAAATTGGGAGGAGATTGTATTCAAGGAAATGATAATGAACTGAACATTATCACTTTAGACAATTTTGAGAAAATATAGGCTACATTTTGGAATTTTAGAACACCATCATTCCTTTATTTTTTTTTCCTTTTTATAACTAATTAGAAAGATGGATTACTTTATTGTTCCTTTACGTGTATCTTTGCTAAAGCAATTAAAAGGAATATAAATTTTCTTTCATGCTATTGTTAACTGTTTTTTGTCACTTTAGTCCACTCAAGGTCCTGTTACTTTTAATTAAATATTTATTCGTAACTCATTGAATTTAAGCTCTTGTCACTTTGTTTCTCCTTAATAGCATAACTCTCTTGGGACCTTTCTCTGTTGGGTTCTTGAATTAGAACAGTTGATATAAATTTGTTGTCCATACTTAGATATATGTTGAATTTTATATTAAATTTAGTATGATAACTTTTATATTAGAATGGCGCCCAAAAAGGATTGGCAAAATGGGATGACTACAAACTGATTTTTTTTTTTAAAATATGTATTGAAGAGATACTTGCTGGAAATAGGCCAAGTACATATTTTAATAAAGAAGGGTGGAAGAATTTAGAGAAAAAAATTCATGAGAGAACAGGTTGTGCTTATGACAAGGTAAAATTAAAATACAAACAAGATTCTTTAAAAAGGGAGTTTCAATCATTTGCAAAGATCATTGAGAAAGATATTGGTATTGGATGGGATATTGAGAAAAAACCATCTCAGCTTCAGATGAATGGTGGGCTGCAAAAAGTAAGGTATGTTTGTGTTTTGATTTACCATATAAATATTTCTAGTCTTATAGATATAATTAACAACAATTTATTTACTTATTTTTGTCATTTGATTACAGGAGGATCCAGAGATCTTGAAATGGAAGAACGGAGGACCTAAATTCTTAGACTTATTGGAGAAATGTTTCAAGGGAACAATAGCTACTGGATTTTCTGTTTTACTGCCATATCAAGATCCACCATTATTTGAAGAAGAAGAAGAAGAAGAAGCTAATAATGGTGACGATCTTGAAGGCGCATCAGATAATCTGGTTAATGAGGGTGAGGGGGATAATTGTGAAGTTGGTCATGATGAAGTTCAACCAAATACGGAACCAAGTTCTTCAAACATAAATTTACAAAGGAAGAGAGCAAACAAAGGATAGAAAAAAATCGGAGAAAACAGAAAAACTTCAAAAGTCACTTGAACGTATTATTGATGGGATGGATCGGGATTCAAGTACTACTGTTACTAGATTCAAAAAATCGATTCATGAACAACGATTGTGAGATGACCATGGATTGGCTAAGCACTTTCACTGAGGAGGATATCCCACATGCTCGTCGATAGGATGTTTATTTTCCATATTTGGTGTTTGTGATTTTAATATGTATTGGACAAATTTGAGTCTTTAGTATGTTCTTTTGACTTTGATATTTGTCAAACATATTTTACTTTATTAATAAGTTGATGTAACTTTGATATTTATCAAACTTGGTGTTTACTTTATTAATATGTTAATGTAAAATTTATTAATATTTGCTGGACAGATTTGTTTTCTTTTAATACATTTGTTCCATTACTTGTATATTGATTAGATTTATATTTTGTTGCACATGATGGCTGATATTTCAGATGACAGTGATCATAGTTCTGAAATGGAAATTGAAGTTTCAAATAACAATAAATATCGACTTCAAATTGCAAGAAACTTGGTGTTAAACTCTCGGCAAAGCGTACCAAAAGTTAACTGTAGTATAATGATTTTAAAGTAGGAGTGTCGATCCCTCGAGGAACGGTTTTAGTCAAAGTTATAGTTAAACTCAAAAGCATATATACAAAAGTTTTGGATTGATTCATGTTGGATTTGATTAAACTAAGCTAAGTTTGCATAAAAGTAATGTGAGTAAACAAGAAACTTAAGGAAAAATTCAGAAGAGAAACTGGGATTGAACTTCATCTATCTCACTCATCTGTATTCTGGATAAATATAAATACATAGCATTTGAGACTATCAATAGTGATTCAACACACAAAAATCATTTATATTGATTCCTCAAGTATAAAATTCATAAGATCAATCCCCTGAATATTGATTCCTCAAGTATTCAACAAATTATCCAACATTACGTTCAAGTGTTATAAGCAATCAATATATCGAAATCTATTCCTAGCATTACGATATATCGAGTATTTTCGTTCAGATCGGATTTTCAGAAATACTTTCCAGTTAGATCTAAAAATCAAATTCAGTAACTCTATTGATCAGATGGAATCAAAGATGAAGAACAGAACGATAATAACAATATTGATCGAAACAAGATTACTATATATAAATATCACCAGAATACGTCTGAGTTCGAGTCGATTACATTCAATCCCAATAAAAAGAGATTAGCTACTCATAGTAGCTTTTACAACCAAGAAATCTGAAGAAAAAGGTGAAGGATCGTGCTTCCATAGCTCCCGTTCTCTTGAACTCTCAGTTTCTATTTTTGGAAAAGTGACGAACTGATGATAACTGCTTCTGAAACTGTTTGTGCTGCTGCATTAGTGAATATTCGCTTGAGCCAAAATTTTAGCTCAAGCGAATGGATTCCTCATGGTGAAGCAAAGTCCATTCGCTCAAGCGAATTGAATTCGCTTGAGCGAATTAAGCACCTCAAAAACCCCTTCTCTGGTCCAAATCGCTTGAGCTAATTGGAACTCGCTCAAGCAAATTTTCAGCACTTTAAATTCCTCCTTTTCTCCTTATTACTCCAATTCCTCTTGCTCCTGGTTAATCCTCTTCAACTTTTCCTGCAATTAAACACCAAAATTGGGAATTAAAAGGTTTCAATTAAACCAACACTCGGATATTACTACTTAACTTAAAAGTTCTAGAATTTGGAGGAAATCAACTAAAGAATTAATGCAATAACCCATAAGTGCCATGTTTCTATATGAACATAACCTAATCTTTGGCACTATCACTTGGCTGCATTTTTTGTTACAAATCATGTGTTGAATTATGTTGTGAAAGAGAAAGAAAACCACTTCAATTCTCTCAGGTCACAAGTGGTTAGTAGAAATGATAGAGGGAAATGAAATAGATTTTTTTTAGCAACTTCGAATTAAGGAGAAGATATGTGTTTCGGCAATTGGTAGGGGAGTTAACTAATAACTATGGATTGACACCTACCAAGAATATTGGAGTAGAAGAAAGTGTTGCTTTGTTTTTGTACATGATAGGTCATGGAGCCACATATAGACGGGTTGCAAGAAAGATTTCAACATTACGGTGAGACGATTCCATAGAGTTTTAATAGTTGTATACAAGTTGGGAAATCATATAATTAGGCCCATTGATCCTATGCACCTTGCTACCTTCTCAGTATCTTTAAAGATGATGATGTTATTGGCCTTACTTTTAAAGACTGAATAGGGGCAATTGATGACACTCATATTGCTTTACATGTCCCAACAAATAAGCAATTACCTTTTTTTAATAGAAAAGGATATACAAGCACAATATGTCATGGTTGTGTGTGATTTCAATATGCGCTTATATTTGCATTGTGTGGCTGGGAGTGATCTATTCATGATGCTAAGATTTTTATGGATACTCTTTGTAAGCCAAATCTGCGATTTTCCATATCCTCCTGAAGGTCAATATTATATAAATTGAATTATTTTGATATCATAAGTATTTATATAATATTTTTAACACGTTTTCTATTTATGCATAGGTACATATTATCTTGTTGACTCAAGATACTCGTCATTCAAAGGGTTCTTAGAACCATATAGGAATACGAGGTATCACCTTCCACATTTTAGATTGGCTCCAAATTTCAGATCAAAAGATGAAATATTTAATTTGTATCATTCTAGTTTGAGAAGTGTAATTGAGAGAACTTTTGGTGTTTGCAAAGCAAGATGGAGAATATTACAAAACATGACCAATTTTCAAGCTTGAAACTCAAATTTCTATTATGATGGGCATGTTTTGCACTTCACAATTAATTAGAAGGGTAGACTCAAGGAATTAAAATATTCTTGAAAACTTAATTTGAGAATGTGGATGAGTTACAAGATTCAGAGCAAAATCAAAATAAAGATGATAATGATGAAGAATGGCATGAACCAACACAAGTAGATATTAGATACATGAAAGAAGTAAGAAATGCTAATCAGGGACAATTGCCAAAGACGAACGCGGCGCTAGTTTTTCTTATGTAATTAGTTTTGGAAAAAACCTTGACATTTTAATTTTGATTGTTTTGTGTTGATAACAATTGACATGATTAGCATACACATGTTCCATTTATGTTGGAGTTAATTTGGACATTTTATTTTGATTGTAGAGCGTTGATAACAATTCCTATACGAAGATGTAACTGCAGGTTCAAAAGTTATACAAATTTTAAAAGTAAAGTAATTTAAAGATTATACAAATTATGTAAAAAGTTATACGTAACTTATGTAATTAAAAGTTATACATTAGTTACATAATTCAAAAGTTATACGTAAGTATAAAGAAAAAACTTACAATTTTGAGTCAAAGAAAAGAAAAAACTTACAAACATATTTTGTTAATTAGTATACAAGTACTTGTTAATTAATAGTGTAAATTTTTAATATTACGTTTTTTTGGTATAAACCATAGGTATCCCCTATATTATCAGGGGCAATCCTATTCGGGGCTTAGTTAAGGCTCTTCACCCCTCCCGAAAAGTGTGTTTAGTGGGGATCGAACCCGAGAACTCTTCCCACAATCTCAGCCCGCGTTGAACCTAATATTACGTTTACAGTGGAGTATTATGAGAGTTAATTTAAAAATAAAAAAATAAGTTTTTAATCTAAAATCCTTATTATAAAAAAATATATTTTTTAATTATGTATTTTACCTCTAAAATTTATTCGTGACTAACCACATTTAAAAGTTTTTAGAATTAAATAATGAATAACCACACATCGTTGCCCCAACGCCAACCCACACACACGTGTGTTGTGTTATGTCGTGCGGGGTGGAAGCTGGCCTCCCATGAGGAGCCTCATGGATGGCTGAAAATTGAGCCCTTGGTGCCGTGTGTGCCATGATATCCGGTGGATGAGTCATCGAATAAAGGGTAAAATATGTTTTTGGTCCCTGTAAATAGGCAAGTTTTGCTTTTAGTCCCTATAAAATTTTTCTTTAGTAAAGCGTCGATCCTCCTAATTTTTTTTACAATTAGTCCCTCCCTTCAATTGGCGTGTGCTAGATGCTGAGGTGACACATTTTCTCTCTCCTAGATGTCCATTATTGTATTTCTGGCGGTCTTAAACCGCCAGAAACATTGCTAGTGACCGCCAGAAACACTCTTCTCCCCCTCCTCCTTCTCCCTTCCCGCAAAAACTACCCACCCACCACCATTTTTCCCCACCCCTCCCCGCTAATTACCACGTGGAAATTTCGAAATGCGTTGTCAAATTGCACTCTGTACCTGTACCCTGTAGCTGTTAAGTAGCCCAGCCCAAGAGCATCAACAAACAAGCAAATTGCCTCTATTAACTTCTCACTCGCCTCAAGTCCCACTTCTATTTCTTGTCTGCCAATCACTTGCTGTGTGTACTTACTTCATTGCATTTCTATGACTACTGAAGGTGACCATTTATCCAAATTTTTGTGTTAACTTGTTTGTTCCTTTTGTTTCAGAGGGAGACATTTTTTCAAGCATTTCATCATTCTCTTGGATTTCAATGGAGGTGACAAATCTAAAAGAAAAGCTGATGAAATTACTTATTAATTCAACCTAGAAATTAAAACTAACTATAGTGTTTTCCCCCCTTTTTTGCAGGGTTTTTTTACTGAGAAGCTAAATACTAATAGTAACAACACCGAATTACCACCAATTGTGAGCAGATAGACCTCACTCTCAAGCTTTCTCCTTGCGGTCAAAATGCAGAAGAAAAGTGGCTGACAATAGCTGAGGACAAAGCGAAGAGCAACTGTTGCAAACGGGGCACAACAGGGTCCATTTGTTGTATGTCTGGAGAGGTCTTGCTCGGTGGCAACAGAGGGAGAGCAGAGTCTGATGAGGTTTGGGGACTTGTAGACAATGAGAAGAGTAAGAACTGGGAAGAGATTGTTGCTGAGAGGTAGCAGCAGCAGAGGCGGACATGTTAAACTCAAGACACTCGCAAATCCTGAGGGTGACTTCATTTTCTTTTGTATGTTTTAATATTCATTTGAGAAGGGGTAACTTCATGTTAATTTATCTGTTTGTGGGTGGGTTACAGCCTTACAGGGGTGGGGAAAAATGGTGGGTGGTGGGTAGTTTTTGCGGGAAGGGAGAAGGGGGAGGGGAGAAGAGTAGGGGTGTTCATATCCAATCCAATCCAAACCGAAAAACCAAACCGAAAACCAAAAATCGAACCAAACCGAAATCCAAAAAATCGCAAACAAAAACCAAATTTTTTTATTGATTGGATTGGTTTTCGGATCCTATGTGAAAACCAAACAATCCAATCCATACGAACTGATATAAACATAGAGGATATTATAAAATAATCATATATTTATACTATATAATATATATAAAATATACTAATTAATATATTTTTTATAATTATTATCTAAGACATGGAAGATTTCTAAAATATCCATATAAAACTAGTTTTAATTAGCTTTCATGTTTCATGTCATTCTTTTTATATAATTTTATATAATTTTAATAAATGTAGTTCCAAATAAGAAAATGTTTACTATTACTTCATTATTTTGTCAATTTTATCAAATATTATTGTTGCTTTAAAAAACCGAAAAACCGATCCAATTCAATCAATTTAAATTGGATTGGATTGAAAAAATATCAAATCGATCGGATGATGAAATGATAACAACCGCAATGATCGGATCGAATGGTTTTTGCCTCAAAACCATCCAAACCAAACCGTGAACACCCCTAGAGAAGAGTGTTCTGGTGGTCACCAGCAATGTTTCTGGCAATTTAAGACCGCCAGAAGTACAATATGGACACTTAGGAGAGAGAAAACATTCCACCTTAGCACCTGACACACGCAATTAAAAGGGAGAGACTAATTGCCAAAAAAAAATTGGGGAGAACGCTTTACTAAAGAAAAATTTTACAGGGACCTAAAACCAAATATTCAATTTTTGGTCACTAAAATTTTTAGCATGAACAAGAAGTGCTTTTTCTAAAAAAACATGTTATTTAGAAGTGCTTTTATGTCCTTTACTATAATTTTATAATAAAAAATCACTTTTACATTTGTATACAAACAAAATAAAAAGCGGTTCTTTTTAAAAAAGTGTTTTTTATAATTGTAAGCAAATAAAATTTGCATTCTGTTAAAAATCTTAAAATAAAATCAATTTAAAAGTAATTTAAAAAGTGTTTTTTTTAAGCAAAATAAACGGCCCTAAATCTAGGGCTAATGTGGATTTATCATTGTGTTGATTTATGACACTTATCAGCTAGTGGCTTATAAACTTGCCTTGCCAGCTAGCACCAAGATTCATAACGTCTACCAATTAACATTCATAGTTAAAGCAATATGTAGGAGAGCTGCCACTTAGATTGATAAATTACCACCAGTTCTACAGATAATAATCTTATCATCTCTCCTTGATGTTCTGATTTCAAAACTTCCCTTATCAATCATAAACCAATGCGCCTAGCTTCATGTAAAACGTATGACTTATCTACTTATGAAACTCTTAGCCCCTGTTAGGTGTAGTAGAAATGGGGTTGAGATGGGTGGAAGTGGAGGGAATAGACCTACTTCATTTGTTGGTGGCACAAGAAAATGAGGGAAATGCACTTATGGTGGGTCCCACACCAAGGTTTAGCGCTGCAAAACAGGTGAGAAAAAGGCAGAGAAAGGAGGAAAAAAGGCAGGGGGGGGGGGCCCCACACCAACCGGGTGCAAGGCGCGCGAGGGCGCACGGAGGGCACGCACATCCAAACAACCGACGGGCAAAGGGCGCGCGAGTGGCGGCACCCAGGGCACGCACACCAAACAACCTTATTGTCATCGATTTCACCTTTATTTCTCTTTCCTCCCATTTCTCTTCTCACCATTTCTACAATATCACCAAACAAAGCATTAGGGTTAGTTTGGTTTAAAGAGAGAAATAGGGAAGAGATAAATAGGAAAGAGAGAGATAGGGAAGAGAGAAATAGTAGAGAAATAAAGTAGAAATAGAGGTTGTTTGGTATTAGAAATATGAGAGAGATATAAGAGAAATTAATTATGATAGTTGTTTGGTTGTGGAGAAATGAGAGTGAGAGAAATGTGTAAAAGATTAAAAGACTAAACTACCCTTAAAATAAAAAAATCTATTAAAACAAGGGCAAAACAGACTTTTGCTTGGGAAACCCATTCTCATCCCAATCTCTCTCCCAATTGGGGAGAATAAATTTTATGCGGCCCCCACTAACAAATCTGTCCTATCTCTCTCCTTCCAGCTGAACCAAACGCGGTGGGCACCGATCTCTCTTGCAACTCTCTCTCTCGCAACTCCACCATAACAAACACAATGTTAAAGAGAGTTGGGAGGAAATGCAGAACTTGTACAATTGAGGACAAGATTTATTTTGCTTAGGGGAGTGTTGCTACGCCTCAATCCCAATTGATGATTGATTCAGTAGTTGATCCAACACCTGAGGAGGCCCATTTGGGTGTTGGATCAGCATCTGAGGCTGAACTAGTGGATAATCTAGGGCTTTTTATTTATAAAAGACCCAAAAGAATGGTTTATAAACCCAATAGTGATCTAATTACATATTTTCTTAATAATCATTAGTTGATGAGTCAACAAGACTCTAGGAGTTGTTAGAATTTGGTTGTGTATAATTCGTGATGGTACTGCTCACATGCCCGTGTAACAACGACAGTGAAAACAATTCACATAGAAAATAACCCAAGATTTTAACATAAAAAACCCTTTCAATATGAGAGATAAAAAAACACGGGACCGAGTAAATCAACCAAGCGACTATGATCAAAATATGTGTACAAGAGAGACTCTCAATTAAGTGCTCAAAACATGCTCAACAATTGTCCAAACAATCAAAGCAACAATTTACAATAGAGAATCAAGAAGATGAAAATTCTCCAAAAACAAATGCAATAATGTGTCCTCATTATCTCCCAACACCACCTTAGGTCAATGAGTCAACTGATGAGTTTAAAAATCAGGATGTCTCGAACCTACTGACACGATTTCAGACTAATCCAATGGTTAACAAATGCATAGAAGAAATTTTACAATGAGTGCCCGGTAAAGTTGTGAGAATGACGTTCCATCTTATTTTCTCTCAAAATAGGTTGTGACTCTACCTTGAAATTGGCCTCTCTCTTGGTCTATCTTCTTCCCTCTCTTACCCTAATTGATCCATTCCCACTCAAATAAGTGAGACACATAATGACCTTCTAATTTTTTGGACTTTCTCCGCATAGAAAGAGAGCTCACACCTTACAATTTGCATATTGTTGGCAACAAGTTCCTAGGGTCAATGTTTAGAATTGGAAATATATGGTATTGTAAATATTAACGCTGGAGTAATGACTTTTTATTCCTTTCTCTCTTATTGTCATTCTAAGAGATTTCTTACTTCTGCAATTTATGTGCTCTATCAAAAGATGAAAAATAATGAAGAGGCCCAACAAACAAATATCAAAAGATGAAAAATTATTGGGGTGGTATTTTTTCAATAAAAATCATTAATAATGTGTTTTTATTCTGCTGTCTTTATTTTTACCTTTTCTTTACAATCAAAGTGGTCACTTTATTGTTTAAAAAAAAATTGTCTTTTTTTCTGTGAGGAAATGCATGATATATAGAAATTTTGTCATGTCTTATCCCATTCTATTGTGTATCAAATGCTACCTGAAGGAACAATAGCATTAATTCTGCAACACCATTTAGTTAATTTGTAGTTGTGTTGGCATTTGAATGACTCAGAAAAAAGTATAAAATTGAAGCTGAAGATGAATGATTTGACTCTGATATCAACTAAAAGCAGATAATGTGACAGAATTACATAGCAATAGCATACAAAAGTAGAAGAATGGTGTATACACAGCAGCTGCAGGATTCCAGAGGCCGCTGATGTACGATTCAAACGGGTGATCGAGCTGCTAGGATGACACCATTATCTACACCCAATAGAGCAGTAACATATTTAAAGAAAAAAAAAAGTCCATTCTAACAAGCCTACAGTACAGAAAACCTTGCCAATTTCCAAGCTGTTCACATTATTCTCGGGCTCAGAGGAGGAAAGAAACTCCAATTACTGAAAGAAGTTGGTGAGGACAAATTCATGTCCAGCAAACCAGGTGTCATTGCCCCATCACTATTCTCCTGAGATTTCATTCCAAAAGCTTCAGATTGGAAGTCCTGGAACCAGTTGTTAGTGAACACTGGTAGTTGTGGGGACCCTGCTGCAGGCTCTCTGTTTGATTGCTTTTCCTTTGGGGGCAAAGGAACATCAAGGGAAGTAGCAATAGTAGTACGTTCTTGTTTAATGCTTTGAGGAATCTCATGACGAGGGGTGGGGTTTAAACTCAGGTGCACAAGTAAGCTGCTGAACAAGTTCTCTAAAGTTAATAGCATCGACCTTGTATACTTTGACAGGTGTTGGTGGCATTGGTGCCACTGGTGCTTTCTTCCATGCCTTTGCTGGTGACTTCCTAACTGAATGGAGCAAGGAATGAGATTGAAAAGGGTATACATGTTTCATCCCCTTTGCTTCCTCAGAATTTTGGGATAAGTATGAAGACCTGGATGAAGAATAAGAGGTGGAATAAGTGTCCATAGGTAATTAACTTGTTTGCTTCTCTGTTTTCTTAGACTATGATGATATTATTGATATTCCAAGAGAGTACTTGATTGTGTGTTGTATTTATAGATTGTTGTGAGTCATGTAAGTATAAGGAATAAATTGGGCGCAACGATTAACGCGTGTAAGATTGAATTTCAGTAAAGGCCAACGACCTAAGTGTGAGGCAGATGGGGAATGAATCTCAAATTCAAACGTGGTTTTTGTCTTGACCGTCGGCGGAGTATGGAACATGTAAGTAGTGACATAAGCGAACCAATCCAGTGTGGTCAAAATAATTTAGTTGGATTGTGGATAGCACATTAATTATGTAGTATGCAATAAAAAATTCCCTCCAAATTTGTCTTTCTCCTATAACTATCACAACATTTATGTGATTAAGTCATGCTGATTAAGGGTGAGAGACGACTCTATGGTGGAGATTCAAGATCAGTTGAATCATCACTGAGAGATTAACGGAGGATTAGAGAATAGCCGCCTCTTGGTCCTGTGTTGTTCTGTCGTATTCAGAGTGGACTTGCAACGGGGACAGACCGGTAATGCTGTTCCCTGCCCCCACACTATCCTTGTTTATAGTTTTGTTGAGTGTCTCGTCTAAATTGTTTAACGGATTAACAAATAAAAAATACTAGTTATTTAAAAAAGCTTAATTTATATATTAGTAATTTTTTTAGCAATTGGGTTTGAATCTGATGTCATATAAGCTATTCAAACTCCTCACCATTAATCCATTTCCAGTGACTTATTAATTAATATATAACTTTAAAAGAAAGAAGAAAGCCTTTGTACACAATAAAAAACAACTAAAAATTTTTAATTTTTTAAATATTTTTTATTTGGAAATTATTATTAAGTGTAATAAGTTTTAACAAGAGAATTCATTAATATATATATATATATATATTAAGACTAAAATAACATTTTAGTCTCTGGAAAAAAAAATTTATTTGATCTTTATAAAATATTTAAGCTATTTTTAGTCCCTCTTGTTAATTTCACTATTAATTACGAATGTGTCGAACGCCTATCATAATTAGTAATCATATGTATTGTACTCTAACACATTATACAACAGTGTTAGCCTCCTTAAACACATTCAAAGACTATTTGTGGTATATATGAAGGAGAAAATGTACAAAGAATTTCTGTTCAAATTGACCATGAAATTTAACTCTCTAAATGAGTTTAAGGAAGCTAACACTCTTATATAATGTGTTAGGGTACTTCTGAAGTATTGTTGACTATTATTGGCATTTGACACATCCACAATTAACAGTAGAATCAAAGGGACTAAAAAATATCATAAATATTTTATAAGGATGAAATAAAAAAATAAAAAATTTCCAGGGACGAAAATCAAAACCCGGGTATTTTATAGGGACTAAAATGTTATTTTACCCTATATTTAATTTAATTTTGTTTCTTTAAAGCGAAAAAATAATTTTAGATAGTATAATATGGACCCTAAAAAAACAATATGGTAAACCTTGGTTAAAATAAGTATAGATATAACGGTTTTCTAACATATGTATTATTGCACATGATAATAAATTAAAAATGAAAAGATTCTATTGAAAAATACAACTATATATAGCAATATTCATTAAATTGGTAATATCAAATGTTACATTTTTCAATAAAATATTTCCACTTTTGATTTATTATCATGTGCAATATTGCACAGGTTAAAAAAATGTAGATATAATAATAAAAATTGATAATATATATTTAAAAATTAAATTAATTTTTTAAAGTAATAAATTTTTCCATCCATGGTGGATCCAAACTCAAAAGAATTTATCTAATAATCTATTTTTTGAAAGTAAAGTGTGAAGTAACGTGCCTTGATTCAATCAATTTAGGATTGTCTCCCATAGAGGATACATGCATGTGGTCTTGTACCAAAAAAATTTCTATAGTTAATACTCTACCTGGTCCTATTTATAAGAAAATTTAGACAAAAACACACATATTAAAAAAAGTAATTAATGCATTGATTTTCAAGAAATTATTCTATAAAATTACAAGTCTACCTATTTAAAATTAAATTCCATTACCATATGATAATTGTGTCACCTTAAAACCTTTAATGGTTAACAAAAGCAAATAAAGAAAAAAAACAATAAATCAATTAATGTTTCTAGATTTGTATACTTTATCTTATAAATATGGTCATGTAAAAGTTTTAAACGTTGTCTTATAAATAGGACAAGAAAGAGTATTTTATTTAAATTGTTATAATTTAAGGCTTTGTTTTTGGTATTACACGAAGACTAAGTTAATACTACATCTGTTTCTTTTTTAAGTGTCATGTATATTTATAAATTTACCTGCTTATTTTATTCGTCATTTTAAAAGCTTAACATAACATTAATTATTAATTTATCTACCTTTAGCTTCACCTAATTAATTAATTATAAGAGAAAGAAGTATATAGACATGACTTTTTTCTAAATCGTACATATATAGATATAACTTATTAAAGAGATAAAAGATATATTAAAACATTAAACAATAATTTTACATAAATGAGTATATTAACTTTATAAATTTAAATCTTACACACTCTTGGTGAAGGGTTGAAGAGTTTTAACTATAACTAGCAAGTTACCCGTGCATTCACACGGGTGCGAGTTATGCTGATTTTTATGTATATTATCAAATATTTTTAATAAAATAATAACAATAAATCTATAGATATTGACAGTCCCGATCTCGTCATTATCAACCCCAGCAGTGCCTTCACCAATTACAAGGATCCAATCGGAAAATTTACGGAGTTCTTCGCGTGATTGATCGGGTGCTAAACACTGAAGTCTCATGTTCGTTTCTAGCTTCAAAACCTTGCGATTTTTCCATAAAACTCATGAATTAATTGTAGCCATAACAATGTCAGCCCTACTACCATGAGGCACAACGGGCAAGATTTGCCTAAAATCCCCACCCAACACAACAACTTTACTCCCAAAAGGCTTGGCTAAACTATCAGGATACTAATCTCATGATATCTTTAAATGTTCGATCAAGTGCTTCAAAAGCCAAACGATTGATCACAGGTGATTCATCCCATATTAAAAGGCTAGTCCTTTGAAGCAATTCAGACTTTGCACTGCCCTGGTGGATTGCGCAACATGAATCCTCATTTAATGTGAGGGGTATACAAAAAAGTGAATGAACAGTTCTTCCACCAGGCAATAACAATGATGCAACACCACTCGATGCAACATTCAGGACTTTTTTTCTCTGATCGTAACTTATATGACAATGTTTGCCACAAAATGTCTTGCAAGTCCCACCATGACCGTACACAAAGAAGAACCCTCTTGCATTTTCATTTACAAATGTAATAATTTCACTGTAAACAACCCCCTGATTTGGGTTAAATAGGTGAACATGTTCGTTATGCAATCTACTCATCTCAGCGTCATCATAGTTGAGTTTATTCATGATCAAGGCATTTCCAACGATACTTGTGGAGTTCAAATCAACAAATGGCATGTCATGGTAATCCTTTAGTGATTTCCCATCCAACAACAACATCTGCTCAACTTCAATTAAACACATATTCTCAAGGTCTTTGGCTGACATTGTGTGTCCAACAAAAAAAATCAACCGATTGAATATAAATGATAGAAGCAACTAAAATGATTGAAGTAACACCCATCAGCCAGATCATGCCCTCACATCCTACTCGCGCGTGATGCATGTTAACTCCTTGGCAAGCGTACCAAAAGTCAACTGTAGTATAATGATTTTCAAAGTAAAAATGTCGATCCCACGAGGAGCAAATCAATTAAAGTTTATAGTTTAACTCAAAAAGTATATATACAAGAGTAATGAGTTGGTTCATGATGAATTTAACTAAACTAAGCCAAACTTGCAAAAGTAATATGAGATTAATAAGAAAGTTAAGGGAAATTTCAGTAAGAGAAACTGGGATTGAACTTCATCTATCTCACTCATCTGTATTCTGAATGAATATAAAATATAGCATTTGAGACTATCAATATTGATGCAACACACAAATATCATTTATATTGATTTCTCAAGTATAAAATTTATAAGATTAATCTCTTGAATATCGATTCCTCGAATATCCAATAGATCATCCAGCATTACGTTCAAGTGTTAAAAGCAATCAATATATTGAAATCTATTTCCTAGTATCGCAATACATCGAGTATTCTCGTTCAGATCAGATTTTCAGAAATACTTTCCAGTTAGATCTAAAAATCGAAATCAAGAATTTATTGATCAGATAGAGTCAGGAATAAAGAACAGAACGACAATACCAATATTGAATCGAAACAGGATTACTATATATAAATATCACCAGAATACATTCGAGTTCGAATCGATTACATTCAATCCCAAGAGAAAAGAATAACTACTCATAGTAGCTTTTACAACCAAGAAATCCAAGAAGATGGAGGATCGTGCTTCCGCAGCTTCCGTCGTCTTCGAATCTCCAAGTTTTCCTTTTTCGAATACGTGACGAACTCTCGAAACTGCTTTTCAACTCTGTTTTATTTTTCTGCATAAGTGAATTCTGGCTTAAGCCAAAATTTTTGGCTTAAACCAATAGAGTGCTTCATGGTGAAGAAAGATATTTTCGCTTAAGCCAAATTATTTGGCTTAAGGGAAAATGGCACCCAAAATTCACTCCCTCTGGACAACTTTGGCTTAAGCCAGATAATTTGGCTTAAGCCAAAATTAAAACAGAGTATTTCCTTCTTTTTCTTCTTCTTTATTTCTTCTAAGTCTGATTCCTCTCTTCTTGGTTACCTGCAATTAAAACACAAAAATGGGATTAATATGCTTCAATTAAACCAAGACTCAGATAATACTTGCTTGAATTCAAAACTCTAAAATTGGGAGAAATTAATTTTCAAATAAATGCAATTATTAAACCATAAGTGCCATAATTCCATGTAAAAATTTCCTAATATTTGGCACTTATCAACTCCACCCAACCTAGAATCTTGCTTGTCCTCAAGCAAAGTAAACAGATATCATCCAACTACTCATGATTTAATTTCTGAAACTAGTTATTTGGAAATCATTTTCATGGTCCTTCAATAGACAAGCTTCACATGCCAAACTAAAGATTTGAAAGCAGAAACATGTGGTAACCTCAATATCAACTAGAAGGAGGACAAAAGTGCAATTAATCACCAAAAGGAGCAATTATAACAATGAACTGATTCTAATGAAGGAAATTTTTCGCTCAAGTCTTACTGGTGAGTGTTTCTCTCTAATTTTCACTGAAATTGCACAAATCAAAATTGCCAATCATTTCCAATTCAACCACAATCACAATTAGAATAGATCTTAAGGTCTTGAAAGGGTTGTAATGAGGCTAAGCTTCCAAAAAAATATGGTTTTTCAGGATAATCAAAAGCACAACTTAAGAAAAGAGAGCATAACTACATTTCAATTCATTCTATATCAACTCTCAATTCTTAACACCTCAATACACCAAAATTTTCTCATTCACAATTCACTCCTTTTTAATGTTATTGTCTTTTCTTTTTTTCCTCTTTCTTCAGTTTGTGAAGCTGTTCTAATTTTAGGACACTTACTGAATCCTGATTTCTTTTTAACCAATTTCCTCAAGAAAAAATTTTCTATGATTCCCAAAATTTTTAACTGAATCTACCAATATTATGTCCAAAATACTAAGTGAAAAGCAGTGTAAAGCAGTTAATCCTAACTTAATAAAGTAAAGTAACAAGCATCTAAACCAAAACAACTAATGCAAATATCACAAAAGCAACTACTATTTAAACACACCAAAACATTAGAGTACTAGAGTTATCTACCAACATAATCACACACAGTACTAAAGTATCAATCAAAAGAACAATGAAACCATGTCACAAAATTTTGAGAGATGGAATAGTAGGGTATGTCAGTCTCCCCTCATCACTCTATCCAAGTCAGTGTCAAATTCTTCATCATAAAATTCTGCTCCCATTCCTTCTTCATCTCCAGCTGCTACATCATCTCCAGCTGCAGCTCTTTATTCAGCAGCTCCACTTGCTCCAACAGCTCCACCCCCGGGAAAAATTGGACTGTCCCCAGGCCACTGAAGGTAAGTATGAAATTCCTCTGGTGCCATGCCTGGGTAGGATCCCTTGACGTTATCTGTTTGGTCTTTCGGGAGAGGGAGTGGAGGTTTTTGCTCTTTTTCCTTTGTTCAATCGGGATGCATTAAGTCCTGCTGGTCTTTGTTTTGGCTATTTCCCGTAAAATAACCAATCAGCAAGCATAATCAGTAAAGTACATTGGCACTTTGCATATAAGCTCTTGTGACAAGCAATCATCATTTCCTTGAACACAATGCAAATCCAAACAACATCCAAATAATGAACTTAAGGACATAACCAATCCTTTTCATGATGTCATTTTGCATAATGCACAAACAACCACCAACAGCCAATTAATTCCAAGATATACTTCATTCAAGCAACTTGCATGGTTTAAGTATCAATATAATTTAAACATTCAAAAACCAAAGTGAAATTGACAAGATTACAAGTGCTCTTTGACAAACATTCACATCATAGGGTAAGCACCAAAGTTCATGCATTTAAGCATTCACATTGATATAAAATTCAAACACTCAAAGTACATTTTCACATGGTAACATTGTTAACTATGTACCTTATTAAAATTAAATAGTGTTATGTTCATAACAAAGGTACAAACTAACTTCAAAGCATACTTCCAATAACATCAATACACAAAAACACATGATGAATTCATTTAAACATTTCATCAAACAGTGTATGTGCAACTCAAAAACAAGGGAGTTTCTTAATTTAATTCATTCTCATGTTGCTTTCTTTTCCATTCTAATTCAAACAATCAAAACCATATGCAAGTATTCAATCACATTATGTATCTTCACAAATCCAGAACAAGGTGAGTGATAACTTAACACATAGGGACAATCGAGCACTCCAAAATTTAAAGTGATTCTATTTAGACATTTTATCAAACACTATGCATGTATCTCTAACACCCACATTCAAATTTCTTGAATCATTTCACATATCTCAACCCATTGTACAATGACACTTTAAAGCATTCCTTTTTATCAAACAATCACCATATTTCAAGCAACATCCACAATTTCAAATCAAACTACATGGTTCCTACCTAGAGTTTGAGAGAATGTGAAAAATGAAGAATATGTTCGGTGAAAGTGAAGAAAATTGAAGGGAAACTTACCTTGGAGAACAATTGGGAGGGAAAGAAGAGATTAGAAAGTTCAATCAAGTGATTTAAGTGGAAAATGAGTGTCCTAGGGGAGAGGGGTGCGCGTCCTTCTCGGGTTTTTAGGGGGGAAGAAATGAAATGTAAAATTGTTTTCCCCTTTCTGTGCGTAAAAACGCGTTTTAAAGGATTCGCTTAGGCCAAATTTTGGCTTAAGCCAAAATAGTCCAGAATGCCTATTTTTGATGCATTATTTTGGCTTAAGCTAATCCCATTTAGCTTAAGCCAAATCAGTCCAGGGACCCTTCATTTTTGTGCCTATTTTGGCTTAAGCCAAACCAGTTTGGCTTGAGCCAAATTCATCTAGAGAATCATCATTTTCATACCCATTTTCGCTTAAGCCAAATCCATTTGGCTTAAGCCAAATTAGTCCAGAATCCCCCTTTTTTTTCACCCCTATTTTCGCTTAAGCCAAATTATCAGAAATTGGTTTTCTCAAATTTTTCTGCATAATTCGCTTAAGCCAAAGCATTTGGCTTAAGTGAAAATTGCAGAAAACTGATATACAAGAATTTTGACACATTTCCAAATTTTCTCCAATTTTCACCCAATCAATACTTGATTAATTTTATCCAATGAACTCTATTTCACACATCAATTCATCCCCTACTTCATTCTCTATGATTTGACAAGGTTTGTAACATCCCGCATTCCAGGAGCTTGTTTATTCAATAGGGATTAGATAATTAACCATGTGTTAGAGATTAAGAAGAAGATAAGTCAAGAACTTAGGAGTTAAATCTTAGAAGTTAAACCTTAGTGTTAAACCAATCCTAGGACTTGTGTAGCTTTCCAACTCTTAACTTAGTTAACATGTGTGTTCAGTAGGTCTAAACCTTGTAAGATCACTTAGGATTGTGAGTAATAGGTAGGGAAAGGGTAAGATGTGAGTTTGGGACCTTGTTAGAATCATTTTGGGAGTTTTTGGGTCCCTGGTAATCGATTACCAGGAGTTGGTAATCGATTACCAGAGAGGTTTGCTGATGGTAATCGATTACAGGGTTTGGTAATCGATTACCAGGTTTCTGGGTTCATTGTAATCGATTACCAGAAGTGGTAATCGATTACCAGACCTCCAGGAATGCATTTTGGCCTCTGGTAATCGATTACCAGGGTTTGGTAATCGATTACCAGCAGCATATATATATATGCTGGTGCGAAAATTCAGCAGAATTCATTTCTCTTCTTCCCTTTTCGAACCCTAGAGAGAGAGGGAGAGAACCTAGTGAGGGAAACTCTAAATCGGAGCTCAAGAACGGAATCGAAGCAAGGAAACATCAAGGAGATCATCATCTAAACATCCTTTCCTCTTTAGATTTCTTCATCAAGTGAGTATAACTCACCCTTAGGTTAGGAATTGGTCTCCTTTGCATGTCCCCTCTTCTCCCCTCCCTTTCTTGGCTGAATACTTGAATAATTGATGATTGTTTGATTGTTTGGATTGATTGTTTGATTGAGCTTAAGAATTGAAATCGAGAGTCGGAAACCTTAGTTTCGAAGTTATCGAAAATGTCGAAACTTACGAAACTTACGAAACTTACGAACTATCGTATTTCCCTCGATTTCGATTCATCTAAGTATTCTACTAAGTTTATACTCTTGTTTTGTACCGATTGTAGTTAGATTGTTGGTTGAAATGAGAATCGAGTCGTATGTCGTAAAGTCGTAAATAGCGGAAATGTCGATATGTCCTTGTATGACCCCGAACTCTCGAATCCCTTTCTTTATGATTAAATTGATTGAAATTGTGATGTTATAAATGAGATTGATAAGAGGATGCTTGAATCGAAGGTGAAACGAAGGAATTTCGAAGTTACGAAAGTTACGAGACTTGTAAAAGTATCGAAACACTCGAGACGTTCGAAATCCTAGTTGTTACCACCGATTCAAGTAAGCCTAATGTGTATATAATTATGATTGTTAGATTGTATTGTGATTGATGTTTGAAAGACTTGGGATGATTCTAATTGGTTAGAACGGAGCGGTTCTTAATGTTCTTTAGTTTCGAAACTTTCGAGGCTATCGAAATGTTTCGAAACTATCGTAACGTCGAAACGCTCTATTCTCTCCAATTATAATTGATCCGGAATGGAAATTAAGGATTGGTGACTGATTATGATATAGGAATTGATGGGTAGTGGATATGAGTTCACATAGAACGTGATTCTCTTTAGCTTCGAAAGGTCGAACTATCGAGAACGAACTATTCATCAATTCGTATGTCTAATTAGTTATTCGTCAAACACTGGGCTTCGGCCTAAGTGATCAAGGGCTTCGGTCAAATAAGAGGGCTTCGGCCTAAGTAGGGTGGGATTCGTCCCCGGGGAGATATCCCCTGTAGTCTGAGCTCAGGTCTAACTCTAGACGTTGATTGTACATGGCCTTCGGGCAAAGCATACCATTGCATATTGATATTTTAGGAAAGAGACTGATTCATTTACTTTGAGATTGTTACTTATTTATATTCTTGAATGATTGGCAACTATGGAGATTGTTATGTGAAGAATACCATGCTTATTGGATATGATGATGTGAATATAGGCTAGTCCTTCATACATGTATGTCCCCTGCATTCATGCATAGAGTTATACTTGCTGAGACATAGTCTCACCCCACGTTTCGGGGCTTTTCTTAGTGTGCAGGACGTTACAGATAGCTGATGAGGATAAGGAAAGCTAATGGAGTTTTTATCATTTGAATAGGAATTTCTTGTAATAGAATTGATTCAGTTGTATAATGAATTGATATTAGATATTTAAATATGTATGTATGTAATTCTTAGCCAAGGAGGATTCTTCTTTGGATCTCCGATATGAATTCATGGAATCCTATTACTTTAAGTGTAGGCTTCCTTCCTCAAGCTTCTCGTAGACGTGTTTATTTGTATGACTTAAACTAATCGTTGGAGAGTTTAAGTAAATTGCATGACGATATCGAAAATTTAACGAAGTGATTTCAAGAATTACAGGAGTAGTGTCTCCAACGGGCACTATTTCTGAGTTCTAGAAATTAGGGCGTTACATTTTGGTATCAGAGCAGTTCAATCCAATTGGACTGTGGTTAGGTTAGTTGCCCGTGACATACTATGATCTTCTAATATGTTTACTCATCATAGGAACTGATCACTCTTATAATGGGTGACGTATGTGGAGATTATGGTTTGTTATGTAAGTAAGATACTTTGGTCGGAAGTTAGGACACTTCTCTAACCAAGTTAGAGCCACCCTTTTTCTTATATAAGAAGGAAGATATGTTAGGTTAAGTACCTAGGAAACCCTTTACCCTAGTAGCCTTATAGAATGTGACCTTAAAATCTTAATAAAAAGTTAGACGCCTTTGAATTAGTTGGTAGTGAGTGGATTAATATTTGTAGGATGGTTGTGTATGGCTTATTGTGTGATTTCAATTGTGTGGTGTAAGATTGCATCTCATGAGTTGTCCTATGTTTGTGACATTGTTGTGATTTTTTTGTGAGTGCTTGGTATGTGTTGGATGTTTGGTGTGGCTTACTAATGATTGATGATGTAGAACTATTTGAATAATTGTGTATCATGTATGGATGTTGAATGCTTGATTGATATTGATGTTTATAGTTAAAACTTCTTTGAGTTAAACCCTTGAGAGGATATGGTAGTAGTAGTGAGGGACTATAGCTTGAGATACCATAGAAATTCCATTTTAGAGAAAAGGGTATAGGGGGCTTTAACTTAAGTAGGTTTAAGACCTCACCTAAAGTTATTAAGCTTAGTAGGAATACATCTACACATAGGCATATAGACTCAACCTTAGAAAGGGGAATTAGTGAATTGAGACCTTCCTTTAAAACTAATGAAAGAATAGATGCATCCTTTAGGCCACGTTAAGGGTAGTCGGGAGACGGTCGAGAGAGAGTGAGGATTCTCTCCGCCACCTTATCCCGTTTTGTTTATGGATTACATGAACGGATCCTGAGACTTTTCCAATAGAGTGTGTGGTCATAGCAACCACCACCATCTCACCTGTTAGTTTGTTACTAGAAAACTTTCTAGTGACCTTAGGAGCAATGCTTCGGTACCCAGCAAATTAAGAGGCCTTTTAGGAAGAAATACACTACCATTAGTAACTGCTAGGAGTTGAAGTTACGTTAGAAAATGAATGAGATAGAAATTCCTAGTGAAGGGTAGTGAGGTTTTTATTGTCTAGTGCTAGAACTCTTCTAGACTTTGTCCTAGTAATATTCTTAGCCCTAGCAAGTGGGTAAATTATGAGAGAAAAACAGTACCTTTAGTTCCTTTTCACCCTTAGGAGAAACACTCTAAATTATTCCATCCGGACCTTTAGAATCATTATCCTAGTTGGTGACCCTAAGGTAGTAACCGGGAATAGAATTGGGTAATGGCCTTAGCTAGGGGAGTCAGGAAGAACCAAACTTCTCAGGAAATCTAACTTAGTAACTCCACCATTCTAGACCACCTATTTTCATTTATTGTTGTCAAGAGAGAGAGAAACCCTAGTTATAGCTCCCTTAAGGAAGAGGAACCAACTTCAAGCGAGCTAGATAACCCCGGTATAGACTATTTTAAGAAAGGGTAGATTTAACCCCGAACTTAAGTAAGTTTCACCCAACCTGAAGTTTTGCTTTAACCGTGTATAGATAAGCTTAGCTAGTGTGTTATTAGAGGATAGAACTATTAAGAGGTGCGTTCACCGGGTTAGAACCTTGTAGCATTGGAATCCTTACTCAGTGGAGGACTAGGAAGTGACGTAGATTAGGTCACTCTCCTTTTTCCTTAGAACCCCAAACTCAAATAAGTTCAGCCTAATCGGTAAGGAGATATAGAGAGAGCGGTCCCCTTAGGGGATGGTAAGATAGTAGGGAGAGCCCGTGTTCATGCCGTGACCGGGAGAGGAGACCTCTAAGGTTGTGACATGAATGTTGTTTTCTTTTTGTGTAATGTGTTCATTTATGTTTTTATGCAAACTTAATCTCTCGGAACACGACGTGAGTGTTGAATGTTTTGATCAACACAAACGTAGTAGTAATTCGAGGTTTGATGTTTTTAACTAAGTCCTTGTGAGATAAGTGGAAATTTAGAAATATAAAATCTGAAAGAAAACAATAGGTGGATGTTGGATTAGGTATGGAGATAGAAATCTTAATTAGTGGTAGCATGAGACTTTGTTCTCATGGTTACGTTTGCTAGGGTGTGTCTTTTCGAGCCCGTTTAGAAAACTTAGAGAGGATAGAGAGTCTTTTTTATGTCTTTAGTATGAGTACAGGGAGAGAGTGTGAAGGAAGATTAGAAACCCAAGTTAGATGTAGCCAATGGGGAGCATAGCACTATCAGTTAAAGGAGGTCTTTTGATGAGCTAAGAGCTCTAATTAGAGGGCTTTGAGTTTGGACTCAAGTCTTCAAGGGGGAAGTCAATAGTTAGTGTTTCCGAGCAGGAGATGAGATGATTCCTTCTAAGAGGGAGTCAGTATCTTTAAGGGGGTAGCCTCAGGCATCAGTGTTAGGGGAAATTATCAGAAGGGAGTAGTGGTAGATTGTGTTTTTCAACCTATAGGATGTCGACGAGTCAGTATAGGACTTCAACCAACTAGAACCCCTACTGTCATTAGAAACCCTGAGTGGAAGTGAGAGAGTTTAGCAGCGGAAGCATAGTGGGAGTGCCTGAATCCAAGCTAGATTTGAAGCCATCCAAGTGGTATTCGACCAATTACACAAGTCAGCCCGTTTTCTACCTACTAGAAGTACCTCCTTCTTAGTAAGTTAGAAGTTTTGTATTAGGACGGATGTCAAACCTTTAGTTTTCCTCCAGTGTCAAGTAAGATAGAAATCCTAAGTCCACTCCTGAGTATTAGAATGTTCGTTATCAAGCCTGTGGGAGGATTTCTGAAAACCTCCTAGTTGAAGTTAACCTTAAGTTCCTTCGCCTTAAGCAATTTTGAGGACAAAATTGTCTTAAGGGGGGAAGAGTGTAACATCCCGCACTCCAGGAGCTTGTTTATTCAATAGGGATTAGATAATTAACCATGTGTTAGAGATTAAGAAGAAGATAAGTCAAGAACTTAGGAGTTAAATCTTAGAAGTTAAACCTTAGTGTTAAACCAATCCTAGGACTTGTGTAGCTTTCCAACTCTTAACTTAGTTAACATGTGTGTTCAGTAGGTCTAAACCTTGTAAGATCACTTAGGATTGTGAGTAATAGGTAGGGAAAGGGTAAGATGTGAGTTTGGGACCTTGTTAGAATCATTTTGGGAGTTTTTGGGTCCCTGGTAATCGATTACCAGAGAGGTTTGCTGATGGTAATCGATTACAGGGTTTGGTAATCGATTACCAGGTTTCTGGGTTCATTGTAATCGATTACCAGAAGTGGTAATCGATTACCAGACCTTCAGGAATGCATTTTGGCCTCTGGTAATCGATTACCAGGGTTTGGTAATCGATTACCAGCAGCATATATATATATATGCTGGTGCGAAAATTCAGCAGAATTCATTTCTCTCTTCTTCCCTTTTCGAACCCTAGAGAGAGAGGGAGAGAACCTAGTGAGGGAAACTCTAAATCGGAGCTCAAGAACGGAATCGAAGCAAGGAAACATCAAGGAGATCATCATCTAAACATCCTTTCCTCTTTAGATTTCTTCATCAAGTGAGTATAACTCACCCTTAGGTTAGGAATTGGTCTCCTTTGCATGTCCCCTCTTCTCCCCTCCCTTTCTTGGCTTAATAATTGTGTATCATGTATGGATGTGCTGAATGCTTGATTGATATTGATGTTTATAGTTAAAACTTCTTTGAGTTAAACCCTTGAGAGGATATGGTAGAAGTAGTGAGGGACTATAGCTTGAGATACCATAGAAATTCCATTTTAGAAAAGGGTATAGGGGGCTTTAACTTAAGTAGGTTTAAGACCTCACCTGAAGTTATTAAGCTTAGTAGGAATACATCTACACATAGGCATATAGACTCAACCTTAGAAAGGGGAATTAGTGAATTGAGACCTTCCTTTAAAACTAATGAAAGAATAGATGCATCCTTTAGGCCACGTTAAGGGTAGTCGGGAGACGGTCGAAAGAGAGTGAGGATTCTCTCCGCCACCTTATCCCGTTTTGTTTATGGATTACATGAACGGATCCTGAGACTTTTCCAATAGAGTGTGTGGTCATAGCAACCACCACCATCTCACCTTGTTAGTTTGTTACTAGAAAACTTTCTAGTGACCTTAGGAGCAATGCTTCGGTACCCAGCAAATTAAGAGGCCTTTTAGGAAGAAATACACTACCATTCGTAACTGCTAGGAGTTGAAGTTACGTTAGAAAATGAATGAGATAGAAATTCCTAGTGAAGGGTAGTGAGGTTTTTATTGTCTAGTGCTAGAACTCTTCTAGACTTTGTACTAGTAATATTTTAGCCCTAGCAAGTGGGTAAATTATGAGAGAGAAAACAGTACCTTTAGTTCCTTTTCACCCTTAGGAGAAACACTCTAAATTATTCCATCCGGACCTTTAGAATCATTATCCTAGTTGGTGACCCTAAGGTAGTAACCGGGAATAGAATTGGGTAATGGCCTTAGCTAGGGGAGTCAGGAAGAACCAAACTTCTCAGGAAATCTAACTTAGTAACTCCACCATTCTAGACCACCTATTTCATTTATTGTTGTCAAGAGAAGAGAGAAACCCTAGTTATAGCTCCCTTAAGGAAGAGGAACCAACTTCAAGCGAGCTAGATAACCCCGGTATAGACTATTTTAAGAAAGGGTATATTTAACCCCGAACTTAAGTAAGTTTCACCCAACCTGAAGGTTTGCTTTAACCGTGTATAGATAAGCTTAGCTAGTGTGTTATTAGAGGATAGAACTATTAAGAGGTGCGTTCACCGGGTTAGAACCTTGTAGCATTGGAATCCTTACTCAGTGGAGGACTAGGAAGTGACGTAGATTAGGCCACTCTCCTTTTTCCTTAGAACCCCAAACTCAAATAAGTTCAGCCTAATCGGTAAGGAGATATAGAGAGAGCGGTCCCCTTAGGGGATGGTAAGATAGTAAGGAGAGCCCGTGTTCATGCCGTGACCGGGAGAGGAGACCTCTAAGGTTGTGACATGAATGTTGTTTTTTTTGTGTAATGTGTTCATTTATGTTTTTATCCAAACTTAATCTCTCGGAACACGACGTGAGTGTTGAATGTTTTGATCAACACAAACGTAGTAATTCGAGGGATTGAGTTTTGATGTTTTAACTAAGTCCTTGTGAGATAAGTGGAAATTTAGAAATATAAAATCTGAAAGAAAACAATAGGTGGATGTTGGATTAGGTATGGAGATAGAAATCTTAATTAGTGGTAGCATGAGACTTTGTTCTCATGGTTATGTTTGCTAGGGTGTGTCTTTTCGAGCCCGTTTAGAAAACGTAGAGAGGATAGAGAGTCTTCTTTATGTCTTTAGATGAGTATTTCTTTATATCTTTAGTATGAGTTACAGGGAGAGAGTGGTGAAGGAAGATAGAAACCCAAGTTAGATGTAGCCAATGGGAGCATAGCACTATATCAGTTGTTAAAGGAGGTCTTTTGATGAGCTAAGAGCTCTAATTAGAGAGGCTTTGAGTTTGGACTCAAGTCTTCAAGAGGGGAAGTCAATAGTAGTGTTTCCGGCAGGAGATGATGATGATTCCTTCTAAGAGGGAGTCAGTATCTTTGGGGGGTAGCCTCAGCATCCAGTGTTAGGGGAAATTATCAGAAGGGAGTAGTGGTAGATTGTGTTTTCAACTATAGGATGTCGACGACAGTATAGTACTTCAACCAACTAGAACCCCTAACTGTCATTAGAAACCCTGAGTGGAGTGAGAGAGTTTAGCAGCGGAAGCATAGTGGGAGTGCCTCGAATCCAAGCTAGATTTGAAGCCATCCAAGTGGTATTAGACCAATTACACAAGTCAGCCCGTTTTCTACCTACTAGAAGTACCTCCTTTCTTAGTAGTTAGAAGTTTTGTATATTAGGACGGATGTCAAACCTTTAGTTTTCCTCCAAGTGTCAAGTAGATAGAAATCTAAGTCCACTCCTGAGATTAGAATGTTCGTATCAAGCCGTTGGGGAGGATTTCTGAAAACCTCTAGTTGAAGTTTAAGTTAACCTAAGTTCCTTCGCCTAAGCAATTTTGAGGACAAAATTGTCTTAAGGGGGGTTTAGAGTGTAACATCCCCATTCCAGGAGCTTGTTTATTCAATAGGGATTAGAAATTACCCATGTGTTAAGAGATTAAGAAGAAGATAAGTCAAGAACTTAGGAGTAAATCTTAGAAGTTAAACCTTAGTGTTAAACCAATCCTAGGACTTGTGTAGCTTTCCAACTCTTAACTAGTTAACATGTGTGTTCAGTAGGTCTAAACCTTGTAAGATCACTTAGGATTGTGTAGTAATAGGTAGGGAAAGGGTAAGATGTGAGTTTGGGACCTGTTAGAATCATTGGGAGTTTTTGGGTCCCTGGTAATCGATTACCAGAGAGGTTTGCTGATGGTAATCGATTACAGGGTTTGGTAATCGAATTACCAGGTTTCTGGGTTCATTGTAATCGATTACCAGAGTGGTAATCGATTACCCAGACCAAGGAATGCATTTTGGCCTCTGGTAATCGATTACCAGGGTTTGGTAATCGTTACCAGCAGCACACAATAATATATGCTGGTGCGAAAATTCAGCAGAATTCATTTCTCTCTTCCCTTTTCGAACCCTAGAGAGAGAGGGAGAGAACCTAGTGAGGGAAACTCTAAATCGGAGCTCAAGAACGGAATCGAAGCAAGGAAACTCAAGGAGATCATCATCTAAACATCCTTTCCTCTTTAGATTTCTTCATCAAGTGAGTATAACTCACCCTTAGGTTAGGAATTGGTCTCCTTTGCATGTCCCCTCTTCTCCCCTCCCTTTCTTGGCTGAATACTTGAATAATTGATGATTGTTTGATTGTTGGATTTGATTGTGTTGATTGAGCTTAAGAATTGAAATCGAGAGTCGGAAACCTTAGTTTCGAAGTTATCGAAAATGTCGAAACTTACGAAACTTACGAAGCTATCGTATTTCCCTCGATTTCGATTCATCTAAGTATTCTACTAAGTTTATAATCCTTGTTTTGTACGATTGATAGTTAGAGTTGGTTGAAATGAGAATCGAGTCATATGTCGTAAAGTCGTAAATAGCGGAAATGTCGATATGTCCCTTGTATGACCCCGAACTCTCGAATCCCTTTCTTATGATTAAATTGATTGAAATTGTGATGTTATAAATGAGATTGATAAGAGGATGCTTGAATCGAAGGTGAAACGAACGAATTTCGAAGTTACGAAAGTTACGAGACTTGTAAAGTATCGAAACACTCGAGACGTTCGAAATCCTAGTTGTTACCACCGATTCAAGTAGCCTAATGGTATATAATATGATTGTTAGATTGTATTGTGATTGATGTTTGAAAGACTTGGGATGATTCTAATGGTTAGAACGGAGCGGTTCTTATGTTCTTTAGTTTCGAAACTTTCGAGGCTATCGAAATGTTCGAAACTATCGTAACCTCGAACGCTCTATTCTCTCCAATTATAATTGATCCAGAATGGAAATTAAGGATTGGTGACTGATTATGATATAGGAATTCATGGGTAGTGGATATGAGTTCACATAGAACGTTGATTCTCTTTAGCTTCGAACGGTCGTCGAACTATCGAGAATGAACTATTCATCAATTCGTATGTCTTAGTCTAATTAGTTTCGGTCAAACACTGGGCTTCGGCCTAAGTGATTCAAGGGCTTCGGTCAAATAAGAAGGCTTCGGCCTAAGTGATTCAAGGGCTTCGGTCAAATAAGAGGGCTTCGGCCTAAGTAGGGTGGGATTCGTCCCCGGGGGAGATATCCCCTGTAGTCTGAGCTCAGGTCTAACTCTAGACGTTGATTGTACATGGCCTTCGGGCAAAGCATACCATTGCATATTGATATTTAAGGAAAGAGACTGATTCCATTTACCTTGAGATTGTTACTTATTTATATTCTTGTCAATGATTGGCAAATATGGAGATTGTTATGTGAAAGAATACCATGCTTATCTGAATACGATATGTGAATATAGGTTGGTCCTTCATATATGTATGTCCCCTGCATTCATGCATAGAGTTATACTTGCTGAGACATTAGTCTCACCCCATGTTTCGGGGCTTTTCTTAGTGGCAGGACGTTACAGATAGCTGATGAGGATAAGGGAAAGTTAATGGAGTTGTTTATCATTAGAATAGGAATTTCTTTGTAATAGAATGATTCAGTTGTATAATGAATTGATATTAGATTTTTAAATATGTATGTAGTAATCTTAGCCAAGGAGGATTCTTTCGGATCTCCGATATGAATTCATGGAATCCTATTACTTAAGTGTAGGCTTCCTTCCTCAAGCTTCTCGTAGACGTGTTTATTTGTATGACTTAAACTAATCGTTGGAGAGTTTAAGTAAATGCATGACGATATCGAAAATTTAACGAAAGTGATTTCAAGAATTACAGGAGTAGTGTCTCCAACGGGCACTATTTCCGAGTCTAGAAATTAGGGCGTGTTACAAGGTTTCACCATCTAAAACTCAAAATCAAGATTGAAATTCAATTTTCTATATTTGACCAACTTAAAGGCAATTTTTAGCACCAATAGCCTCAATTTAGCATAAAAACTCATTTCCATGCAAAATTTGTCCAATTGAGTTCAAACACTCAAATATGCATGTTTGGTCCATTGAGACACTTCAATGCTAAAAATTGACTTTTGACACACAAACACACAAATATTTACAAAATCAAATCACACACAAAAGTGAAATTTAAAAGTGCAAACAGAATTAAACACTGGGTTGCCTCCCAGGAAGCGCTTGTTTAACGTCACTTAGCTTAACGCCTGTATCATTATGGTGGTTGGAATTGAAATTTTGTGGTGAGCCTTGGTGCTACACCATCACTTCTTTTGACAGCAGTCTTCAAACTGAAATTTTGGGTGAGCCTTGGTGCGAACCCCTAGCTTCTTTTGACAGCAGACTTCCAAATACCATTGCCTCATATGGATTATGATATGAATTGGTTCTAACCATCTTTGCTTCTTTCTGGAATTAGACCATGCTGTTGATTCCTTTGACCTAATTTTTTTTTCTTTGGCCTCTTGTTATGACAAGCATGGGTCTTTTTCTCTTGAAGCTTGGAAGACTCAAACTTGTTAGCTCTCAACTCCTTGCTTCATGCAATCGTGGCTCATTCCCTGTCGGAAGGACTCTATCAGTCATATCACTTTGAAGCACTCTCTTTGATCCCTTGGTTGTTGAATAGCTTCAAACACCTTGAAGTTGACTCCTTCATCTTGTGTCCTGACTTTTAGCTTACCATCATCAACATCAATGATTACTTTAACTGTCTTCATAAATGGTTTTCCAAAGATCAGTGAAACTTCAACATCTTCCTTGACATCCTGATCACAAAGTCCACTGGAAACAAAAAATTGCCAACTTTTTCCAAAAACTCCTCTGCTACACCGTAAGGATATCTCATAGACCTGTCAGCTAATTGCAAAGTCATTCGAGTAGGTCTAACTTCAAAAGTCCCAATCCTTTTCAGCATAGACAGAGGCATGAGATCTATGTTGGTGCCCAGATCAAGTAAAGCTTTATGCACTGGTAAGCTCCAATATTCACAGGAGTGAGACTGCCTGGTCTTTAAATTTTTTAGGCAAAGATTTTTGACTGATACACTCCACCCTGCCTCCAGTTCCACTGTTTCTTTTGAAAATCTTCCTTTCTTAATGAGAAGCTCTTCATGAATCCTGCATACTTCGGTATCTGCTCCATAGCTTCTATAAAAGGAATGTTGATTTGCAGCCCTGTTAAGAACTATCCAAAGTATGTGCAAGCTGCATTTCTCTATCTTTCCTTGAAGGGACTTTAGGATATGGCAATCTCTTTAGTTGTGGTACTCTTTCCCCTCTTTTCTTCCTTCTTTTTCTCACCTTCTCTTTTGTCACTCTTTTTCTTTTTCTCTAATTACACTCTCACTTTTATTGTTTTCTTCCTCCGCTTCACAATCACTCTCTTCTTCACACTCAATCTTTTCTATTTTAGCTCCTTCTTTCTCTTCTTCTACTTTTGCTTCATTTTCTTCTTCCGTTCTTCTTCTTCATCAGTCAGATTTTCATCAGTCCCCTCCCCTATCTTTTGACACTTCTGATGGTCATGTAGTCGTAATGTTCTTCGGGGCTAGGTTGTGTAATTGCCTGAGATCTGTTCTGACTGTTGCCTAGCTGAATTTCCTGCTATTCGTGCTACAAGGGCATCCACAGTTCCTTTTGCTTCTTCTCTATCTTTCTGAAACTGCGTAGAGAATTGCAAGAATTCTTTCAAGAGTATCATCTAATGTTGATCTTCCTAGTTGAATTGGGAGGAGAATCTTGCTGCTCTTGGAAAGAATATGCATGTAGGATGAATCAGCATATTGTTGCCACTCAAAACTCTGATTTTGGTAACTTTTCCAATTCTGTGAAAAATTGTTAGGATAATAATTGTTGTTGAAGAAGTCACTAGGATTTGCCATGTTGGAGAAGTATCCTGGTCCCTGCTGCATAGCATAATCTCCAAGTGTTCTTCTTGGTGGACTTTGTCTTTGACCAGCCATATTCTCAATTCTTTGATCTATTGGTATTGGTGTGTTGGGGAGTGTTGGAAGATTCACCTGTGGTCTGTCCTTGATTTTTCCTCCTGTTCTTACCTCTGTTTTTCTGAGCTGTCTTCTTAATCTCCGGGTCAAATTTCAATTGATCTTCAGATACCTGACCTCTCAATAACATAAATCAACACAGCTCAAGCAAGATTAGCACAAGGATAATGATGCAAATAAAACTATCTACACAAAAGATATTCACACTACTTAATAAACTAACTAAAAACTTTAAAAGGACACTGATCCCCGACAACGGCGCCAAAAATACTTGTTAACTCCTTGGCAAGCATATCAAAAGTCAACTGTAGTATAATGATTTTCAAAGTAAGCGTGTCGATCCCACGAGGAGCGAATCAATTAAAGTTTATAGTTTAACTCAAAAAGTATATATACAAGAGTAATGAGTTGGTTCATGATGAATTTAACTAAACTAAGCCAAACTTGCATAAAAGTAATATGAGATTAATAAGAAAATTAAGGGAAATTTCAGTAAGAGAAACTGGGATTGAACTTCATCTATCTCACTCGTCTGTATTCTGAATGAATATAAATATATAGCATTTGAGACTATCAATATTGATGCAACACACAAATATCATTTATATTGATTCCTCAAGTATAAAATTCATAAGATTAATCTCTTGAATATCGATTCCTCGAATATCCAATAGATCATCCAGCATTACGTTCAAGTGTTAAAAGCAATCAATATATTGAAATCTATTCTTAGTATCGCAATACATCAAGTATTCTCGTTCAGATCATATTTTCAGAAATACTTTCCAGTTAGATCTAAAAATCAAAATCAAGAATCTATTGATCAGATAGAGTCAGGAATAAAAGAACAGAACGACAATACCAATATTGAATCGAAACAGGATTACTATATATAAATATCACCAGAATACATCCGAGTTCGAATCGATTAAATTCAATTCCAAGAGAAAAGATTAGCTACTCATAGTAGCTTTTACAACCAAGAAATCCAAGAAGATGGAGGATCGTGCTTCCGCAGCTTCCGTCGTCTTCGAATCTCCAAGTTTTCCTTTTTCGAATACGTGACGAACTCTCGAAACTGTTTTTCAACTCTGTTTTATTTTTCTACATAAGTGAATTCTGGCTTAAGCCAATAGAGTGCTTCATGGTGAAGAAAGATATTTCGCTTAATCCAAATTATTTGGCTTAAGCGAAAATGGCACCCAAAATTCACTCCCTCTAGACAATTTGGCTTAAGCCAAAATTAAAACAGAGTATTTCCTTCTTTTCTTCTTCTTCTTTATTTCTTCTAAGTCTGATTCCTCCTCTTCTTGGTTACCTGCAATTAAAACACACAAATGGGATTAAAATGCTTCAATTAAACCAAGACTCAGATAATACTTGCTTGAATTCAAAACTCTAAAATTGGGAGAAATTAAATGTCAAATAAATGCAATTAAAACCATAAGTGTCATAATTCCATGTAAAATTTCCTAATATTTGGCACTTATTAATGCACACATATGAGACCTCGCATGAATAATGGAAAAGCGTCCCAAAAATTAGGCTGGCCCCCTGCGAAATGCGTAACCGTGAAAATGGACAGCTCATGTCCTTTGGCACCTGGGTGTGGGTAATGCGGCAAATCCTTAAGAATGAATTGAATATCCGACATGGAAATAAAATAGCATTTTAGGGGGATGGCCAATAGAGACTCAAGATGAATAGTGAAAAGTAATCTTGCAACTTACGGTGCGTGAGATATAATATATTGGAAATACCCATACCCTACATGCACACAAATGATATATTGGAAAAGTGAAAAAAAATTAACATCTTAAATAACAAAAGAATTTAAAAAAGTAATCACTCTTGTAATGAAACATATATATTTATAGAAACGGGTAATGAGAGAAAATATTTTTATATAATAAAACTAAAAAAAGAAAATGAATGTATGATAAAAAAAGAGAAAAAGAAAAGGACAGGAAATGACTATCTCTTGTGGAAGATACATGGCCTTCATAAAAAGAATCATTTACTGAAATTGAGAATCAGTGACACGTGTATTGGGAGAATAGTTTTAGGATAGAAAATAAACAGATAAATAGAATATATTAGAGAGATAATCAGTGACCTGTGGAGGATACTCGTGATTTATAAAAAACAACACTCTTGTAATTAAACATATTAATAGGAACGAATAATGATAGGAAATATTTTAATTTAAGAATGATAAAAAAATAAATATGTAATAAGAAAGCAAAAAAGGAAAGAAAACGGTCGAAGGAGGAATGTGTCCCGTGGAGTATATATATGTGGTTTATAAAAAAATCAATTTATTAAAATGATAATGAAAAAACTAAAAGAATGTAAGTGAGAAAACATGACACATGAGAAACAATTTTAATATAGAATGAATAGATAAGAGAGATAATAGATTAAATTACTACTGAATAAAATAATGAGATAAATGATATGTTGAAAAGATAAAAAAAATTAACATCTTAAATAATAAAAAAATTTAAAGAGTAAGAAAAGAAAAAAAACCTTTTGTTGGAGAGAAAATTTTAAAAAGGAAAAAAAGAAAAAAAAAGAAAGAAAAGGGAATAGTTTGTCCCATGTTTAAAAAAATGGAATAGATAAGAGGGATAATAAATAAATGAAAAAATTAATGAATAAAATAGAGAGATAAATTATATAATGATACAAAAAAGTATGGATGAGTAATGAGATAAACTATTTTAATATAATAATAAAAAATGAAAATTAAAGTGTGGTAAAAAGGGAGGAAAGAAAACAGTTAGTAAGAGAGCAACTACCATGTGGAGGATACTCGTGATTTATAAAAACAACACTCTTGTAATCAAACATATTAATAGGAACGAATAATGAGAGGAGATATTTTAATATAAGAATGATAAAAAAAATTGAATATGTGATAAGAAAGCAAAAAAGGAAAGAAAACGGTCGACGGAGGAATGTGTCCCGTAGAGTATATACATTTTTTTGGTTTAACCATAGGTATCCTCCACGGGAGACAATACTGTCCGAGCCGGAAACATTCACATCATGGTGGGCTAGCTCTAGGGTATATAAAAAAAATCACTTTGTTGGAGAAATATATAGATTGAATGGGAACGGTTGTTACCGTGTTTAAAAAAATAAATAGATTAAATTATTAATTAATAAAATAATTAGATAAATGAAATGTTGAAAAAGTGCAAAAAATTAACATTTTAAATAATAAAAGAATTTAAAGAGTAAGAAAAAGAAAAAATATTTTGTTGGAGAGAAAATTTTAAAAAGAAAAAAAGAAAGAAAAGGGAACGGTTGTTCCCGTGTTTTAAAAAAAAATAGATAAGAGGGATAGTAAATAAATGAAAACATTAATGAATAAAATAGAGAGATAAATTATGTAATGATACAAAAAATTATGGATGAGTAATGAAATAAACTGTTTTAATATAATAATAAAAAAAGAAAATTAAAATTGGGTAAAAGGGGAGAAAAGAAAACGGTTAGTAAGAGCACAACTACCATGTCGAGGATACTCGTGGTTTATAAAAACAACACTCTTGTAATCAAACATATTAATAGGAACGAATAATGAGAGGAGATATTTTAATATAATAATGAGAAAAAACGAATATGTAATAAGAAAGCAAAAAAGGAAAGAAAACGGTTGAAGGAAGAATGTGTCCCGTGGAGTATATACATTTTTTTGGTTTAACCGTAGGTATCCTCCACGGGAGGCAATACTGTCTGAACCGGGAACATCCACATCATGGCGGAGCTAGCTCTCCCAGCGGGGGTATATAAAAAAATCACTTTGTTGGAGAAATATATAGATTGAATGGGAATGGTTGTTCCCGTGCTTAAAAAAATAAATTAATTAAATTATTAATGAATAAAATAATTAGATAAATGATATGTTGAGAAAGTGGAAAAAATTAACATCTTAAATAATAAAAGAATTTAAAGAGTAAGAAAAAGAAAAAAAAAATCTTTTGATGGAGAGAAAATTTTAAAAGAAAAAAAAGAAAAGGGAACGGTTGTTCCCGTGTTTAAAAAAATAAATAAAATAGATAAGAGTGATAATAAATAAATGAAAACTATAATGAATAAAATAGATAGATAAATTATATAATGATACAAAAAAGTATGGATGAGTAATGAGATAAATTGTTTTAATATAATAATAAAAAAGAAAATTAAAGTGTGGTAAAAGAGGAGGAAAGAAACGGTTAGTAAGAGCACAACTACCCTGTGTAGGATACTCGTGATTTATAAAAACAACACTCTTGTAATCAAATATATTAATAGGAACAAATAATGACAGGAAATATTTTAATATAAGAATGATAAAAATAAACGAATATGTGATAAGAAAGCAAAAAAGGAAAGAAAACGGTCGAAGGAGGAATGTGTCCCATGGAGTATATACATTTATTGGCTTAATCAGGAACATCCACATCATGGTGGGGTTAGCTCTCTCAGTCGGGTA